>JAJPUD010000517.1:369577-536375 GCA_023553655.1 Myrmecobius fasciatus
TATATATATATATATATATATAATTCGGGATGAGACACTTAGTTTTGACTCATAAGCATGTGTGATGTTGCAGCTCCTTCCTTTCAATAGATAGTCTTTTCAGCATGACCAATGTTTGATTCTACAAAATTAGGACACAAATACTTGCGTCAATGTGACTACTTCTTCTGAAATAGGTTAAATCCTTTCTGATTTAATAGACCATATTAACAAGTTTCTAGGTCCAAAAAGAAAAATAAGCATCAATTGCCAGAATTGAACCTCTATGAATTTTGCTAGACAGGTCCCCAGATGACAGATGAATAGCCTGCTAGATAGACCTATAGTAGAGATTAGAGCTAATGTTTCATTGCCTTTACCTTTTGAGAATCCAGGGTCACCTCAAAGCCAAGGTGAAAACAGGATCTTAGAATTAAAAAAAATCAACACAAACTGAAAATCTGAACCTTATTTGTTTCTAGGCTGTCCAATCCAGATAAGAAAGTAAATTCACTCCAGGAATCATTCTGTGAAGACAAGCCAGACTGATTTGTCACTATAGAGATGCAAACATTTAACCTATCAGGCTTAAAGTCCATGAAACTGACAGCTTTTTATGTGTTTAAAGTGACTTTTAGTATGTCCCTACTTTTGTTCCTACACAACTTCATTTCCAAGTTAACTGTCCATTTTTTGTCCTTCATAAGCTTTGGATTGTAGCCAAACTGCCCTTTGACTCACTGTTGCTTACACACAACATTCCGTCATTCTGTCTTCTCTCACTGTGCTGCTGTATCCCGCTTTGCCCCATGTCTGAAATGCCCTCCCTCTTTACAAGTGCTTAGTAGAATCTCTAGCTTCTTTTAAAGTTCAGCTCCAGTATTATTTATCATAGAAGTATTTTCTGAGCCTTTTAGTTACTAGTGCCTCCCCTGACCCTTGCCACCAAAATTCCTTGGTATGTATTTTGCTTTTTCATTTTGGGGTACCTGTTGTTTCCTCTCAATAGAATATAAAATTTTTGAGGTAAAGAACTTTATTTTTGTCTTTGTTAATAATTTGGGCCCAAGCATAATGCTAAACACAGAATATGAATAAAGGAAAGAAAAGCATTTGATAACACCTATTATATGCAAAACATGATACTATGTGCTGGAGAAACAAATAAAAAGAGTTAAAATGTCTCTGCTCCCAAGAAGCTCACATTTTAAGAGGGGGACAAAACACATATGAAGGCTTTGGCAGAAGTCAGAAAGATCTCATGGTCTTTAGGGTATGGAGGCAAAGTAGATGATTATACATTTTCTTTAATATCATGTCTATTAAAAAACCCACATTTGTATCTGGTATTGAACTGTTTGATGATACCAGGGTCATTGGTAGTAAGGACTCTCCACACCCCCAGGCTTCTGGTAGCAAGTAGTGATTTGGGCAGCTGCCAGGTCCCATCTATATAAAAGTGTCTGCCTTAGATGTGACCAGGGGGCTGGATTCTAAGAAGAGCCAGGATTCTGGGGAGTACGTCTATTCTTGGGACTCTTGGGTTTACTTATAGATTGGTGACAGCTAATTAGTGGTCCCTTCTGCACATGGGTTACTCCCTTCAGTGATGTCTGTGGGGAGACAAGAGAGAAGCAGGACTGCTGGTCTGAGAATGAGGGAAATTACTGCTCTTCTCAGGGATTTTAGGTAGAGTAGATACTTAATAAATAATTCACGGATTAATTCTTCTATTGTTACTCGGATTTTAGGGTAATGACCACTTGTTAGGTACATTATATTAGGGGATTCCTTTGATATATGGGTTGGACTAGGTGATCACTGAGGTTTTGTCAACTTTTAAATTCTGTGACTATTATTTGCCAATCAATCCGAAGCAGGAACTAATGTTCTTCTGGATTTTACTGGGTAGATGAACCTGTGATATTACAAAGATACTTCAGATCATATCTCAGTGACAGAATTTGCCTCCATGGAATATGAGGCAGAAGGAATGATTCACTGGACTAAACCAAAATGGAAAACCTAAAGTCTTTAAGATCTAAAATGACTGAAAATGTTATTCTAGAGTAGTTCTTGATTTCCTTACTGCCCCAGTGTTATGGACATTGTTGGCAGTCTGGAGAATCCTTTTCAAAATGTTTATAAGTGAATAAGATAAAATATATATGATTATATAGGAAACCAATTATATTGAAAAATATTTATCAAAATATTTAAAGACCAAGTGCACACCCTCCAGGTTAAGAATCATTCTTCTACAGAATATTCTAGAATTTTCATGTTTAATCTAGAAAAATGTGCAAATGGATGTTTTGAATAGACATTTTGAAACTTTCTAAAAGATTTTCCAGCATTTGAGATACATAAAAACACGTTTGTAACACTATTTTAATTATCACAATTAAAAAATGCCTGATAACGAAAGAGTATTCCAATAAGATTCAAATGACATAGGCAAAGAATAGCAGGAAAAGGTACACTGAGACAAGTTAGGAGATCTGAGTTGTAGCTCTCTCTGTGGCATTAACAAGCTACCTGTAACATAAAGGAAAAGCTTACTTTTGAGGATCATTGTAGATCGACCGGTTCTTCAATTCTAAGAACAGCTAACAATAGAATCATCAGCTAAATAAGCCTTTGCCCAACTCAACATCTCTTTAGGTGGGAATGACAAAAAGTCTCCAACAAGGAAGTGCAAGGAGAGCCACATCAAGGCTTTAATCTACCTTCTTGAGTGGAATAGCTATTAATTCTTTTTATAAAAAGAGCTGGAAATCAATAAATGGTCAAAGGATATGAACAGACAATTTTCAGAGGATGAAATTAAAACTATTTATAGTCATATGAAAAGGTGCTCCAAATCACTGTTGATCAGAGAAATGCAAATCAAGACAACCCTGAGGTACCACTTCACACCTGTCAGATTGGCTAAAATGACAGGAAAAGTTAATGATGAATGTTGGAGGGATTGTGGGAGGGCTGGGACACTGATGCATTGTTGGTGGAGCTGTGAACGGATACAGCCATTCTGGAGAGCAATTTGGAGCTATGCTCAAAAAGTTATCAAACTGTGCATACCCTTTGACCCAGCAGCATTTCTATTGGGCTTATATCCCAAAGAAATCATAAAGAAAGGAAAGGGCCCCACATGTGCAAGAATGTTTGTGGCAGCCCTTTTTGTAGTGGCTAGAAACTGGAAATTGAATAGATGCCCTTCAATTGGAGAATGGCTGAATAAATTATGGTATATGAACATTATGGAATATTATTGTTCTGTAAGAAATGACCAGCAAGATGATTTCAGAGAGGCCTGGAGAGACTTACATGAACTGATGCTGAGTGAAATGAGCAGAACCAGGAGATCATTATACACGGCAACAACAGTACTATATGACAATTAATTCTGATGGACATGGCTCTCTTCAACAATGAAATGTTTCAAACCACCTCCAATTGTTCACTGAAGAAAGCCATATACACCCAGAGAGAGGGATGCGAAATGTGGACCACAACATAACATTCTCATACTCCTTGATTGATGTTTGCTTACATTGTGTTTCCTTTATCTGATATATCGTTTGTGTAGATAAGATTTTTCTTGCACAACAATGATAAGTTTGGAAATATGTATACATATATTCGATTTGCCAATATTTAACATAATTAACATGTAGTGGATATCCTGCCATCTAGGGAAGGGGTGGGGAAGTTGGGGGGAAAAATTTGTAACGGAAAGCTATGTAAGGGTTATTGTTGAAGAATTACCCACACATATGTTATGCAAATAAAATAAAATTAAAAAAAAAAAAGAGCTGGAGGTCAGATGGTCCATGGCAATAACAGAACTCATGATCTTCTCCTTTTGGAGAGCTCAAAACCTCAGTCATTCCCATTCAACTCATTCATTCTAATGTGATCTTGGATAAGTCTTTGATCTTGACTTCTTCATTTGTAAAACAAGTGGACCAGACGGCCTTCAAAATTGCTTCCAGATCTAGGGCTCTTCTTTTTCTAACTTTTAACGTTTCTTGGACCAGCCTCCCTTCTCATCCTGGCTTATATCATCACAACATTGAGTCAGACTTCATCACCTCTTTCTTGGACCACTACAATAACCTCTGTCTCTAGTCTCCCTTCTCTTTCCAATCCCTCCTTCACACAGTGATCACAATAATATGACTTATCAAATTACTATTTGATACTCTCCATAACAATCTATCAAATCTTTTCATTTCCTGAAATCTCCCATGGCTCTCTCCCCCTCATCTTCTTAGTTAAGAACTTTAACTCATATTTTACAGAAAAAAATTGAAACCATTCACTGAGAGCTCCCTCTTCTTCCCTTTTCCTCATCTCATCACTTAGGTGCCTTTTGCTACTATCTCATTCTATACTTACCCTGTCTCATATTAAGAGATGGTCCTCCTCTTTACCAAAGCTAATCCCTCTGCCTGCACAAGTGATTCCATTCTATTGGTCACTTCAGTCTCTCCCTTTCTACATCCAATTCATTTGCAAGTCAATATATCATCTTTTCAATGCCATTGGTCCTCTTTGAGAATGAAAGACAAACAACAATAATATTTCTAATGCATACTTATAACCATTTCTCTCCCCAGCTCAAAATTCTTCCATAACTTCCTCTTGCCTAGGTTAAAATATAAGCTCCTTGACCTAGCATTCAAAATCTTTCAAAATTTGGCTCTAACCCATCTTTATAGTTTTTTTATTTATTTTCCTTCACATACTTTAGCTAAATTGGAATTTCTCATCTTGTTCTGAACTTTCCTATCTCTGTGAATTTGTATAGTTTACCTATCACACCTGGAGGCATTTTCTTTTGAGTTTCTTCTATATGAGATCTTCTCTTCCTTTAAGGCCCAGTTCAAGTACCACCTCTTCCACATAGTGCCTTCTGATTCTCCTCAGGAAGTGTTCTCTCCCTACTTAAATGTTTCCATCATATCACTCCTTGTGTTTTACACTCATCTGTGCATAAATGCAATCCTATGTCTTATAGGTTACTTAAAGTCAAGAAGGGTGTCCTTTTCATGTTTATGATCCTATTGAATCTGGCATACGTAGGTAGTTGCTTAATAGAATATTTCCACTAGCTATTGTTTCATATCTCTTCCTCTTCTCAGCTGAATTCTTTGAAAAAGGTATCTACACTGGGTATCTCTGCTGCCTCTTCTTTATATCCACTTCTAAACTCTGCAATATGGCCTCCAACCTAGCATTCAAATGAAATTACCTTCTCCAAACTGATTATCTCTTGATTTTCAAATTTCTTACCTTTCCTGTCTTTTCATACTTTAATTCCATGTATTCAATGACCCAAAGGTCTTCCTTGCTGTATGTCACACAAGACAATCCATTTCTGGGCTCTGGGCATTTTCTCTGGCTCTCCCACATGCCTAGCATGCTTTCCCTTCTCACCTCTGTTTCCTGGCTTCCCTAAAATCTCACCTAAAATTCTCTTAGGGAAAAGTCTTTCTGTGCTCTATGCTAGTACCTTCCATCTGAATTTGCTTCCAATTTATCCTATACATAATTTGTTTGTACACAGATGTTTGCTGTCTCCTTCATTAAACTGTGAGATCTTTTAGGGTAGGGACTAGTTTTGCCTTTTTTTGTATCTCCACAGTGCCTGGCACATAGTAGGTATTTAATAAGTGCTTGATAACCTGACCCAAATCTTTTTCTCAAGACTTTTCTCAAGTTTCCTTCTTAAACTCCATTGGATTACCTCTTCTTTTCGAATAATTTTCTTCTCTCTAGGATTTCCTGAAATAACTCCCTCCTGCTTCTCTTTCTATCCCCTCCTCAATTTCTTTTCCTGGATCTTCAAGTCATGCCCACTAATTATGGGTGTCCCCCACTTAACTGGGCCCTTTTCTCTTTCCCTTTTATAATATCTCACTTGGTGATAACAGAGCTCAGAGAACAGAGTTCAATCTATGCAAATGATTCTTACATATACAAATCCATCCCTAATATTTCTCCAAAGCTCTAGTCTTATATCAGTCACTGCGTTTTGGACTGTCATTCTGAACTGGATGCCTCACTGGAATTTCAGATTGAAAATATCCAAAGCAATTGTTTAAGATACCACACCATCCTTCCAGTCACCCAGAATCTCACCTTTTGAGTCATCCTCAACTTCACTCACATTCTCAATCTGTGGCTAATCTTGTCATTTCTACTTTCCCAATATCTCTCATACACATCTTATCTTGGTTACCCCAATACAGTAAAAATGCATCAACTCTTACCTGAATGATTGTATTAGCTTCCTAATTTGTCTAACCCTACTCTAATTCATTTTCCACTTATCTGTCAAAGTGATTTTTACTTCCCCCTTCCTCTATTAGGCACTGAAAGCTCTTCTCAGCTTGTATCCTTCCTGTTTTTCCAGTATTGTACTTTATTCCCCTTCACAATCTTACTACACTAGTCTATCTGCCATTCCTCAAGCATGACACTCCATCTCTTATCTACATGCCTTTGCATTGTCATGTCCCACTATCAGGAATGTTCTCTTTCTACACTTTCTACCTCTTTCCTAAAAGACTCAGGCTCAAACCCCACAATTCTCTCAGAAGCCTTTTCTTGGCCTTTCTAACTGCTTTCTCCTCTATTAAAACATGAAATCCTTTAAAGTCAGGAATGTTTTTGCCATTCTTATTACCCCAATGCTTGGGAAACACTTCATAATGCTTCCTGACTGACAGCCTCATTAATGTCAGTATCACCATAAGCTTGTATCAGCTAGGAACTAACACATTACTTACTTATTGGACGGACTAAAGCTGAGGCTGTCCATTATATAATTTGTTTTTGATTATTATATTATAGAGAAGAAATTTAAACAAAATTCTGTAAAAACCCAAAATGAGAAACTCAGGTTGAATTCCTGACATAAGAAAATAACATTACTAGGAATGTAATTAGAGGCACCATAAATAGAGAGCTAACTTCTGAGTCATTGAGTCTCAGGTGCAAAACTTGCCTAAACTTATTCTTACAAGTCTCTTAGACATAAGTTGTAGAGCACAGATTGATCTGCTTTGGTAGAAATGGAAATACTATCCCAGGTCTGATAAAAAAAAATGCAATATGTAGGAAGAAAGAAATTCCCTTTACAATGATCATTACAGTTAATAACAGAAACATTTATATTACTTGTATTTATGTTATATTTCTTTTAAAGAGTCAAAATAGTTTTTTTCTATTCTAAAAAAACTTCAGTAATTCAGTCTGGGAGTGTAGGGGAAGATAGTCTAAATTAGTGAAAATACAGAATTCTAGACTATCTTTAATGATGCCAGCTCAATCCATTTATTACTTTAAGATCTACAAAGCACTTTACATAAACTGTAGAGGTATCATCACAACAATCCTGTGAAATAAGCAAGTATAGTCTTGGAAAATTGCCTGGTGGAGTAAGAGGTTAAATGATCTGCCCAGGGTCACATAGCCATTATTTCAGGATGGGACTTTAATCCTGAGCTCTCTATCCACTGCTCCACAATGCCTCCCACCTATATCTCTTGAGATTTCATAGGTTGAAATTAATTCATCAAAATGTGAAAAGTTACTAATCAAGATTATTAGTTGGATTGATGTTCAATGTTAACTTTCTAATAAACTATTTAAAAAAATGATTGATGTTTACATTCAAGACATTGATGTTTACATTCAGGAGGTCAGGACAATTTATGTTTCAAAAAACAATTACATGCTAAAATCTTTTTTAAAACATGCTTAAATTATTTATTTGGGGAACTTATCTAGTTTCCCAAAATGTTATTCAAGCTTTAAATTTATTTTACTTGTTTAAGTTTGTTTGACATTAAAAGCTCACTGCAACCTGATCCCATTTCATCTTGTCAGTCTTCTAATGGAAGACTCCTCTCAACTCACTCTCAAGTCCAGCCTCATAGGCTTTCTGGCTGTTCTTTACAATAGGCACACCATCTCCTGTTTCCATACTTATTTATGATATCTGTAATGATCTTCCTCCTCACTTTCACCTCTTGGTGAAGTGGACCTAATATGCGCCAGGCACTATGCTAGATGTTAGGAATGCAAATACAAAGAATAAAACAAACCCTTTTTGCAAGAAGCTTAATTCTTGGTTGATCAGTGAACTTACATAGCTAATGTCAGCATAAGAAATCTTTGGAAATTCAATCTCTAAATTAATAGAATTTTTCATGTTAAAAAAATGTCTTTATACTCAAGAAGTTGGGAATTATTGCTCTAGACCAGAGTTCCAGGATCTATTCACTCACAAATCCATCTAACAAACATGCTATGTCTAACCTTACATCCATTTTTTAAAAGAGTATGGCTTGTTGGTAATAATAAAATGTGTTGTTAACTAATTTAGGTTGTTCTTTTTCTTCTGGGTTCCACTATCCAGATTAATTTTCTCCAACTATGGGAAGTAGAATTATTACAAGAGGTCCTTGAATTCATATATACACTAAGTATATTCACTTTGAGGTTTCATTTCAACTGCTATCATGGAGAAGAGGAAACAGAATGTCATTTTAATATATTATTATTTTAATATTTATAATATTATATGTTACAATCAATATATTTATATGTAGACACACATGTAAATATATACATACAGATATGTAGATACATATGTACACACGTGTAGTTCAAATACTCAAGAGGTTGCTAATCATTGAGAAGAATTTCTCAAAGTGTGGTCCATAGATACCTGGTGGATCCACAAATGAAAATTATTTTTATAACACTAACTTGTTTTAATTTCAAATATGAAAATATGTAAAGCTTTAATTAGATTGCGAGCTTCCTGAAGGCAGGGACTGTCTTTTGCTTCTTTTTTTTTTTTTTAAATGCCTGATCCTTTAGGACAGTCTCTGACACATATCAGGCACTTAAAAATGTGAGTTTTTTCCAATGAGGTTGAAAGACTCCTTTGATACTGCCACAACTATTTGTTTCATGAAAAATTAATTAAACCTTATTTAATTAAAAATATTTGAATCAGAAAGTATTTCATATGTATGGAAACTTTCTCTGCCAATGTAAATCAATTCTAAAGGTTATATTTCTTAGAGAGCTTCCTGAGTTACTGAGACAATAACCAATTCTTCCTTAGTTCTTGAGACCAGATCTGTCTACTATTTCCATATGGAGAAATTACCTTAAACAAAAACAAAAATTAAAAATATGATCCAGTTCTGTCTTTTTAAGGTGGATTAATATAATTAACCTCTTTAGTCTTAAGAAAGTGATTTACATGAGGTAATTCAATGAGTAAAGGGATATATCTTGTGATGTGTTTTGTAGTACTTTGTGTCTTATTCTGAGATTACACAGTTTTCTAGAGCATTTTCACTTTCTTCTGCATCTCAGTTTAGTCAAAATGAGAGAGATGTTAAAACCTATTTGTGATGCTGATTCTGATGGCAGGATAGTAAAAAAAAAACTGGATAATTTAAAGGCATAAGTAAAGCAACACATACTTTTATTAATACTTTTAAAAGTTATCCTGAATCTTTCTTTCTCTTTTTCCTGCTAAATTTTAGAAATAATATCATTCTTATATCACAGACTCCACTGAAGTCTTTTTTCTCTTCAATAACCCACTGGGGCTTGGAGGTCACTCTGGGTTCATGGAGGGTATGCTAGAAGAATACTAACTCTGGTAGATTCTCCCAAGTTGAAAAATTCTGAGGGGAGACCAGCAAAAAATGGAAATCATGGCTATTTGTTTATACATGTAAATATTGCTAGATAGAACGTAAACTTGTTGAGGGAAAGAATTGTTTCATTTTTGCTTTTATATGTGGGTTCCTGGCACATAGAAGGTGCTTAAAAAATGCATGTTGACTATTTGAATAATTGTTTTAAGAGTACAAGTCTAGTGAAATTCAGAAAGGTTCATCACTAGTTTGGTTTTGAGGGAGACTCTGGGGGAATGGTGGGTTTTTTTCTGGCCACAGAAACTTTTAAAGATTGCTCGATCAAGTTGTAGTGGGCTAATTTGTGTTAGCAAAAGGGGTGACCACATTGATAAAACCACAGATCTTTAAAGTACTGAATTAAATATTTTAAAGTAAGAGCAAGTAGAGAGTGACCGTATTCATTGGTCCAAACTTCCCTTCCTTTCCTGTTCCATTTACCTTGTCTTGATAGGGATGTTGACTGTACAAGAGGAGGTGAGTGACTACAGGGGTTCAGAAATAAGTATCATGAAGAATCTGGATATAGTGTCACCCATTGGTCATGCATGTCATGTACCATGTATGCTGTCATGTATGTAGGGGGATAGATGGGTTCAGTAAGGGGCTGAAGTGATGAGATCCTTTCCAGCTTGGGGATCTGGTGACTCTAGGATTCTATGTAAAACAGTGACAATCTTGGACAAACATGTCTCTATAATCCTGTCCTTTCATCAGTGAAAGATGATGTGAGGGAAGCATTCACAAGCTAATAGTTGCAATGGGTTTATACTGAGAAAAGATTATATCTATATTTGCTAGAATGCTACCCAGGATCAGGGATTGGGGAAAGAGAGGGATGTAGTGTGCCCATGGAGGAAGCATTTTCTTTCTACACAATTAACTGGCCTATAGGGAAGATGAAACCAGCAACACTGGCCTCATTAGCACCAAGCTCTAGCCAACTGAGCTAACCAACATGCTAATTAGTAAAGAAATACCCAAAAGGCAGGCAGCTGGAGAAGGGAAGAACAGAAGCAAAAGACCTAAATAATAAGTCCTTGAATAATTCAGTGTTGTCTGTACAGACCGTGCTACCCCACTGGAAATTACATTTCATCTGGGTGGGGATCAGTGCACTAAAAGAGAATTAAACAACCCTAGAATCACGTTGTTGTAGTTATTATTATAACCAATATTATCATCAATAATGATCATTCAAAGGCTTTATAGTAGTGATGATTTATTGGTATTTATCAGTGGCTAGAACTTGGTGCTAATGAGGCCACTGTTGTTGGTTTCAGCGCCTATAGGCTAATCATGAAGAATTGGACACAAGTGAAATGAGTTAAGAACAACTACAATAAAATAACATTAGGAGAGTGGGAAAGGAATTTAAACCATGAAACTCTTAGACATTAATGCACACATTTGTAAAATGGAAAATTTAAAATCAAATTACTGTTAAAAATCCTCTTCTGATTCTTCTTGCTTCAATTTAAACATACTTTATGCTGAGATATGCAAATACAATAGAGGGTGCTAAGGATTAAATCTGGGGTAGTCATTTCTTAAAATTATTAAGGAACTAAATGATATAAGGAACTAAACACTTAAAGTGTTTAGCCTCTCTCTGCTTTCCTTATCTTCACATGAAAAATAAAAACAATAACCCAAAGTTGTGTTTTTTCTCTCTCTCCCTCCCTCTCCTTATTCCCTCCCCCCTCTTTCTTTAATGGTTTCTCTCTCTCAACTGAGTAGCTCTGGCCCTATGTCAACCATTCATTGTTTCTGCATCACTTTGAGGTGCAGTAACATCATTTACAAGATAATCCTGATGCAGGTACCTGGAAGCTGTAGCAACATGACTAATACACTATGGGGAGCTCGCCAGACACATAGAAGCTTGGAAAGCACCAAGAAACTGCTGTGCTCTATGCTCCAGCTGATGGGGAATGAAATTCAGAAGGAGATCATTCTCACCTTGTTTGGAGTTGACGTCTGATGGGATATGGGAAGGATGCGATCCTGGTGAAAAGTGCTCGTCGCTGTAAGTGATGAGTGGAGTGAGAGGGTGGACTGCATGGGATGGCTGCACCACGGGCACTTTATTGGACTGCAAAGTAACAATAGTAACAACTGTTAATGTTCCTGCCACCGTTTTCTCTCCTATGACTTGACGTCCTAATAATTACAATCCATCTAATGCTGTAGCAGCTAAAGTCATTGGATGACCTGCATGGGCTTTAATCTCTGACAGCATGTCACCCACCTTTGTTCAACAGAGCTGCTAAGGCCTCTTAAGTACAGTATAAGACTCATCTTTCCAAACATCAGAATCAATTTTAAGGCATCCTACATGTCAAGTCCTGTATTGTTTTCTTGCTATTATTTTACATATTCTAAAGTAATACTTGAGTTCTTACATTTGCACCTTGCAGTAGTTGAATGATGATAAAATGTATATTTAAAACTTATATAATACTTAAAATTTTAATTGTTGAATATATAATAAAATGATGACTGATATTAATCTAACAAATAATATAATCTTTCACGAGACAAAAATTTAGTTAAGTTCGTATTCTCTTATTCATTCAAAAAGCTCTCTTAACGTAATCAGTCTTGCTATTCTTTCACTTCTTTCCCTGGTTTGGTATGCCATTAAAAAAAAAAGGCTTTATATAGGTGTCTCTATTAAGTCAAATTATATTTGAAACCTACATTCGAACACATTTTTATTTGCTATAATCCCATTAACTTTCCACTTTTGGGAAAACATTTGAAAAAATACCAACCTAATTTGGAAGCTTCAAACTAGGTAGCAGAATATCTTTTTAGAAATATGTAAACATCTTCATTTAGGTTCCAGTATTTTAGACTTTGATAATTCTGCTTATCCTTTCTTTTTCTTATACATAGAAGTTTGTAGAGCCATAGAGGAATAAACTGGTTTTTAAAAGTTTAGCACATAAAATATTATATGCAAATAAGGTTGCTGATTAAAAGTGAGTCTTATGTCAAGGTGAGAACTTTAGCTAGTAATCCTTCTTGAGTAATTACTGAGTAAATGTGTGAACTTGAAAGTAATAAAACTTCATTTTATTCAAAATATTCCTTAATTCAGATTGCTAGTTCAGACTGGCCTTCCCTACAATTAGTCTAGAGTGGCTTAGGCCTCATTCTAATACTAACTAAAGTATGTGGGAAGTCTCTTTCCTCCCAAATAAATGTAAGTACAGGAGGCAGAAGGAAACACTTGCCCAGTATGTACTGTTTGTACATAGGGATGCATACTTAGCAATCATGCCTCTGAAGCATGTTTATGTCTGTCGCAGGAGCTGTACCCATAACACATGCTAATTTTGCATTTGATGCTTTCTACAAATTAGGTGTAATGTTAAGAGGTGCCGTGGATGAAACATGCATGACTACCCTGAGGAAAAATAGGGACAATTATCCTAGTAACACTTAATTCTCTTTTACACCCTATCATTACAACCTCCATTCAAGAGGGGTGAGTTGGGAAGGGTAAAATCCCGTGTGTGTGTGTGTGTGTGTGTGTGTGTGTGTGTGTGAGAGAGAGAGACAGAGACAGAGAGAGACAGAGACAGAGAGAGACAGAGAGAGAGAGACAGAGAGAGAGAGAGACAGAGAGAGAGAGAGAGAGAGAGAGAGAGAGAGAGAGAGAGAGAGAGAGGATGATGGGGTAGGGAGGGAGAAAGATAAAGGGGAGAGAGAGAGAGAGAGGGAGGGAGGGAGGGCAGGGGAGAGAGTGTTTTTGAGACAATAATACAATTTGCATAGCACTTCTTCCCTCCTATTTTACAATTATCAGCTCTTCTCTAATAGCAGGACTCCAATAGTTATGCCCTTGGCATATATTAAAGGCAGCACCATTATCAAAGCCACCCCATAATTCTCCATACACCTCAGCATAGCTATTTATATGCAGAAGAGGTTAAAAAAATGTTTCAGTGTTTTTCAAGTGCTAATGATACAGTTCACCAAATACACAGAATGAGCTATTAAACACCAGGAATTAAGGACTGTGGAAATGGGGCATTCATATGAGAAAAACCTTATTAAAATGGAAACCTACACTGATCTTGGTACCCAAATGCTGATGCAAAATGGATTATATTTCAAGTGAATTTCAGAGAATAATAAATTCTGCCCAGAGTTTAAGTTCAGAAAAAAAAATTATTGTAATATAGTGGGTCATGATATCATAGAGTAGCTATAAAACCAAGAAAAAAAGAAAAACAATACAATTACATACATATATATACAGACATGTGTATATATGTATATATACACACATGTGTGTATGTCTAAACACACATACACACATAATATGTGCATGGCATGCTTTTCTTGTTTTCAGAGCACTACCTTTAAGGAACTTGCATTAGCAGGCAGTATCTTCTTAATGTCTGACCTCTCCCTCCAGTCATATAGCTCAGAATCTGGTGCCATGAATTTTCACTAAATTATGCTATCCTTGCTCTGCTCTTAATTTTACGGTTTTCAACACAGATTTGCTTTCCTGTGGGAAAGAGATAAGAACCCGAGGATTTTAATTTAAGCTCTGGCCTTGTCTTATATTTTGCAAGATGAAGAGAGAAAGCAGCACTAGTAGGTGTGTTGAAGCCAACAAGGATTATGTCCATTTTTGTGGCCAAATAATAAAAGCAATATGAAATCTCAAGAATATGTGTGAGCAGAATTCTAAGGGTTCTTTCTCACCTCTTGGCTTCCATCTTTGCCTTTTTTATAAACTGAATAAAGTGGATTCTAGCCTACATTTCAGATATTTAACACATCCTAGTTAAGTCCAATCAGATCCTAAATTTGTGGACTTACCCTAAGATCAATAGTTATTTTAGCAAAAAGATCACTGTAGTGTCATTTGACAAATATATATACATAAAGTAAGGAAGATACTGGCAATACTATTAGAATGTATTTTACTGTAACCATTCATATTTTACTTTATTTTTCAAGTGATTACTGAAGAAAAAAACCCTCACAACTCTAAAGAAGGGAGCAAGGCTGAAATCATTTTAATTCCTTCTTATTCATAAAATGGAAGAGTCCAAATAAGTTTGATTTCCTGTGAAGCTTATTTTTAAATGTCCAAATTTTTCAAGCAACAATCCTAATAAACATATTTTAAGATACATAATGTTCTTTATTGATTGATGACAGTTCTCGGGCATCCTAGATCCCTGCTCCTACCTTGCCTCTCTGTCCCCTTTTCTTCTTTCTTTCCATTCTTGCAATACTCCTCATTCACTAGTTTTGACTTTGTATGAACCAAAATTCTCACCTTGGGCCTAGAAGAATGGCTCATGGGAGACCTAAAACAGAAGTGAGGAGCTTGGAGAGACTACCCACACAGCAACACCTTTGCATCCAGAAAGATTCAGATATTCAGCTACCAATGATCACAACTTTGGATTATGTATGCTCTGCAGTCAATAAGCATTTACTAAGTGTCTTCTATGAGCCATTAAAGTATGATGGACAGCTAGCATTTATAAAGGGCCTTTGACTTTGCTAAACACTTTAAAAACATCATCTTATTTGATCCTTAAACAATTCTGCAAGATAGATGCAGGATCCTACTTTTACAGAGAAAAATGAAGCAAGACAAGTTGAGTGACTTGCCTAGCATCACATAAATAATAAGTATCAGATGTGACAGGTCTTCCTGTCTCCAGCCCTAGTGCCCTATCCATGGAGCCTATGAACTTGTGATTTGGATCCCAGAAATAGTAAGTACTGCAAAATAGTGAGAATCTCTACAAAGGCAATAAACAAATGAGGAGGCTAAAATGCTAACTATTTGGCAGAACTTCCCATGGATTTCAAATTAAGATAGGGTCTACAAAAAAAGATAGGGGTCTACATTCTGATTCTATTTACAACCTGTGTGATCTCTGACAAGTCCCTGAATTACTCTGGACTTGAGGTCCTTCTATAGTCTAGACATTCTCTTGAAGCAACTATAACTCAAACCTAATTGAACTTTCAAGGTCCCTGAAGAACATTTCCAGAATCTTGTCTGGTTCCCATCTAGGTCCATCACAAATACAGGAAAGGAATAAACGTTTATATAATGTCTACTATGTTCCAGGTAACATGCGAAGCACTTTTTACATATATTATCTCATTTGATCTTCACAATAACTCTGCAAGGTGAGTGCTATTAGTATTCTCATTCTCTAATTGGGGAAACGAAAGCAAACAGGTTAAGTGACTTGTCCAAGGTTACAGAGCTAGAAGTATCTGATGCTGGATTTGAATTCAGGTCTTCCTGACTCCAATCCCATGTTCTATCCACTCTAACATTTTTATCAGAGATGAAATCATCATGTCTAGCAATAACAATTCTGTGAGGATTATGTGGCTATTATTTAAATTTCAATGAATGTCTTAGGTGCCATTCCATCTAAAAGTCACTTTAATGTCCCAAAGCATTATTTTAAGAAATAACACAGCACTATTAAGGGTATAAATTGTTAAGAAAATAGATGTCATTCTGACAAAGGCCAAAAAAAGCTTAAGCCCCTATCTCTCTGAGACTACCTGCTGGCTAAGTAGGGTAATTCAGGGGTTGGACTGGGGATACCTGCTGGCAAAGGTCACTATTGTCCATTCTGTACATCTACAGATTTCCATTAAAACCCAAAGTGTAGACTCTGGCTGTGCATAAAGGTTTCAAGTCCTTTTTCAATTGGTTGTGCATTTTGCCAATAGTTATCCTGTTAATAACTGAATCCAGGGGAATTTTAACACTCCACCAACTTATTGAGATGGGAAATTCCATCTGGCCTCAATCGTTATGGTGGCATTTAACTTTTTATTAAACTCCTTAAAAGTCTAGTACTCGTGAAATAGAAAGCATGTAATTTAATACCGTGTTCCCCTCACTTCCCTGAATTTGAGCTTCACAAGCAGTCTAACAATGAAGAGAAGATTTAATTTCCAGTACCAAGAGGACCTGTTGAATTCTTCCATCAAACAGAATTTGAAAGAATATTTAATGTTTGAAATCTTTCTGAAGGCATTCCCAAATTGTGCCTCTTCTTATCTACTATCATCAAGCCTCTATTTATCTACCAAATTGATCTTCCTAAAGCACAGTTATGACCAAGCCATACTTCCCTGTTACCTCTAGGATCAAGTAGAAAATTTTCTGCTTGGCTTTTAATCTGGTCACTACCTACATTTTCGGTCTCCTTATACCTTACTCCCCTCCATCTACTCTGCAATCTCCAGATATGGGCTTCCTTGCTGCTGCTCTCTGCACAAGAGGACAAGACATTTCATATCCCAATTCCATGAATTTTTGCTGACTGTCTCACATGAGGTCTCATTTCTCATCTTTGCCTCTTGGTTTCCCTGTCTTCCTTCAAGTTTGAAAACTTGAGTCCTTTCTCTAAGAATCCCGTTCTGGTCCCCCTTAAGGCATATAGCCTTTTCTATGAGAATCACCTTCATCCTGCCCTATACATATTGTTTGTGAAGTTATTTCTATGCTGACTCCCCCTTTTGAACATGAGCTCCTTGAGGGCAAGGCCTTTTTTTTTGGCTTTGTATTCAGAGTGCCTAGCATAGTAATAACTTTAAAAATGCTTATATGCCAAGAAATTTTCTCTACCTTATGATATTCTCTATTCTAGAGTTCAGTTATCACTGAACTTATTTTTGTTATTACACACTGAGAACATTAGAAGGTAGGAGAACTTAACAAGCAGATTAGGAATCCCAGGAATGCTATATCTGAGGCTTAGGATTCATCAGGTAATAAAAGTAATGGCTGGCATTACAGAGTTTGCAAATGACTATGCATAAATGATACTGTTTGCTCCTCACTATAATCCTGCTTAACAGGTGTTATTCTCATTTTGCAGATGAATCAACAAGCTTAGAAAAATTACCAAGAATATGTGAATTATGAATATTGAACAAGATAACTAAGAGAACATCTGTAACTACTGATATGTAGCTATTCTCCCATACATACATTTTCATAAGAGTCATCTATGTATGAAGTGATGGAATCTTTATTGAGTATATAACTGTAAATGAAGGCAGCTTCATTTACTGTGCCTAGAGTCAAGAAGACCTGAGTTCAAATCCAGCCATAGACATTTATAAGCTGTGTGACCCTGGAGAAGTCACTTAACTTATGTTCACCTTAATCCACTGTAAAGGAAATGGCAAATCACTCTAGTATCTTTGCTGACAAAACCCCATGAGCAGTACTGGCATTATATTGTCCATGAAAACATGAGACTTGTCTGCCAACAACAATGACAACTGTGAACAGGAAATAGTCAACAATAGGCCACATTTTTACCATCTCACAATTAACTGAAAAAAGTACAAAATACAAGATCTCAATGTGTATTTGATTTGGCAGGACAAAATGCATCCTTTATAGGCTCTTTTATAATAAGGTATCTTCCAATGGAACAAGAGAAATAACTGTTCAATGGCACTCTAATAAGGCATTTCAATTGAGGCATAAAATAGGGAGATGTATGTTTGCCAAAATTTGTGATGGATAAGACCTACACAGCACTGTTCTGGTCAAGGAGGGATTTCCTATTGAAGGTGTGGTACTTCAGACATTTTCTGATTACATCATGCTACACACACTGCAGGGAATCCTAGAAGAGCTATAGAATCATACAAACTTGTCCATTTCTAGATTTCAACATGTATTTAGCACCTTAAAGAGCTAACCCAATAGTATGTATGTCTGAAACAGCCATAGATGGACAAGGAACTGGGCTCAATGCTGAAAAGGAGAACAGTGAGAATTGCTTTTGGGAAAATGCAAAATTTCTTTATTGATTCCAACTTCCTATGAAAGAAAAGGATCATCTTTTCAAGACTAATTATTTTATTGGTGCTGTTATATAGTAGCAAGAAATGGAACACTATTGTCTCCAAATTGTCTCAAAATAATTATCTTAGTGGAAAAGTACATGTTGATGAGGAGGAGAAAATAGTCTGCAATGTGTTATCCAACCAGGAAAGCGGAAGAAGAACAGAAGTATAGGATGCTATCAAGGAACAATAAAACAGGAATAAAAGATAGGTTGGACATGTGACAACACAAAGAGATAGCAGTTGAACAGCTATGATTTATTGCTAGGGATGCTCTTATAATATTAAAAGAAATCAAAGAAGGTGAATTTTGGGGATGGCATGTGCCAAAGTTGTACATAGGTGAGCAGGAAAAGATGAGATTGTATTTGCATCATTGAAAAAAAATTATTGAATCAATAAGATCATTTGTGTATTTTGAATTTCAAATACCTACTTCCAGAGATGCCTAACTAACATAGGTTCAGAATGGTCAAACTAAACTTATTATCTTTCCCCTCAAACCATCTCCTTTTCCTAAATTCTCTATTACTGTAAAGGGTACCACCAACTTCTCAGTTAGCCCATGCATATAACTATAAGGTGGCACAGTGCTGAGTTTGGAGTCAGAATGATCTGAGTTCAAATCTAGCCTCAAACATTTCCCAATTAAATAATCCCAGATAAGTAATTTACTGTTTTTTTCTGCCTCATCTGTAAAATGGAGATAATAATATGACTTACCTCTCAGGGAAGTTGTGAGGGTCAAATGAAATACTATTTATAGAATATCTTACCAATCTTAATGTGCTACATAAATGCTAGCAATAATTGTTATTATCACCAACCTCAGAGCTATTCTGATGTTCAAATGAGATGATGGACATCAAAAGCACTGCAAAGTACTATATCAATTTAAATTTATTGTTATCAAGAAGGAAAAGCCTAAATTCCTGAAGCATGCTTGGGGGTTTCTTTCCCATGCCAATTTTTTCTGAGTGTGTTTTGCAATAAAGAAAATTTGAACAGGGTAGTTTTTATTTTTGGTCTGGATCCATGTTAGAGGACATTATCAAATTTGCTAAATTTTCAGTGTGACCATTTCTGTCTTGGAAATTTACAAATGCTACATATAAATCAGAGCTGGATTTTTTGTTTTGTTGATAGTCTAGATTTGAGAAAGTCATGGAAAAATGTTTGTTAATAAAGCATATTAAACTTTAAAAGTATGTTATAGATTTCTATTTTTTTTTTTTTTGGTGCTGAGGATGGGAATGGAAAGAGCCAGTTCTTTTTTTTGCTAAGGCAATTGAGGTTAAGTGACTTGCCCAGGGTCACACAGCTAGGGAACGTTAAGTGTCTGAGACTAGATTTGAACTCAGGTCCTCCTGACTTCAGGGCTGGTGGTCTATCCACTGTGCCACCTAGCTGCCCCAAAGAGCCAGTTCCTAAACAGTTATCAGAATACTACTTGGGGTCAGGAACTCCTGATGAAGAAATTCTATTCCCAGTTGACTACTGATGTTCAATGTTCAATTAGATTAATTCATCTAATTTCCTAAAAATGCCTGATACGTAATTGAGAGAGCATTTTGGTTCATGTTTTTCCTTCCTGTCACAGTTCTATCACAGTCATTTCTGGAGAAAACAACAATTACTCCCCTTCCACTCCAGATTGAACCTTCCCTTTTAACAATAACAACAAAAACAAACCAATTTAGCTATATATGAGATTTGAAAAGGAAGTCATGCATTATCTCATTTAATTTACAAGTCTGTTAAATGCTTTTATTATCCCCATTTTACAGATGAGGTAACTGATGCACACAACCATGTTAAATGACTTTCCTAGAGTCATACAACTAGCAAGTTTCTAGGCAAGATTCAAATTCAGGTTTTCCTGACTCCAAGAACAGTGCTCTTTCTCCTTTGCCACCGAGCTATTATGATATATAAAATATTCTGTCCCATAATTAGGACATCATAATTCCTGTTCAATCAGTGAAAATGGAGTAAAACTGGATGAATTAAATTGATTATGCCATTTCTCAACAATGTCCTTCTGAATAGCTAAGAATAATAAAAGCCAAAATGAAAATTGGGAATCATTGCCAGTTCAATATAAATGAAAGCTTCATATTGTCTTCTGGGAATAAGGAGAAAAACTCACAATATGATAACGAAGACAAAACCTCAGAATAAGAGGGAGCTAACTAATATTTCTTCCTTCTTGTTACTGGGATTGCCAACTATAGTTGAATTTTTTAAAAGAAACATATGATATTCCAAATGTTATCACTATAATTATCCATGGGATTAATCCTGCTCACACCAGAAAGCTCTCAGGGTGAGTTTTGTATGTTTTCTTCTTTTTCTTTTCTAACCAGAGGGTATGACTTCAGGATTGCTTATATTCACATATAATGAAAGTTGACAAGAATTGCAGTTCAGAGAGAAATGAATAAAGAGGACAGATTATAATATCTCTACTGTTTTCCTGATTCCAACATCCAAGAAAATAGAGAGAATTAAGATTAAAATAAATTCCAAGTCAACTCTAGGGTCACAGCTAAAAGAATTTACATAAGACTATGTAACTGGACAGAATTGGAATCCCCTAATTTTGAGATGGACAGTAAAAGGCAAGTTGTAGCTTTAATGAAGGGGATTGAAGAATTGACTTTTAAAGTTAAGTATAATCCCCAAGTCACAAAATTATATGCAACCTTCCAAGGTTTTCTCTTTTTTAGGTCATGTGTGTTTAACAAAGGGAACTCTCAAGAGTCTTAGAATCTTACCATTCATTAATTACTGAGAGTATAAAGGATAGCTTCATGATATTATAGGAGGTAGAGTAGCAGAGAAAAGGAAGTCAAAGAGGAAAGAAATGGTTAAGAGGGGTAAGGAATGATTGATTGAGCAAAGGACAGAAGCAGAGAAACAATGGGGGATAATGGAGATTGTGAACAACAAAGTCCAATTTGTTTTAAGTAAAAACACCATGTTATTTATGTGATTTCTTAACAATCTTCTCTCTTCCTCTAACCTAACCCCCAGTATTCGATAAGTACTTCAGGGCTTGTGACCTCTTTTATTTATTGCTGCTATTTTCTTTTCATCAAAATGAGTCTGAATATCTAGAACATCTCTTGAATTAACAGAGATACCCTAACCAGTTACAAAACCAGAGTTGAGAATTATATAATTATAGAAAGTCAGTATTTGTAAAGGAATAAAGAGGACCTAGACCACGGTCTGGATACAAGAAAGGGATGATTCAGGAGGACAGTCATAGATCTGGAATTAGAAGGGCCCTTTTAGGGCATCTTGTCCAATATTTCATTTCATTCAATTTTTAAAAAATTGAACTTAGCATGAATAAAATGGACATTTCCATATATCATGTATACAAGAAAAAAATAGAACACAAAACCGAATCTATCATGTACAGTGCTTTTCTTGTTTTTTTTTTTTTTTTTGCTGAGGCAATTGGGGTTAAGTGACTTGCCCAGGGTCACACAGCTAGGAAGTGTCTGAGACCAGATTTGAACTCAGGTCCTCCTGACTTCAGGGCTGGTGCTCTAACCACTATGCCACCTAGCTGCCCCTACAGTGTTTTTTAATATATAATTTCAGCATATAACTTTCAAAATTGTCCTGCTTGTCTTTTCTTTATATTTTCTTCTGTTCTACTTCAATTACATTTTCTTTCCTTCTGTTTTTCAATTTTATTTTTTATTCTTTGGCTACCTTATTGCTAACTCCAATCTCTCTTTTACCACCTTGCATCAAATTTAAAAAGAAGAAAGAAGAATAAAAATAAATAAGGATGCAAAGTCAAGAAAAATACATTCCGGGGCGCTAGGTGGCACAGTGGATAGCGCACCAGCCCTGAAGTCAGGAGAACCTGAGTTCAAATTTGGTCTCAGACACTTAACACTTCCTAGCTGTGTGACCCTGGGCAAGTCACTTAAGCTCAATTGCCTCAGGGGGAAAAAGATTAAAAAAAAGAAGAAGAAAAGAAAAATACATTCCTACAATGGCCTTGTCAAAATATCTATGTCTCATTCAGCATCTTGAGACTATCACTTCAGTCCAGAGATGCAGATGCTTCATTATTGATTGATCTTAAGTAATCATAACTTGGTCACTGCATTAATCAGAGATGAGATGCTAAATCTTTCCAAATTGTTTGTCTTTACAACGTTCCTGAATAAACTGTTCTCCTATTCTGTTCATATCACTCATTAATTCATTTAAATTTGTACAAGTTTCTCTGAATCTATTCCTTTCATCATTTCTTACAGTATAATATGCTTTTATATTCATATATCATAAGTTGTTCAGGGATTCCCCAATTAATATGGGTATCACCTTAATTTCCAATTCCTTCCTTTAAAAAAAAAACTACAAATAAATATTCTTGTGCCTTTGAATCTTTTTCTTCTTTTATTAGTTTCTTTGGGGTGTGGGCCTACTGGTACTAGAGCTAAATCCAAAGGTATACACAGCTTAGTTATTTGGGAGATCCTTACTTGAAGGTGTTTTCCAGAATGCCTGAACCAATTCACAGCTCTACAAAAGGCAAATAAATCGTTCTGGTTTTCTACAGCCCCTCCAATAATTGTCATCTTTTCTTTTGTCATGTTTATCATTCTGAGGGGTAAAACAGAACCTAATGGTGGTTTTAATTTGAATTCTTCAAATTCTTAGTGATTTCGGAGAATTTGATTGTTTAAATGTAGGATTTCTTCCTTTGAAGATCATATCCTTTGACATTTTGACTTATTGGGGAATATTTTAGATATTATGTTTTAGAGATAAATTTTCTGCAAAGATTTCTTTCCCACTTAATTATTTCCCTTCTAATTTTAACTTATTCATTTCACTTGCATAAAGTCTTTTCTATTTCATGTAATCAAAAGTCCTATCAACCTTTAGGATCTTAGATTTAGAGCTAAAGGTACTTTAGAAGTTGAGTTCAATCAACTTGATTATGGATGAAGAAATTGAAAGTCAAGGAGGACCTGAATTCAAATCTAGACCCTGAACAAGTCACTTAGTTCTATTTGTCTCAGTTTCCTCATCTTTAAAATGAGTTGGAGAAGGAAAGGGCAGACCACTCTAGTATCTTTGCCAAATAAATCCCATATGGGTTCATGAAGAGTTGGACACAACTGAAATAACCGAACAACAAAAGCTTCAAAACAAAAGCTATAGGGGAAAGAGAAGGCCTTGTAAAAATTTTGAATCTGAATAGATCCATTACTTTTCCTGTGTCAAACCCACATTATTGGGAAGATGAGACATCTGGAAGATTCACAGAAGTGAACAGACATAGCCCTAAAATACCTACCAACTTATAAGGATCTTACATTAAGAATTGAAGGTACTTTAAAAGTTGAGTTTAATACCTTGATTTAAGAAACTGAAAGCCAGAGAGGTGATAACATACCTTGAGCCGAATACCTAGTGAGTGGCTGAGAATGGATTTAAATTTGGGTCTTTGTGACTCCAGGTGTGGCCCTTTATCCACTATGCCACACTTGCTCTCAGGGGAAAGGAAGAACTCTCCAAGGTTCTCATAAAGATAGAATCAGTGATATGGAGTGATAAAGAAGAAGCTTATATACTAGGTAGGGAAGACTAGGAGTTAGCCAAGATAGATGGGGCTAGAGTAGGGCAGTATCCTTCTTAACTTGTATGAAAATGAATGTGTTTGCATGTTTTTGAATAAAAATAGAATTTAGATTTAATAGAATAGTTCTATTTAATAGAAGAGCACAGAATAGTTCACAGAACAATTACAGTGATCAAAACAACTGACTTCACTTGTTTTCAGCTGAACTCTTTCAATTTAATATATTTCAAAGAGCTCCGGAATGTGTGACATTTTAACTCTAAGGAAAAGTGATCTTTAGCATCTAAAATGGTGTTTTAATACTATGAAAAGATATTTCCCCGATAATATAGTCCTAACACCTACCTGACTTTAAAGAGATGGTTGACTGGAACAGCATTTTGTTGCTGCTGAACATGTGTATATTTTTCAAAAGAGTAGGAAAATTAATATTTAAATACTCTTTTATAGACTTGGCTGAATAAGATATTATTAGTTATGCATTTAACAGGAACCTTTCAGAAGTCCCAAACTGAAAACCAAGAAACGATTACAGAGAAAATTTTGGATACTCAGTCACCACTGGTAGTAGTAGGATTGAAACTATGGTCAAGAAATGAACAGTTTGAAATATCTCTGAACACTGAAGTTCACAGTTGTAGATCTGGTATCTTTCTTGTTACTGCTTTGAGAAGTTATATATTATATATTTTTTTGCCTGTACTATATGTAAAATATGTCCTCTGGTCTGCTACTGAGTAAAAGCTACTCAAAACACTAAAAAAAATAAAAGAAAAGAACAGTTTCCTCATTACTAGGAAACTCAAACCTTTTTCTGTTAATGTATAAATGTAAAATACATATGCCCTAAGGAAATTAATATACTATTTAGGTTTTAAAATACACATGTATATATTTGCAGCTTTGTGAAGTACATACAATTATCCTCATACATGTATTACACATACAAATATATACATTGTACATACAAATATATAACATGTAGATCATATACACTGTTTCTTGATTATATAATTATAAATTATAAAACACATTCTTAAATAACCTCAATGTATTTTTATAATGAATGGATTGTTTTTTACAAATACTAACAAATGGTCTCACGACTAATGGTTACATACAACTGTTTCAACATGCCTATCAGTTCAGGTTATTTAAAAATAAAACAAAAAATCCCCACTCATTTCCAGTCATGGATCAATCCATCCCTCTTGCCAAGCAGCTGTATTCCTTCCCACTAACTCTTCTTAGAGATAGTTTTTTTTCTTTCTTTCTTGAGGGAAAATGATGCTGCTTCAGCAGCTGCAGAGCTTATTCTAAAACAGGACATAATTATGAATCTCAAAGAAAGAAGAATTCAATTCAATAAAACCTTTATTAAGCTCCCATTCTACACAATACGTTTTGTTTGGGCTTTCATTTCATTTAAAAGTTGAAATTGGTTAGTTGAAAGTTAAGGCAGCTTTTTAATAATAGGCGTGGAGTACAGTAATTCTTCATGAGAGAAAGTAACTATTTTTTCTCCTTCAATTTACTGTCACTAATGAGTCAAATGAGAATTGAAATCTTTTGAAATGAATATATTTGTTTCAGTGGCAAGGGTCATGTGAGAGACACAGAAAAAGGAAGAGAGATATAGTGACCTTTCCAAAAACTCCTCTAATGCATTTACATAGTGCAAAAAAGGAGATGTTGTATGGTAAGATAAAAACAGCCAAGATTAAAGAGAGCTATGTTTCCCTGTGGCCCACAAATACAGGATGAATATGTGAGCAAAGACATAGCCCTCCCTATTTACATGAATAAAGAAATTCGCTTTCTAAATAGCCATATTTTTCCATCATTGATTTGGGAAGAGGGAAGGTCATTTATAGAAAATTCAAGATTTATTCTGAATAACTGGAATGTGTTTTGCTGAGGTACAGTTTACGTTTTCCAGATACATGTCACCGAGTCAATTTCTAAACACCATGGTGCAGGAAACCCTTTAATTTTCTTCTCTCTACTGATAATCTTTCTCAAAAAGAGAAGGAAAATCCTAGAAAAAAGTGCCTTCTAGAGTCCTTTCTCTGATATATTCTAGAATGCCCTGGTCTGTGATCTCTTTTCAATTAACTCAAGTTCAATGGTTCAAGTTATCAGAAAGATAGCTTTCTGATGAATTCCCTGCCTAAAGCTTAATACAGACCTGAATTTAAACTGCTCCTTAAAATAAGCCATTCACTAGATAACGGTAAAAAGAGACTAAAAAATGAGTAATGAACTTTTTGCCTCCTGTCCCTTCTATTAAATAAGAGTCAGTGGTGCAAAGAGGACAAATGAAAAGGCATAGTATAATTGTTTGGAAAAATTAATTTTTACAAATATATTTTCACAAAAAGAAAAACTAGGTATGTACTTTTTCCTGGGATACTTGTTGGTATTTCAGTACTGAGCCAGAAGTTCCAAGTACCCAGGCTGAATAGGAGAGAGGCCAGAAGTTAGATCTCAGGAAATTTCTTCATTTTACAGCTTGATGTATGACTCCCTGAAGGCAACCTCTTTCTCTTTACAGTAGGTGACTGTAGATGAACCAACAGCAATGAGTTTAAAGAATTACTAAAAGATTTGTTCAAGTTCTTTTGCCTTTCGGGGATGGAGAATTCATGCTATTGTATAGATTTGTATCTTCCCTTTGGGAAAAAAAATCAGTAAAGAAGTTTAAACTATTTTCTTGAATAGATAAGGTTATTGCTTGATTCACAATACACATAACTATGGTAGGCACAAAGTAAAGTCACCATTGAAATTTGCTTCAACTGTTTACTATGGCATCAAAGAATGAAGTAAAAATTCAATTCAGAAATCTTCTAATAAACATCTTCTGGACGATACTGATTCTTGGACCTAAAATCTTCTAAAAGAAGTACCTTCACAAAAGAATGTTTACTTTCAATAGCACACCAATGCCAACCCATTGCTGAATTAATGTACTCTATTGGATGGTTCCATTATCATTGAGAATAGAACATATACCGCATAGAGCCAAGAAATCCCAAGCAGAGTACGTGGGTTGGAAAGTGAGAGCAAATGCAGCTAAGCAGAGGCCCACCTGAAAACAAGCCAAAAGCATAAATGTTCAAGCCAGAAACAGAGGCAAAGGCAAGTGAGAACAAGCAGGCAGTCAGGCACAAACTCCAGAGTACAAGAGTTTTGTGTGATATGACCACAGAGCCCATGATCTGACAGGAGCACTCTGGACTTAGACTTGGAGCTAAGAAGGCTTGTGTTCAAAGCCAGTCTCACTAGCTGTGTGATACTGGACAAATCAGTTAACTGTTCTCAGCCTCAGTTTTCTCATCTGTAAAATGAAGAGAACAGCATCTACTAAGAAGCACCAGGTAGTGCAGTGGATAGAGCAATACACTTGGAAAACCCTGCCTCTAACTCTACAGTGTATAGACATTCAATTTCCTCTTCTAAACAATAGGGATGATAATAGTGACTATCTCACAGGGTTTGTTGAGAGGACCAAATAGTACTTAGCAAACCTTAAAGCACTACATAAATGCTAGTTATTATTGTTATTTAAACCAAGATTTTGATACTTTCTTTGAGTGGGGAAAGCGAAGAAAGAAAGAAAAAAAAAGAAAATTGACATACTTCAAAATAAGTATTAGCCTTGAAGTCTCATTGTACAATAGAAAGGCCAGATTTGGGATTGGAAACTGTGTGCTCAAATTTAGACACAGATGCATAAATACAGTTGTGTGACTACAAGCAAAACACAGGATTTCTCTGAGTCTCAGTTTCCTCACCTATAATGGAGACAATAATTCTTGTACTATCTAATCTCAAGGGCTCTTGGAAAGATAGCACTTGGTAAACTTTGAAATGTTAAAAATGGAAGCTACTCTAAAAAATTGCTATTAATCTTCAAACTTATCTGTGTTATACTGACAATGATGGGGTGGCAATGATGTATGCTGAATATATTAGAGTGAAATGTGTACCAGAATAGGACAAGTAATGAGGGTGAAAATGTTTTAATTTGTTATTAAAATTCTTACTGGGCCATTTAAAAATGTCTTTTATGTTTGACCTAATTCATAACAAGGCTTAGGCCCATGAGTCTGTGCTAATTGGTAGGGGAGGGGTGGGGGAGAATTCTTTAATGGGGATGTAGTTGTCAGTGCCAAAAGCCTATCACCAATAACTCTCTCTCTATGAGTATAAGACCAGGAGGATCAATGGTACTCTACCAAACCCAAGCTTGCTTTTGGCACTGGTCCTCCCAACCATTCCCAGATAGGATGCTTACTTGGGGCACAGAAACTATACTGGTAAAAGAGATCAATTTTGCATATCCCCAGTCTTAATAGAGGGCACAAATCTAAAATTAGATACATCTAGCAGGGCCAATCCAGAGGTTCTAGGTGTCCATAGAGTTAAGAGGCAGAGCTATACCTAGCATGCGGCTAATGGGGTTTTGTCCCAAAATACTGAGAAGTGGGCTAGTGCTTCCTTCTCTGAAGAAACCAGACAGGGGACCACGTCCTGATGGACACTGTTGTCCTTTTTCTCTTTCATTCCATCATATGGCAGAGATAGCCAACAACCTTTGGATCACTCCACTCTTGGATTCCAATCCCTATGAGGATCGATGAGGGACTCAGGGTTAGACTTTCCCTTTCCAAGGATGACAATCCTTTGATTGTTTGCCTGTTCTAGTTGCTTCTCTGCCTTCAGATTCTACCTCTGGCTCATTTCTTCCATCCTTTTGTACAGTCCTTAACCTGCTTTTATATTCAAGTCTTCTGGAGACTTCACTGTGGTATGGAAAATCCCATAGACTCTCAGATGGAGAAGGGACCTCCAAGACTGCTTTCTGAAGAACTCTTCTCTACAGCCTGCCTAATAAATGATCATACAGTCTATTAATTTAAAACCTCAAGTAAGGGGGAACATCTTTGTAAGGGGCAGCCCATCTAATTTTCACACATTTTTTAATAATCAGAATTTTTTCCTTACCTCAAACCTAAATCTGTTTTTCTGAGATTGCTAACATATCTTCTGGCTGTGACATCTTATTGCTGATCTTCAGTCCTTTCAGTAATGTTTGACTCTGACCCCATTTGGTGTTTTCTTGGCAAATGTACTGGAGTGGTTTGCCATTTCCTTCTCCAGTTAATTTTATAGATGAGGAAACTGATGCAAACAGGGTAAAGTGACTTGTCCAGGGTCATACAGTGTCTGAGGCTCTATTTGAACTCCTGAAGATGAGTCTTCTTGATTTCTAGCTCTATCTATTGCATCATTTAACTGCCCTAATTGTGCCTTCCTAATTAGTTGACTTAAGGGAAATTATTTAACTTCTGTCTGCCTCAGCTACCCCATTTTTCAAAATGGGATAATAAGAATCATAGGTTTATTGAGGAGAAAGCACTTTGTAAAGAGTGAAGTCAACAGAAGATTTTCAGCCACCCTCTACTATTATAGAGTCAGGGTCTCCTTGGAGTGAAAAGAGGGAAAGAGAAATAGATGCATAAAATCAGTTATGGGTGGAAAGGGAAAGAAGCAACAAGTTAATACACACTGATAAATCTGGAATAATTTTCATAGGATTTTACCATTATTTTACAAAAACAACTTAACATTTGCCCTGTTTAAGTTTTTAAAATGGTCATCCAATATGAATATGCTAAAAGCAGCAGATACAACCAAGAAGATTGTATAGAAAATAAATTAAATTTTAAATTTAAATACTGACAGCATATGCAAACTACCTTTCCATCAAGCTCTACAATATTTCTGCGATCTATCTCTTTTCCACTCAGAAAGTCTGTGAGTTTTGTTTAAGCTCCTGTGGTAACATTTTAAATCATTTACTGATTTCAGCCTTTCCTCTCACCAAAACCTTCACCCTATACATACAAAAATAATCTCCCTGCAGCACAGGTCCAAACACATTACCACCATCCTCTCCCTCATTTCCAGTTCAGAAAACTTGCATAGCTCCCTAGAACTCCAGAAAGAACTTCAAGACTCTACAATCTGGTTTCTACCAATTCTTTCTAGCCTTTTTGTATACTACCCCCCCCCCCGCCTTGTAAACTCTACGTTCCAGACAAACTGGACTGCCAGTATTTCCCTGAATTCTTATGCTTCATCTCCCAACTAACATGTTATTTGCCCATGCTAAATGATACCCATTCCAGAAATTTATTCTTTTCTCATTTCATCATCTCATTTTCATTCTCTTCCTTCAAGATTTGATTGAAAGAGCCAATTCTTTTATAAAGTCTTCCCATATCAAATCAGATGTCAGTACCTTTTCTTTCAATTTTCCTAGTACTCCACACAGGGCATCCTCCCCACTCCCCATTCACCAGAATGTAAGCTCCTTGAGTGCAAGGACTCTTTCACTTTTGTCTTTTTCTCAATAGTTATTGAATTTAATTTGATAGGGGCTATGGTTTTCACTTTGCCCTGGATTTTTAGCTTATCTCAGCAACGGTGATTTTTTGGAAAGTTAACAATTTCCCTAATTGACTGTTAATTCCCAGGAAACACCGAGTTCATAAAATCATAGAATTTTAGAGCTGGAAGGAACTTTAAGGGTGATTTTAGTTCACTCCCTTGTGCATATAAAGAAGTAAAGATTTAATAAGGTGATTTTGATGATTAATGTTTAATTACAGGGGTAGGAATTAGACCTGTGATTTTATTGGTATAGCAAATTCCCAGATGAAGAAACTGCCTCTACCTATTCAGGTCAGTCCTTTCTCTGAAACTCACAATCTTAGACATTTGCCTAGAACAGAAGGTGCCTTATACTTTGAGATCACAAAATTTTCTAGTGCTGCCTTTATGAAATTAAAATGTAATTGGGAATTAACACAATAAATAAGGATGCAGTACAACAAAGGAGCAACAATCAGAGCGCTTATTATCACACAGAATAGAGCCAGAGTCTGGAGTCAGGAAAACTCATCTTTCTAAATCCAAATCTGGCCTCAGATCTTACTAGTTTGTAGCCCTGGGCATGTCACTTGACTCTGTCGTTTCAGTTTCCTCATCAGTATAATAAATTGTAGAAGGAAATGTCAAACCATTTCAGTATCTTTGCCAAGAAAACCCCAAATGGGGTCACAGAGGTCTGGACATGACTAAATAACTGAACAACAAAATACACACACACACACATATAACCCTAGTAGGATCCTGCAATTCTCTATATCTTTCATTCAAATGGACATCTGCAAATAGTCTGTAAAATGGTAATCCTGAGCCCCACTCTTCTTTAACCCTTGAACTTATTAACCTTTAGGTTGAGGATTCTATGCCCTGCCAGAATCTAACTACACCTTGGCCTTTCCAATTATCATGAACTGACCATGAATAAGGGCTTTTCACCAATTAGACAATGAACTCCTTAAAACTGTCTCAATTTTCTTTTTGTATCTAAATGATTAGCCCAGTGCTTAATATGTCTTTGCCTTTGTTTTCTTTGTGACCTGTTATAGATTATAATTTGCAAAAGGCTACATTACTCCCTTCTCATATCTTTTGTCAAGGATGTCACTGATTGTGCAAAGGCTATTTTCATAAAGATTTTATTAGACATAGGACAAAAGGCATATGTGTCAGAAGTTATGAATATTCTTTCAACCACATTTTTTTCTAATTGCATAGACTATACAGTTGAGTGTAATTCCTTCTACATCTGCATCCTCCACCAATAATTGGTGTTCTCTCCTCTTTCAGATATCCTGAGAACCAATCTTTCAATAAATTCTATCAAAATTGTGTTGTTTTTAAGATAGTTCTCATCTGTTTATCCTTTGGTCCTGAAGGAAGCTATGCTCATTTTGATTTTTTTTTAAATCTCATGTATCCTATGTCAGAGGCTGATGCTAGTTCCAGGATCATTGAGGGAGAAAAAAGTTTGTGATAGAACTTATGACAAATCTTTTCTATTTGTTGTCTATTATCCTTCCTATTATTATTGTCTTTTCATGTTCTCCCTAATACTGCCTAGATTAAATATGGAATCTGGTTTTTAAAGTTTTTCACAGCATTTTAAAGCCTTCCTATCTTTCCAAGCATCTTACACCTTACTCCCTTATATTCTATGATTTAGTGACACTGGCCTTCTTATTGTTTTTCATACAAATTATCCCATCTCCAAATACAGTCCCCTAGGCTTGGAATTCTCTCCTTCCCCTTCTTGGCCTCTTAACTTGCCTGGCTTTCTTCAAGTTCAATCTCAAAGAGTATCTTCTGCAAGAAGATTTTCCCTCTGAGATCACCTCTAATTTACTCTGGAAATATCTTTTGTCTATCTATTATCTTCTCTTAGTTTCTATTATAATTTATTGTCCTTGATTGCCAGATAGATCTGTTTGGCACAACAATCAAATATCTTCATACTAAAGCCATTTCTGTGCTCTTTTTATCTCTTCATAGCGGCAACTGATTTAAAATGGCTAAACTTCTAGGAAATAATGATAGCCAATTTTTTAAAATCCACATATCCATTTTTGACTTTAACAGCTTGCTTCAATAAGTCCAGCTGTATGACTTAGTTTCACTTTTACTTTTTTTTCCATTTAGTATTGATTGTGATCTCTGTTCTAATGTATCTTACCACATAAACACAACTGATTCAGAAATGGTTTCTGTTGCTAACTAGTTGTTATTTCTCTATTAAATTACATTGTATATGATGATTTTCCTTTTTTTGTGATGCTATATGGCACTCTCCTTTTTCCTCCTTCTCTTCTTGAATAAAGTAAGTCTACATAGTTTACAAATCTTTGGTCTCTTTTTGTTTCTTAGTCATGAAGTGTGTACCATCTTATCTTATATCCAGGGCAATCAGATGGCACAGTGTGCTGGGCCTGGAACTCTTGGTGAGTTTAGACCTGACTTCAGATGTATAACCCTGGGCAAGTCACTTAATTCTGCTTGCCTCAGTTTCCTCATTTGAAAAATGAGGTGGAGAAGGAAATATTGTAATATCTGTACCAAGAAAGCCCCAAATAGGGTCATGAAGAGTCAATTAAACATGACTGAAAAAATGACTCAACGACAATCACTCTCTACCCACTTTCGAATTTTAGTGATCAAAATATTAAAGTACATGTTCATCTAATTTGTAGGACATGTCCTTCATAGAATGTATCTACCTCTTCATCCTCTTAAACATATATTGACCTTGAAGTTTTAATTACCTTCATGATAGTCTTTTTATAAATATGTTTATCATGAGTAATGCAATATGACCCAATGTCTCATGAAATGTTTTTTGGGTTGTTGTTGCCTTTGAAAACATCATAAAATCAATCTATTTAATTTGTCTTCTTTGAAAAAGAATCAGGGACATCCTTCACTTAGACATTATAGCAGTATAGCTCCAGCTACTTCTTTAGGCTTATTCCATAGTATTTTCTTTTCTCTTCCTTCCCTCCCTCCCTCCCTCCCTCCCTCCCTTCCTTCCTTCCTTCCTTCCTTCCTTCCTTCGTTCCTTCCTTTCTTTTGCTGAGGTAATTGGGATTAAGTCCCAGGGTCACACAGCTAGGAAGTGTTAAGTTTCTGAGGTCACATTTGAACTCAGGTCCTTCTGACTTCAGGGCTGATGTTGCCACTGCACCACCTAGCTGCCCCCATATTATTTTCTTTTGCATCTTGTACATTCCAGCCAAATAGCCCTTATGTAATTCAAACTTGGAATTCCACCTTCCACTTTGAGGTTTTTGTACAGTTATCTTTAATGCTTGTAATGCATTTTCATTTCATGTCTGCCTCTTAGAATCCCTTGCTAGCCCTTAAAGCTCATGTGTAATTTTCTCTAGGAAATCCTTCCCACTTCACTCGTTCCTCTGTCTCCCTGGATAATAAGATAGAAGACAGCTGAAAGGGACTTTAGAAGGCCATAATTTCCTCTGTTTTTTTTTAACAGATGAGGAAACTGAGTCTCTGAGAAGGCTTAGCCATTTTCACAAAACCAGTAAATATAAGACATGCAGAAGTTCACTATATCTACTGTGTCATCCTGGTTGTTACTGTTCTCTTTCTCTTACAGTAACCATTTGTATATATAGTAGCCAGATGTAAGAGACCACTAGAAATACAAATTATATGCATATATTCTGTATACACATATATGTAAAACATGTATATGTATTTTCATATCATAATCTAGAAGTCTAGAAGTTACCTGAGGACAGGAGCTAATTTTTTGTTTTTCCAGTCTCACCAGTGTCCAAGACAGAGTCCTGTATTTAGTGGAGGAAATAAATGTTTGTAGAATTGGTTTGGCTCTAAGGGTTTTATTTCAATGAAGTATTCACTTGTTGAGAAGACTACTGAGAATAAAACAAGGAACTTTGAATTTCAAGAAAAAAATTCAATCTCAAGAGGTTTCACTCTCCCATCTCAGAATTAACTATAATGAATTAAGCAGAATTTAAATAAAAATTTTCATTCTTCTATTGCAGACCAATAATTAGGCCTGTATATGAATAAAGAGATGAAATATTACATTTATAGCTTGAAGCAATGAAAACAATACTATCACTTATTTGAACTTAAAAAAAAAATCTATCTCAAAGCCTTCATTAGCCACTTATCCCTGGACAGAGGCAAATTTACCCATAGGCTAAAAACTGAATGCCAATTTTAATAAGGTGTTAAGAAGAGAAAAAGTTATAATGGCATAATATTAAAAAACCCCTTCGATCTATTAAATAGATCGACAATGTAGATACAAATGTAGTTGAAAGAGAAGCTACATGTAAATAGAAAATGTAAATTCTTTTTTTTTAACAAACTCTATTTGAGATAGTCAAAACAATGTGTGTGTTCATGTTTCATAGCTTGTTTACACAGAAAATTGATACCTAGAAATGGTAGGTTGCTAAAGTTCATGTTCCATTTTAATTTTTGTGACAACTTAGAAAAAGAAGAGTTTTGTTGCTATTTTTAAAGGGAAGGATTAGAAAGGTTGAAGATAGAAGACTGACGGAAGGGAATGACTCAAACAGGTCTTTTTGAGACACAGTATATCACACACATCCATTGGCTGGAAATTTGAACTTGATGGAAAAACAATGACAAAAAACCCCCAAACCCACACTTCACATGCCCCCTGAGATAAAAAAGGTCCATTGATTTTGATGGAAAATATGACTTAGACCTATATTATAGCATTCATCAGTTTTATGCACACTGAATGTGTAATCTCATCACTGATGTAGATGGCTGTCACAAGCAGAAATTAAAGTGATGGGAATAAGAAAAGGAATTTTTTTTTCTGATCCAAAAAAAAAAAAAAAAAACAACCCAAGGAAAAAAACAGACAATATAAAAAATTGTAGTTCTGTGTTAAAAGGTATGTCAGTGGTATGAAGAACTTCCTGTCTGTTTCCATCATATAAACAATTGTATATTCATCAATCAAATGGTGAGAAGAGTTCTTGAATTTATATGCATATCACCCTTCCAGTCAGGCCCTGGGCATGTCTGGCAAGCTGTTGCCGAAAACCCCTATTTTAATACCTTTTTTTTTTTTTTTTTTTGGAAACATCACTTCTGTAGAAAGCTTTGACTTCTCTGAAACAGAAAAAGAAAACCATAGGCTATGCGAACCAGTGATATTTTTCAAGCTCAATACTCTGCACTATTTCCAAAGAAAGAGGTCAGGTTAACAAAGCCCTATGAAGATTTATGGATTTATGAGTTACAATTCTGAGTCAAAGTCCTCCAAAGAACCTTGGAAGCCAACCTCCATGTTTGTATGTGGTCCAATAGAGAGAAAACACCACTGGAGTCGGAGGACTCTGGTTCAAGTCCTGCTTCCAATGTTTATTATCTTGGTGACTTATGTGAGTTTTTTTTTGTTTTTTGTTTTTAACTTTGTAGGTTTAAGTTGAAGGTTGGACACTAACAATGGCCTCCAAGATCCCTTTTAGCTCTAGACTTACACTCCTATGATCACTGAAGATCACACTTGGAATAAACTTCACAAGTAAAATTTGAACCCAATCTAGTTGCTTTGAGAGTAGAGTCAGTGGGTCATGGGAAAAATAACTTACAAGACTATGTGCTCAAAACTCAGGAAGAGAAGAATATGGACATCACTGGCTGAGTGGCAGAGTGAAAGTACCTGTCACTTTATTAAGTGTCTTCTGTGGGAGACAAAATTCACATGAGCTTTTCCCTGCCTTTAGGCTGCTTGGTGGTCAGTAAACTTCGAGGCTTGGAGCAAGACTCTTCTTATTACATTCAAATCCAATCTTAAACACTTACCAGCCAGTTGTGTGACACTGGACAAGTCACTTAACCCTGTTTGCCTCAGTTTCCTCATTTGTAAAATGAGCTGGAGAAGGAAATGATAGTCTGGTGAAGCTATGGACTCCTCAGAATAATATTTTTAGGTAAATAAAATTTAATATGTTGAAAATATATACAATTTGAAATACAGTTATTGAAGTTTTTATTTAAACAATTTTATGGCTCCAGGTAAAGAACCTTGCACTATAGTAATAACCCCCAGTTTTTGTGGACTCTTTTTCTATGCTAATTATAGTACAAAAGCCAGTCCTTGATTATTTATTATTTTTCTTCTGTGTTTTTGAAATTGCATCAAAATATAGGTGTTTAGTAGTCTTATAGTGAAAACTCTTTAAAAAGTTAGATTACATAGTGACAACCCATTCAAAAGGAACTCTACCTTCTTTTCCTTATGCAGAGATCAATCCTTACTGCCCACACCTCTGCCAAAAACAGCGTAACATATGAAGTTGAGTTTGCTGAGGGAAGAAGGAGCATCTACTCTCTAACCTTCATTCGTGGTTCATACGTTCATCAGGTTGGGGCAAATAACAAAAAGGGGTTTTTTTTGTTTTGGTTTGTTTTTTTGTTTGTTTGGTTTTTGCAAAGCTGTAAGCCAAGAATTTTTAAAAAAGCAAATATATATTTAAAAAAAAATCATTCCCTGCTCTTTCTTCCCTCTTCCCATCAACTGGATTAAATAAATAAAAATATAAGGAGAGTTGATTTCTTTTGAATTTTTCATGGAATTTCCCCCTACATACAACGGGAAATCCTGAACTAAATTTTTGAAATTCAGAATATCACTACTGCATTGATAACAAGCACAAATCTAATAGATATTGGATATACTCTGGTATAGGCACACAATCTTTAGGTAAATCTCTCTCTCTCTCTCTCTCTCTCTCTCTCTCTCTCTCTCTCACACACACACACACACACACACACACACACACACACACTTTTACTTAACTGAAAAATATATCTAAAATTCCAGAAGCATCTGTCTCATTTAAAGGAAATATTTTTTACTTGTTTTGCTTAAATTAAAGAAAGAACAAAAGAAAAATCCACAATCAAGGAATTTGTTCTCAAAGTTTTCATCATCTCTCTTTTCTTCAGTCCATTCTATACATAGCTGACCAAAGAAATTTTTCTAAAGGAATGGTCTTATCATGTCCTTGTCCTACTCTACTCCTCTAAAAATATAACATATCTATTCAGTGTTTAAAGACCTCAACAATCTTTCCCTAATCTATCTTCTTTGTTTTATTGTACATCACACCCCTACCCCAACTGTAGGATCCATCCAAAAAGACTTCTATGGGTTATCATCCATAATTTTGGTTTTTCTTTTTCATTCAGGATCATCAAACACACCTATATTTTAATGCAAGTTCAAAAACATAGAAAAAAATAATTTTTATTCACTTAATAACTATTCATCAGTCAAAGACAACACCCAATCTCTCTTCTCTATGCCTTTGCATTGGCTGTCCCTCCTCATGCCTGGGATTCACTACCTCATTTCTACCTCTTAGAATCCCTGATCTTTAAGACTCAGCCCAAGAATCCCCTGCATGAAGCTCCTGTAATGATTTGCCTTTCCTCGAAAAATGAAGCAGTTGAGGAAAAAATATCGAACAATTTATAAGTGCTTGGAACATGCTAAATTTCTGTCTGACAAACTGTTTAGCAAAAAGGACCGCCTGGCTTCCTTCACCATCTCTGCCCCCTCCTCCACTTCACTTTTTGCCCCCTTTTTTTAAATTATATATACATTCAACATGTACTTTCCTATGTGTTGAAGGTCTTGTCAGATGGAATACAAACATCCTGAGGGCAGCCCTTTTGTGCTTCTAGCCCTAGTACCTAGTTGTAAGTCAATGCTTTAAAAATTGGTTGATTGGGGTCTTCCTCTAAGTGGACCCCACAAAACACAGGCAAATTTGTTTCAGATTACTAAATCCAAAGTCATTCACAGTCCTGTGCTCAGTTATAAAAAGTGATGGACAGACAGACAGACACACACACACACATCTCCCTTACCAAATTATTTAACTGGGTTAGACAAGTAAATAGGAAATCAGCATTATAGAAACACTGACCCTTTTGAAGTTCACCAGAAACCTGCTTACCACCACAAATTACTTTCTCTCAGTATTTCAAGCAATTATCACCTCCTAAACGTCTGAGGGGGAGGGGTGTGAAAAGGGAAAATAAGGAAGGCTGGATTAGAAAGGCAGTTTTTATATTCAACAAAGTCCCAGCCTCGAAGAGAAAGGTGGGAGAGGGGGTGAGGTGGGGGATGGAGTAGAGATGGTAAAAGAAGCCAAGCGGTCCTTTCTGCTAAACAATTTGTTAGGTAGAAAATTAGCATGTCCTAAACAGTTATTAATTGTTCATTATTTTTCCCCTCTGCTACTTTTCACACAGCCCCAAAGGTCAATGCATATTATAATGATTTTTTTGAAGGGACACATTTAAAAAAAAATAAATAAATTCTCACTCCTTCCCTCTCAAATGGAATTATCCACATACATCAATGGGGGCTCCTCACTGTTGCCCTCAAGTTTCAGCCCATCTCAATATTACTACTTGTTGCCTAAAGAGGCAAAAATCTTTTAGGATTTCATTTACTGCTCAAGGTTACATTCCTGAGATTATGAGATCCTAGCTCAAGAGTTAGGAGGGGCTCAAGAAGGCCATCTAGTCCCACTCCCCCTTGTTCTACAAATGAGAAATGGAGGTCTACTGGGTTTAAGAGATTTGCCCAGTCACACAGGTATTTTACTAACAGAGTCCACTTTCAAACCTTCATTCTCGGACTGCAAATTCAGATCTCCAATCAAGCCACAAAGGACCTTTTCCTAATAGAAAGGCAGTGACATACTGACATTATGTGACATTTCCCTTGTAGTTAGAGCTTGTCACTGTGCCTAGTAAATAGCATTGTTGTTGCAGTTGTTTGGTATTTGTTCACACATGTCTGACTCTTTATGACCCCATTTGGGTTTTTGTTTTTGGTAAAGACACTGGAATGATTTGCCATTTCCTTTTCTAATTCATTTTACAGATGAGAAAACTGAGGCAAACAGGGTTAAGTGACTTGCTCAGAATCACACAGCTATTAAATTTCTGAGGTTACATTTGAACTCAGGTCTTCCTGAAACCAGACCTGGCATTCTATCCATTGTGCCATCTAGCTGCCCAGCACATAGTAGGGGCTTAATAAATATAGATTGACTTATTGATGCTATAGTTCTCAGTATATCCCCTAACTTGCAAGCTCTCTTTTCACCCATACTTCCTATCAAAACTAGAGTTAAGTTCTTCAAAGTTCCCTTATCAGGTCTTCCAAGCTGAGCCAGGATTGTGAGGATGACAGGGCCTCTGAAATCTGCTCATAGCCCTGATTTAGGACTATTGAGCTACAAGTAGAAGGGGACTTCAAGGTCACCTCATCCCACACTCTCCTTGTACCTTGAAAGCAGTAATGGTGATGATGATGACAACTAACAATTATATATTGCTATAAATTCTGCAAACTGCTTTTTTACAAACCTAATCTTATTTTATCCTCACAATAACCCTGAGAGGTAAGAGTATTATTGTCTTCATTTTACAGATGAGGAAATTGCAGCTGAAGTTGCAGCTTCAGGGTCGCAATGCTAATCAGTATAGGAAGATAGATTTGGATTCAATTCTTCCTCACTCTAGCTGGACATTGTCAAACCTCACTGAAAATGAACCCATCATTCCGATCAATCATCTTGTGAACTACTGAGACAATGTGCTTGCCACCTCTCTGAAAAATTAAGCGAGATGTCATTGGTCCTCTTTGAGAATAAAAGGTGAACAACAAGATGTCATAGTTTCTTCTGGTCTTCTACTCGACAATTCATAACTTATCTCCACATTTCTCTGAGAAGTGTTAGGCACATCATGTTTTATCTTTGGACCAGAATATTAGTGTGGGAAAGGCTTTTAAGCACTATGTATACTCTATACATTTTACAGATGAGGAAACTGAAGTGAAAGGGTCATAGATTTAGATCTAGAGGCCATCTAATCTAATCTCTTCATTTTACAGAAGAGTCTAAAATGGTTGGTCTAAGGAAATAGAGTCAATAGTAGAATGTGTTATCAATTATCCACGATATCTTGGTTGTTAATACATTTTAAGTACTGATTTCAAGCCTACACTACCAAAAACACTATCTCAAAAGATAACCTACTGATAAAAGATATCTTAGCAAAAGAACTGTGACTTTGGAGTCAAAAGATAAGTTTGTGTTACAACTTCAGTACTTAACTAGCTGTGTTACCATGGACAAATAACTCAACTTCTGTTTCTTTCTTTGCAAAATGGAAATAAAAATATTTGCATTAGCATAAAACTCATAAAAATGTTGCCAAGACTAAGGGATATGTTATGTACATAACACTGCAAAGCATTATTCAGAAACATTAGTTTTCTCCCACTGTATGGGGAAATTTATTTTTGATAAGTCAGCAAGCACTTATTAAGTACCTACTGTGTACCAGGGTGCTAAGCAATAAAAATAATAAAGGTAAAAAGATAGTTCTTGTTCTCAAGAAATTCCCAGTCTATTTCAATAATTAACTTTTTTATGAGAAGAATCCCTACAAACAAGTGATTTAAAAGTGGGAGAGAATTAAAAAATCAATAAGATATGGACAAGGCTACTACTCTGCCCATCCTTAGCCTCACCCCTATTCCCTACTTGGTTGCTTTTAGCCCAGTCATCACCAACTCCTCAAGATGAGGTGGATGTTGGATCAGGGAAAAAGAGATAAGAGCTTGATGAAAGCATTATTTTAGGATTGTGATGTGATTTCCTCCAAAGTATCAAGATGGAGTTATTCCTAAAAAGAAAGGGCCTGTAGTATGGCATCCTATCTCATCACACTCCAACTGCCTAAACCCCTATATGAGTTTCAAAGGATAGGTAGAACTTCTCAGGAACCCCAGAGGCTGTGCTGAAAAGAAACAGCAAGTTCTACATTTTAGAATTCTATCCATTCTCAGCTAACTTGACTCTGCCAACTAATTAACTAATGGCGGCACCAGGGTACAGATTCTCCTGGGTATGATGGCCCTCATACAAACAACAAACTTTCAATTTAGACCAACTCTATGAGCCATTGTAGTGCAGTCAATCGAGGGCTTAAAGATGGCTTCTCTAGATGGGAGCAATGTGAAGTTGTATTCTAGTCTAAAGGATTTCCAGAAAAGAATAAATCCAGAGATCTTCTTATCAGACATAGAAGATTGCTCTGGTATTCCACCTTAAAGGCTCCACAAAATGGCCCAAATGATAGGAGTATGTTACCAGGAAATCTTAAGAACCTAACGGACTGTCTTTGTACAGTCAAAAGGATAGTACTATACTAAGCCCTTTTAAAATAACAATGATAATAATAATAATAATAGTAACTAAGATCTTCATAGTTTTTGACATTATCTCACTTGATCCTCAGAAAACCATTTGAGGTAGATGCTATTATTATTAATATTATTTTCATTTTACAGTTGAGGAAATATTTTCAAGCAGGAGAGAATAAAAAACAGTAGAATATGGGTAAGACCAGGATTCTGCAGTCTCTTTATCTAGTCTGGAGCTAGGACTATGTGGACTGCTCAGAAAAACACTGAAGGATCTATCTATTTCACAATATTTTTTCTAACAGGCTGGTGACTAAATTCAGATAACTAAACTTGTATGTTTAATGAAAAGCAGCACATTTCCAGAAGATCTTTTAAAATGAAAATACTGATTTTTTATGTGTGGTTTATGGAAACCAGTATGAAAACTACTTCTTTTAGTATTTTGTGGAGAGGATTCATTAACATTGATTAGTTTATCAGACTGGGCTACCAATGACAGGTTAATAAAACCATAAACCTGGACTTATAGCTCCTTGAGAACAAGGACTGTCTTTTGCTTCCTTTTGCATCCTTGGAAGTAAGCACAGTGCCCGACACAAAACGGGACCTTTACAAATGTTTATTGTATTGTTGTTTAGTCATGTCTGATTCTTTGTGACCTCGTTTGGGGTTTCCTTGGCAAAGATACTGTAATGCTTTGCCATTTTCTTCTCTAACTCATTTTATAAATGAGGAAATTGAGGAAAATAGGCTTAAGTGATTTGCCCCCACACAACTGAGGCCAGATTTGAACCAAGGAAGATGAGTCTTCTTGACTCCAGACCTGGCATTCTACTCACTGTGCCACCTAGTTGACATTGTATTGTACTGTTGTACTGCCTTGTATTATAAAATCCTTCATTTTATAGATGAGAAAACTCATATAGATTAAGTGATTTATTTAATGTCATACAGTAGCAGAATTTGGATTAGACCCCTCAATTCAGTGATCTTTCTGCTATGATACTGCCTTTAAAGACATTAGCATGGAAATCAAAGAACTGAACAGAGAAAGTAAGGAATACAAGTCAGGTAAACTTTAGTGGAGAAAAGCATGAACAATTTTGGATGGACTTTCCCAGGGAGAAATCTTAAAGCAGTGAGGAATATGTGCAGAATAATTTGTTGGGGATCCAGGAATAAAGTCAAAGAAATTCTTTGTTTGGTGTTAGCTTGTACAGTTAGGCACAGCAAACATACTGTTTTTGCCATATATCAAAAGCACTCTGAATTAATTCTTTATATGACAATGTTAAGTTATTGTGTCCAAACATCAAAACACAGGTTGCTTTTTAAAAGCCACTTTTCATGTTATCTTTAATAATAAGAGAAGAAAAAGAAATTGAAAGAATTAGAGTAGGCAATGAGGAAACAAAACTATCATTTTTTTTGTAGATGATATGGGATATTTAAAGAATATTAGAGAATCAATTAAAAAACTACTAGAAACAATGAACAACTTTAGCAAAGTTGCAGGATATAAAATAAACACATATAAATCATCAGCATTTTTACATGTTACCAACAAAGTCTAGGAACAAGAGACAGCAAGAGAAATCCCATTTAAAATAATTTTATTTGTGTGAAAAGTGTTTTGTAATTGCATTCCTACAACTCCTGGTTTTATCTTGGGTAGAATTTTGGATATTACATTATTACATTACAATTATTTGGATATTAATATCCAAAATTCTACCCAAGATAAAACCAGGAGTTGTAGGAATGCAATTACAAAACACTTTTCACACAAATAAAATTAGATCTAAACAATTAGAAAAATATCAATTGTTTGTGGGTAGGCCAAGCTAATATAATAAAAATGACAATTTTACCTAAATTAATCTACTTATTCAGCACCATACCAATTAAACTGCCAAAAAAATTATTTTATTGAGCTAGAAAAAATAATAGCAAAATTGATCTAGGAGAACAAAAGATGAGGAATAAAAAGGAATTAATGAAAAAACACAAAGGAGGTGGCCTAGCCATACCAAGCCTAAAAGTATATTTTAAAGTGGTGGTCATCAAAACCATTTGGCACTGGCTAAGAAACAAAGTAGTGGATCAATGGGATAGGTTAGATACATAGGACACAATACTCAATGACTATAGAAATCTACTGTTTAATAAACCCAAAGATTTGGAGATAAGAACTCATATTTGACAAAAATTGCTGGGAACACTGGAAAATAATGTCAGAAACTTGGCATAGATTTACATCTCACAATCCATACCAAAATAAGGCCAAAATGGGTATATGATTTAGGTGGAAAAGGTGATAGATACTATAAGCAAATTAGGAGAGGAAGAAATAGTCTACCTATCAGATCTCTGGAGAAAGGAGGAATTTGTGATTAAAGAATAACAAGAGAACATTATGAAATGCAAAATGGATAATTTGATTTCGAAACCAAAACCAATGCAGCCAAGATTGGAAGGGAAGCAGAAAGTTGGAAAAGAATTTTTATAGCTAGTGTTTCTGATAAAGGCCTCGTTTCTAAAATATATAGAGAACTGAGACAAATTTGTAACAATAAAAGTCATTTCCCAACTGATAAATGTCAAAGGATATGAACAAACAAATTTCAGATGAAGAAATTAAAGACATTTATATTCATGTAAAATGCTCTAAATCACTACTGACAATAGAAATGCAAATTAAGACAACTGTGAGGTACTACTTCACACCTCTCAGATTAGCTAAAATAACAGGAAAAGATAATGATAAATGTTGGAGAAGATGTAGGAAAACTGGAACACTAATGCATTGTAAGTGGAGTTGTGAAATGATCCAACCATTCTGCAGAACAACTAGGAACTATACCCAATAGGCTATAAAACTGAATATAACCTTTGATCCATCAGTGTCTCTACTGGGTCATACTTTATTGAGCTTATTTCATAAATCATAGAGATCATAAAAGAGAGAAAAGAATCCACATATGCAAAAAATGTTTGAAATAGCTCTTTTTGTAGTGGCAAGGAATTGAAATTGAAGGAATGCCCATCACTTGGAAAATGGCTGAATAAGTTATGGTATATGGATGTAATTAAATATTATTGTTCCAAAAGAAATTGGAGGGGGATTCTGGGTAGATGGTGGAGTAAGTCAGTAAACTTCGGGTTTTCCTGATTTCCCCCACAAATAGAACACATTTTTGCCTCAGGGTGAAACATCTCCTAAGAAAAACAACAGATCTGGAGAACAGATCAAGCAGAGAAAATATAAGAATAATTGGTCTGCCAGAAAGTTGTGACCAAAAAAGGACCTTGGACACAATAATGCAGGACATAATGCTAGAAAATTACCCTGGAGTGATAGAACATGAAGAGAAAAAAATAGAAAAAACATCCATCAATCACCACCTCAAAGAGATCTTTTGTGGAAAATCACATAGGAATATTATTGCCAAATTTCAAAACTCCCAGATCAAAGAGAAAAATTTGCAAGAAACAAGAAAAAAAATTTAAATATGCTGGAGTTACAATTAGAATTGTACAAGACTTATCAGCAGCTACAATAAAAGATCACAGATCTTGGAATCATAGCTATAGAGATGCTAAAGAACTAGACCTGTGGCCAAAAATATTATATCCAACAAAATAATTTTGAATAAGAAAAAATGGACATTCAACTAACTTGCATATTTTCAGGACTTTTATCAACCAAACATGAATTTAATAGAAAATTAAACATTTAAGACATCAAAGAGCAATTTTAAGGAACTTAATATGGACAAATTGTTTAAACATGGACAAGTTGTTTATGGTGTTTTATTTTTAACACGGGAAATGCATACTTAAAGATAAAGTATACATTTCCCGTGTTAAAAAAATTTATATCAACAATAGGGTAAGCTCAAAAGAAAAATTGGCAGAAGAAAGGTAAAAATAGTAATCATATTATACAAATGAGGTGCAGAGAAAGAATAGATACAGAAGCATTAGAGGGAGGAAGAGGGCTCTTAGTTCTGAAAATGTACTCACATCAGGAATGGGTTTAATAGGCAACACACTGTATATATATATATACACATATATATATGTATGTATGTGTGTATGTATATGTATATATGTATATGTGTGTATATGTACTATGAAGGGTATAGCATCCTCCAAAATCTCCAAAAGAGATAGGTGGATGGGAAAGCAAAGAGTGAGTGAAGAAGACAAGGGAGGGACTCCTAGGGTTAGGGATTACTATTAAGTAATAGTAATCCAAGTTATAGAGCAGAATTTAATGAAGGAGTCAGCAGAGATAGGAATAATGTGTGTATATGAAGTATGTGTGTATGTATGTATATGTCTACATAAATATATCTTTTCTTAACTGTAGCTTGCTTTGGGTGGGGGAGGGGGATGAAAGGGAGATATGTGAGTGTCTGATGTGCAAAAATGTTTGTGGCAGCTCTTTTTGTAGTGGCAAGAAACTAGAAACTGAGGGGATGCCCATCAATTGGAGAGTGGCTGAATAAATTATGGTATATGAATGTTATGGAATATTATTGTTCTGTAAGAAACGACCAGTGAGGTCTGGAGAGGCCTGGAGAGACCTACATCAACTGATGCTGAGTGAAATGAGCAGAACCAGGAGATCATTGTACACGGCAACAGCAATATTATACAACAATCAATTCTGATGGACATGACTCTTTTTAACAATGAGATGAATTCAGGCCAGTTTCAATGATCTTGTGATGAAGAGAGCCATCTATACCCAGAGAGAGAACTCTGGGAACTGAGTGTGGATCACAACATAGCATTTTCACTTTTTGTTGCTGTTCACTTGCCATTTTGTTTTCTTATTCATTTTCTTTCCTTTTCAATTTGATTTTTCTTGTGCAGCAAGATAATTGTATAAATGTTTACATATATTGGATTTAACCTATATTTTAACATGCATAACATATATTAGATAACTTGCCATCTAGGGGAAGGTAGTGGGGGGGAAGAAGGGGAAAATTTGGAACACAAGGTATTGCAAGAATCAATGTTGAAAAATTATCCATGCATACGTTTTGAAAATAAAAAGCTTTAATTTTAAAAAAAGATATATGTATGTATATATCGACATATGTATATATAAATATATTCTTTCTTGACTATAATTTGTGTAGGGATGGTGGGGTTACAAAAGGGGAAAAATAATAAAATAAAAAAGGTGTGCAAAAAAAAAAGGTGTGCAGCAGAGAACAAAAGAACAATTTACAAGGAAATAAAGAAAAGATGGACACATGAATATAATTTCTTCTATTAACATATATATATCTTCTTAAATCAGTATTTGTTGTTATATATTTTCAATCCTCCCTGATCTTCTTCTGGGTATATAATAATGTTCTCTTTTGTTTAATTTTATTTTGTATTACTTTTCTGTTTTTCTTTTTTCTTATTCTGCTTCTTCAAATAAAATAAATTTGCGGGGGGGGGGAAGAAATGATGAGCAGGGCTGATTTCAAAAAAGCCTGGAAAAGTTTATAAGATCTGAAGCAGAATGAACCAATAACATCAAATTATGTAATGATCAACTTTGATGGACTCTGCTCTTTTCAACTTGCGGTCATTCAAGACAATTTCAATAGACTTGGAATGGAAAATGCAAACCAAATTCAGAGAAAATGATCTGAATACTTTACATGAACTGATGCATAGTATTTTCCATCTTTTTTTTTCATTGTTTGCTTTTTCTCCCTGATGGATTTTTCTTTTGATCTGATTTTTCTTGTACATCAAAAATATGGAAATATCTTTAAAAGGATTGTATAAGTTTAACCTTGTACAATCAGATTGCTTGTTGTCTTGAGAGGGGCAATTAAAAGAAGAAGGGAGAAAAATTTGGAACATAAAATTTTACAAAAATGAATGTTAAAAACTGTCTTTATGTGTATTTGAAAAAATAAAATGCTATTGAGGAAAAAGGGGAAATTTGGAACTCAAAATCCCATAAGAATAAATTCTGAAAGCTATATTTACATGTGATTAGAAAAACAAAGTACTACTAAGAAAAAAAAAATCTCTTTTCAAATTTTTCAACAGAATTTCTCCTTGGTCTCTTTGGGTAGAAATCTAATGAAAAGAGGCAACATCAATGTTTGGGAGGTCCAGGATCATGAATAAACTGTGGATACATGTGTTGAAAGGGAAGAAGAAAGAATACAAGAAGAGTGGAGAGTGGCATGAAACATGTGGTTGCTTTACCACTAGGCCACCCATTATCACCATTTGCTTCAAATCCTCTTTTTAAGTAAAATAAGACATAGATTTAAGCTGAAAGTTAATTTTCTCTGCTTTCAGCTGCAAGGGATTTAAGGCCTAGATGTTGGACTCATTAAAGACAGTTATGTGAAGACAAAGAATAAAAAGAAAGCATCTGAAAAGTTTAAAGTAAGCTAGATTTTCAACAAATGCTCTACTGTCATGATTTTCTGTCCCATCCACTCCCTTCCCCTACTTTTTCTTTCTTCCTTTTTTAAAAAGACTTATAATAGAGAAACTTTGCTAAAAGTTTCAACCATCAGAAAATATCTTGTCTGACATTTTTTCCACATTAGCAATAATTCATGCATTTAATGAAATCCAATTCAATTCAACAAATAATTATTTGCCATCTATCACATGTCAAGCCTTGTACAGAGAGAGCTAAAGGATGCTAGGGGATATGAAGATAAAATGAACACCAGTCCTTGCTGTCAAAAAGTTTGTTTTCCTGGGGAGACGTAACATGTAAATAGATACAGAATCCTTTGAGGAAGAAGAGGGGATTAGGAATAGTTTCCCATAGAATTGGGAAAAAGCTGAAAGAGAAGAGGGAATGCGTGTTAAGCAAAAGGGATAGCCTATACCAAAAACAAAGAAGTAGGCAGTGGAGTAACAAATTTGGGAAACTTCAGAATTCTAGTATTGTTGGAATACAAAATGTGTTAAAAGAAATAATGTGAAATAAGTCTGGAAAAAGAGGTTGGTGGCAGACTATGATATCTCTAACAGCTAGACTGATGAGTTTACATTTTTCCCAAGAGTAAAAATTCTTTAGTAGAGGAATGATATGGTCAAACCTATATTTTCAGATGATTAGCATGGCATCTGGGTGGGAGATAGATTAGAAAATGGAAAGAATAGAAGCAGGGAAGTCACTTAGAAGACTATTCTAATAGTCCAACCAAGAGATGATGGAAGGGTGGAGACAAAATTACAATTGACATGATTTGGCAAGCAATTGAATGGGGGGGGGGAGGGAGTTGAAGAAAAGGGTAGATTCCAAGATTATGGACTTGAATGATTAGAAGGGTGGTGGGGTATGCCTCACTAGAATTAGGAAAATTAGAAGACAGGAGGGTTTAAGAAGCTTTGCTTTGAACTTGTTGAATTTAAGATGCTTATGGGACATTCAGGTAGAGATGTACAGCAAGTAGCTGGTGATGAGGAACTATGGTTTAAAGGAAAGATGAAGAAATGAAAGATATCAACGGGTAGAGATATAGAAGGAGTGTATGTCAGGCATGGCCATCATTAAGAATTTTAGAAAATTATTTCAGGTGATCATGTGAAAGGAACTGCATCAATCAGAGGAATAAACCCTCCCCTTTAAAGATGACTTCATTTAGTGAGAATCTTTTATAGTATTTTTAGAAACTTTTTCAGAGTTAAGTAAGAGGATCAGAAAAGAGGAGGAAAGATAGGAGGAAAATATTTTCAGATAATGGAACTACTAGGACAATAAAATGCCATCAAGAGGCAAATATACCAGAGAAGAGGCCCTCCCACTTGAAAGTGAGAAAAATATGCAGTAGTGGGGGAGAGGAAGAAAAAAATAGATAGTACACATGAATGAGATAAATCTAGAGTTTAGAAAAGGACTTAGTAATTTTTATACAATAACCTAGAACTAATGAGAAAATTGCAGTTCTCTGGAATGTCCTTGTTGAATATAAGCTCTTTTGAGTAATTATTTCATTGATTGCATTTCTATCCCCAGTGCTTAGCACAGTGTTTGGCATATAGTACTGAGTGAATGAATGAAACATTTTACTATGTGCTGGAGAAACAAAGAGAAAAATAAGGCAGTCTCTACTCTCAAAACTCTCACATTCTAAAAGGAGACATGAATAGGTCCATATTCCTTAAGGTACATTCAATCAATCAACATTTATTAATAGTCTACTCCACTGCCTACTTCCATGCTTTTGGTATATAGGCTGTTACGTTCCAGGTGCAAAGTTCTAGGGATACAAAAAATTGCAAAAGACCTATGCTTGGTTTGTAGTGGCTAGAAACTGGAAACTGAATGGATGCCCATCAATTATAGAATAGCTGAATAAATTATGGTATATGAATGTTATGGAATATTATTGTTCTGTAAGAAACGACCAGCAGGATGATTTCAGAGAGGCCTGGAGAGACTTGCATGAACTGAAGCTGAGCGAAATGAGCAGAACCAGGAGATCATTATACACAGCAACAACAATACTATATGATGATCAATTCTGATGGACATAGCTCTCTTCAACAATGAAATGCTTCAAACCAGTTCCAATTGTTCAGTGAAGAAAGCCATATACACCCAGAGAAAGGGATGTGAAATGTGGACCACAACATAACATTTTCATGTTCTCTATTGGTGTTTGCTTGCATTGTTTCCTTTCTCTTATTTTTTTTCTTGTAGATATGATTTTTCTTGCACAACAATGGTAAATGTGGAAATATGTATACATATATTCAATTTGTCAAGTATTTTAACATAATTAACATGTAGTGGATTTCTTGACATCTAGGGCAGGGGTGGGGACTAGGGGAGAAAAATTTGTAACAGAAAGCTTTGTGAGGGTCAATGTTGAAGAATTACCCATACATATGTTTTGCAAATAAAAAGTTTTAATATTAAAAAAAAAGACCTATGCTTGGGAATATTCTTTTTTGGATGAGACCTGTGGTTTTACTTCAAAAATCTAGCTTTCCCACCAGAAAGAGAGAGGAAGGGAAGAAAAAGAAATTAAGAAAAGGAGGGGAAGGAGAGACAGACAGACAGAGACAGAGAGACAGAGAGGAAAAGGGAGAAGAGGAAAAGAAAGAAACAAGGAAGAAATAGAAGGGAAGAAAGCCTTTTTATATGGCATATTGGACATAGAACTGACCTTTGAATTAAGATGTTCACAGTTTGAATCCTATTTCTGATACATTGATCATAGTCCCATTACCCCTAAACTAGAAATTGTAGAATAGTTGAAATCTGCTTTAGTAGAAGGGGCTTCTTCTGCCACTTGGTAAGCATGTCCAAGTCATACCTATATTCTCCATCGTTCTCTTTCATCTGGAAATAGGAAATGGACCCTGGAAACTCTAACTTTGATTGGTGAGCTTTTACCTCATCTTGTCCCGACTCATTTCCACCATACCATTTTTTAATCATCTCTTTCTTCCCAATCCCATTTGCTTTTTCTAGCTTTAATTCTAACTTTAAGAACAATAATCAAACAAATGCCATCATTCCTGGAAAGGATTTGACTATAGACTGCACTCCTCCCTGATTATCATTCCTCCATATGTTCTTTCTTCAACTTTTAGAATATAAGTTCCTTGAGGGCAGAGACTTTCTTTCTTTTTTTTTTTTTATAAAGCTTTTTATTTACAAAACATGAGTGACCTTTCAACATTGACCTTTGCAAAAAAACTTTTTTTTCCCAAGCTTTTTCTTTCCTTCCCCCCACCCCCCACCCCTAGATGACAGGTAATCTAATACATGCTAGATAGGATAAATCATATGACAAATACAATACATGTATACATATCTATACAGTTATCTTACTGCACAAGAAACATCAGATCTAGAAAGAGAAGAAGAAAAAAACAACCTAAGAAGGAAAACAAAATGCATGGAAATATTCACAGAAAGCGTTAAAATGCTGTGTGGTGGTTCACTCTCAGTTCCCACAGGCCTCTCTCTGGATGTATATGACTATCTTCATCGCTGAACAATAGGAACTGATTTGAATCACATCATTGTTGAAGAGAACCATGTCCATCAAAATTGATCATCGTATAGTCTTGTTGCTGTGTATAATGTTCTCCTGGTTCTGCTGATTTCACTCAGCATCAGTTCATGCAAGTCTCTCCAATCCTCTCTGAAATCCTCCTGTTGGTCATTTCTTACAGAACAATAATATTCCATAACATTCATATACCATAATTTATTCAGCCATTCTCCAATTGATGGGCATCTTTTCAATTTCCAGTTTCTTGCCACTACAAAAAGGGTTGCCACAAACATTTTTGCACATGTGGGTCCCTTTCCCTCCTTTAAAATCTCTTTGGGATATAGGCCCAGTAGAAACACTGCTGGGTCAAAGGGTATGCACTGTTTGATAACTTTTTGAGCATAGCTCCAAATTGCTCTCCAGAATGGTTGGATCCGTTCACAGTTCCACCAACAATGTATCAGTGTCCCAGTTTTCCCACATCCCCTCCAACAGTTATCATTATCATTTCCTGTCATTTTAGCCAATCTGACAGGTGTGTAGTGGTATCTCAGAGTTGTCTTAATTTGCATTTCTCTGATCAATAGTGACTTGGAGCACCTTTTCATGTGACCAGAAATAGTTTCAATTTCTTCGTCTGAAAATTGTCTGTTCATATCTTTTGACCATTTGTCCATTGGAGAATGGCTTGAATTCTTATATATTTGAGTCAATTCTCTATATATTTTAGAAATGAGGCCTTTATCAGAACCTTTGGATGTAAAAATATTTTCCCAGTTTACTGCTACCCTTCTAATCTTGTCTGCATTCATTTTGTTTGTACAAAAACTTTTCAACTTGATATAGTCAAACTTATCTATTTTGTGATTAATGATGACCTCTAGTTCTTCTTTGGTCACAAATTCCTTCCCCCCTCCACAGGTCTGAGAGGTAAACCATCCTACATTGTTCTAATTTGTTTATAATATCATTCTTTATGCCTAGATCATGAATCCATTTTGACCTTATCTTGGTATATGGTGTTAGGTGTGGGTCAATGCCTAATTTCTTCCAGACTAGTTTCCAATTATCCCAGCAGTTTTTGTCAAAAAGTGAGTTTTTATCCCAAAAACTGGGGTCTTTGGGTTTATCAAACACTAGATTACAATTGTCATTGAGTATTTTGTTCTGTGAACCTAACCTATTCCACTGATCCACTACTCTATTTCTTATCCAGTACCAAATGGTTTTGGTGACCACTGCTTTATAATATAGTTTTAGATCTGGTGCAGCTAGGCCACCCTCATTTGCATTTTTTTTCATTAATTCCCTTGATATTTTTGACTTTTTGTTTTTCCAGATGAATTTTGTTGTTATTTTTTCTAGTTCAGTTAAATAATCTCTTGGGAGTTTGATTGGTATAGCACTAAATAGGTAGATTAGTTTAGGTAGTATTGCTATCTTTATTATATTCGCTCGACCTATCCAAGAGCACTTGATGTTTTTCCAATTGTTTAGATCTGACTTTATTTGTGTGGAGAGTGTTTTGTAGTTGTGTTCATATAGATCCTGACTTTCCCTTGGCAGATATATTCCTAAATATTTTATACTATTGATAGTTATTTTGAATGGAATTTCTCTTTGTATCTCTTGCTGTTGCATTTTGTTGGTGATGTATAAAAATGCTGAGGATTTATGTGGATTTATTTTGTATCCTGCAACTTTGCTAAAGTTGTGGATTAATTCTAATAGTTTTTTAGTTGATTCTCTAGGGTTCTCTAAGTAGACCATCATATCATCTGCAAAGAGTGATATTTTGGTTTCCTCATGACCTACTCTAATTCCTTTAATCTCTTTTTCTTGTCTTATTGCCAAGGCTAGCATTTCTAATACAATATTGAACAGTAATGGTGATAGTGGGCAACCTTGTTTCACCCCTGATCTTATTGGGAATGGTTCGGGCAGAGACTTTCTTTCTTGATTTCTATTAGTATCTCTAGGATTTAACCTGGTAACTAGAATATAGTAAGCATTTAATAAATGCTTGCTCATTTATTCAAATAAGTAGCAAAATGCAATTGGTAACAGTAAAAAGGGAAGTATTTAGAACAGACTTTATTTTTTTTAATTTTATTAAAGCTTTTTATTTGCAAAACATATGTATGGGTAATTTTTCAACACTGACCCTTGCAAAGCTTTCTGTTACAAATTTTTCCTCCCTAGCTCCCACCCCTCCCCTAGATGGCAGGAAGTCTAATACATGTTAAATATGTTAAAATACTTGACAAATCAAATATGTGCATATATTTTTTACAGTTATCTTGCTGTGCAAGAAAAATCGTGTCTACAAGGAAAAAAATCTGAGAAGGGAAACATAATGCAAGCAAACATCAATAGAGAGCATCAAAATGTTATCTTGTGGTCCACATTTCATATCCCTCTCTCTGGGTGTATATGGCTTTCTTCATCACTGAACAATTGGAATTGGTTTGAAACATTTCATTGTTGAAGAGAATCATGTCCATCAGAAATGATCATCATATAGTCTTGTTGTTGCTGTGTATAATGATCTCCTGGTTCTGCTCACTTCGCTCAGCATCAGTTCATGCAAGTCTCTCCAGGCCTCTCTGAAATCATCCTGCTAGTCGTTTCTTACAGAACAATAATATTCCATGACATCCATATACCATAATTTGTTCAGCTATTCTCCAATTGATCGGCGTCCATTCAGTTTCCAGTTTCTAGCCACTACAAAAAGGGCTGCCACAAACATTCTTGCACATGTGGGTCCCTTTCATTCCTCTAAGATCTCTTTGGAATATAAGCCCAATAGAAACACTGCTGGGTCAAAGGGTATGCACAGTTTGATAGCTTTTTGAGCATAGTTCCAAATTGGTCTCCAGAATGGTTGGGTCTGTTCAGTTTCACCAACAATGTATCAGTGTCCCAATTTTCCCACATCTCCTCCAACATTTGTCATTATCTTTTCCTGTCATCTTAGCCAATCTGACAGGTGTGTAGTGGTACCTCAGAGTTGTCTTAATTTGCATTTCTCTGATCAATAGTGATTTGGAGCACCTTTTCATATGACTGGAAATAGTTTTAATTTCATCATCTGAAAATTGTCTGTTCATATTCTTTGACCATTTAACAATTGGAGAGTGGCTTGAATTCTTATAAATATGAGACAATTCTCTCTATATTTTAGAAATGAGGCCTTTATCAGAACACTTAAATGTAAAGATGATTTCCCAATTTATTGCTTTCCTCCTAATCTTGTCTGCATTAGTTTTGTTTGTATAAAATTTTTTAAACTTAATATAGTCAAAATTATCTATCTGGTGTTCAATTAAGATAGAACAGTGACTTTAAAAGAAGAAAAGATGAAAAAATGCACATGAACCAAAAACAAAATATGGACTATGTGACTGATGAAAAAAAACTTCATTCTGATTAGAAACAACATTCAGGGAGGTTTGTCTGGTTGATGCAGAGATAGATTCTTAGTTTCTGCCATGCCCAAGGAGGCAGGAACCATGATCACAAAAGTTAGGAAGACAAACTATAGCTTTTTATAGCATGTTAGAGGGGGAAGGAACCTCAGAGGCCCTCAAGGGCAACCTCCTTATTTAGCAGATGAGCTACCTGAGGTCTGAAAAGTTGTTATGAAGCCATTGGTGGCAAAACTGAGCTAGAAATCAGGTTCTTTTCACCTCTGGATCACTCCTTTCTCTTAAGTATTTTGAGGCCTGTCTCTCACAAGAAGGCACAAGTCTTCTTGAATGCAAGGATAGCTCTCTCTACTTTGCCACTTTTAACTATTATTTACCAACGATTAATTAGAGTAAGCCATGTTACATACAAAATATAGTTTAGCTTCTTTCCTTATTTTTAAAAAGTTTTTTTAGTTACAAAAAAGATGTATAAAAAATTTGTGGCTTTTATTTATTTCTCAGATTGACCCCCCTTGACATTTAGATGATGGGTCATGTAACCTAAGCATTATTGGTTTCCTGATAGAAAGCAAAATATCCAAGAAGAAATGACCAGCCTCTCTAGAACTGGATTGCAACTTTACACATCTGAAGCAGTGGCTATAAATATGGCTGCCTAAAGCAGAGAGGAAAAACTGAGATCTGCAATAGAAACAGATTAGAATTCTTAGAACAAAGTCCTCTGGTAGCTAAAACATAAGGACACACAATATAAGCTGAATTCAGATCAGAAATCTGAAACTAGAAGGGACCTTAAAAGACATTGAGTTCATTCTCCGCATTGTAAAGGTCTTAAGAGGTATTAAATAGCAAAGCTGGGATTGAACCCAGGGCTACTGAAACCAACTATCACCAAAACCAAACCAAAATAAAACAAAAAATTATGGAGGCCTCAAAGATCTAGAAAAGTAAGTAAGGTAAATGAAATTTATTTTAAAGTAAACTGCAATTTTTTTCTCCTTAACTAACATCAATGTTTTATGTCTGCCTGAGTAGCAGTATACTTGTTGTTTGTCCTTTGTTTCTTGAAGATGACCATGGCATCTGGGAGGTGCCATGACATGCAGGAAGAATTGATTTTGTGTGAGAGAAACTGTGCAAAGCTGCCAGCCTCACTTTAACTTAAAGGAATGGTATACTGAACTTGGGAGTCAGGATGCTCTGGGTTCAAGCCATGTCAAGTTTTATTTAACCTCTCAGGGCCCCAGTGACTTCAAAGCACACTATTAAATCAAGAAAATAAGCATTTACATAAATATGAATTATTATTTTGTTATTATGCTGCTATAGTTTTGAACTAGGCAAATCTTTATCTTTTCAGGAAAGAATCCTCTGAAATACTCATATGTCCCTGAATGGCAGCAGTAGGTTAGTGTTTTGTCACAGAGCTGAAAACATTCGATATACTCATATTTTCTAATTTCTTTTAAAAAGGGTTTGAGGATTTTTCTCACAAAATTTGGCACTGAGTCTTCTACCTATCCCTCTCCAAGAAGGAAGAAAATAAAACAATTGTGGGGAAAAGAGGGAAAGGAAAGGGGAAGAAGAGGAAAGGAAGTGAGAAAAAAGAAAAGGGGAAAAGAAAGTAGAAAGGGAAAGAAGGGGTGAAGAGATGAAAGACAAAGGGAAAGAAAGCAGACATTAAGTCTAATTTTTGTTAAGGACTTAAAAATAAAACATATAAGCAGCCAAATCTTTCTGTTGAGGTGCTAAAACTTCTTCAGTGAGAGATATAGCACATGGGCACTCCTGCAGACAACAGAATGCTACCTACCATGGTGCCTGACTTTTCCTAGTACTGGGATCAATTTGTTTCACAATCTGAGATAACAGTACAGTAAAGGAGGTGAGGAAATGGGTAGGGTAGAAGGAGGCAACAAGTATAGAGGAAGAGGGAGGAGTGTAGAGGATGGGGGACAATGAGGAAGTAAAAGGGAAAAGATGATTTCCCTAAATCCTTCTGAGATTGCTATTCATATACAGAATCATGGGTATTTGAATCTAGAAAGCAGTTCAGAGAGAAACCATGTTCGTTTATCCAAGTCTCTCAGTTTTTGTTGTTTATTGTTGATTCATTTCAATGTTATCTGCCTCTCTGTGATCCCATTTGGGGTTTTCTTGGCAAAGATCCTGGAGTAGTTTGCCATTTCCTTCTTCAACTCATTTTATAGATGAGGAACTGAGGCAAATAGAGAGTTAGTTAAATGACTTGACCAGAGTCACAAAGGTAGTAAGTGTTTGAGGCCAGATTTCAACTCATGAAGATGAGTCCTCCTTATTCCAAGCCCATTTTTCCAATCTACTTCAAGATCTAGCTGCTCTCACCCTTTTTGTAGTGGCAAGAAAATGGAAACTGAGTGGATGCCCATCATTTGAAGAATGACTGAATAAATTATGGTATATGAATGGTATGGAATATTATTGTTCTATAAGAAATGGTCAGCAGGACGATTTCAGAGAGGCCTGGAGAGACTTATATGAATTGATTGATGCTAAGTGAAATGAGCAGAACCAGGAGATTATTATACACAGCAAGAGCAAGATTATATAATGATCAATTCTGATGGACATAGCTCTCTTCAACAATGAGATGACTAAGGCCAATTCCAATAGTCTTGTGATGAAGAGAGCCATCTGCACCCAGAGAAAGGACTGTGGGAACTGAGTGTGGGTCACAACATAGTATTTTCACTCTTTTTATTGTTGTTTGCTTGCATTTTGTTTTTTCTCATTTTTTCCTTATTGATTTGATTTTTCTTGTGCCACATGATATTTGTGGAAATATGTATAGAAGAATTACCCATGTTTAACATAGATTACTTGCCATCTAGGGGAGGGGGTAGGGAAAAGGGACGGAAAAATTTTGGAACATAAGGTTTTGTAAGGGTGAATGTTGAAAATTATCCATGTACATATTTTGAAAATAAAAAGCTTTAAAAAATAAATTTTTTTTAAAAAAAGATCTAGCTGCTCTCAATGTATAGATGAAGAAACTGAGGACGAGAAGCTTAAACGATTCAATCAGTAATTGTGAAATTGAACCTAAACAATTCCATTTGACATATACTATAGAAGAGAATTATTAAACAAGCACCTTGTTTTCATTGTGTTACCATTGCTATTTTTCACTTGAAGGATGAATTTGTAAGAACTCACTGTCAGTTTAAAAAACTAGAAAGAAATCTGTTTTCCTTTAATAGGATATATACTGGGAAGGGATTTCAGACTCCATCATATCTAGTACACTCATTTTATGGATGATGAAATTGAGGCTTGTGGGGGTGAAGAGATTGGCCAAAGATAACACAGGCAGTAGCATCAGAGGTGTCTGATTTCAGCCACTTCTGGATCTCTCCAATCTTTCTGACACTCCATTTCAAGTTTTGCTGTCAATCATTATTCATAATAATGATTTTTGAAATACTTAATATTCATCTTTACTTTTCTTCTCTTCAGTTGTAAAGTTTATACACAATATTAATTCCATGATGATAGAAGTCTCATTTTCCTGGCTGGCATTTAATACCTGAGGCTTTTATTGAGGATAAATAGCTAACTAGATTACAGTATTCTAATGCACATGTAGGAGAAGGGTTAGAAAGAATGTTGTGCATACAACATTAGCCAAATTATATGACATTTTTTCTTCTAACAATGACTTGAAGAAACCTTTAACTTGAAAAGGCTCTAGGCCAGGTACTCTTCCAAGTACATAATTACAATACTTATGTTAGATTACTATCAAATACAAAACACAGATTTCAAATAGTTTATTTATCTGCTAAAGGTTCTATCCCAGAATGACTCATCTGAGCAATTTAAACAAACAGCTGTGGCATTAGATTGCTACTGCCTGGGACATCTGGTATAGTGGGTAAAATATGCTGAATCGGTGCAGGTTAATCAGATCCATCTTGACTCATTTTCTTTAATGAGACACTAGAGCACACCGCATTCACCTAACCTGTTTTAGGGGTTTCGTTTTACCTGCATTTGCAATTCTGATCTGATCTCTTCTTGAAGTCCTTTCCCCCTCTCCTAACAAAAACTTTAATTGGTATTTTTATTGTTTGAGAATTGCATATACCTTAAATTCTATTCTGGTCTTCATGGATTAATTTCGGTATGATGGGCATATGAGTCATGTGAAGTTCTCTGTTGCCAGTAGTTGAAATAAAGTTTATAAAACCTAGATACACTGTATTCTCTTCCAACCAGGGAAGAAAAACAAAAACAAACAAAAACAAATAACTGAACAATGGATATGGATTTCATTTAGGAATTTTGCCTTTCTCTTAGGGGTTAATTGTGGGACTTCAGATGGAAATTTTACTTTAGGGCAGTCTTTGTGTATAAAAAATCTCTTTTTTCATTTTCTGAACTTTCCTATGTATATACATGGCCTTCAAATATTCAAATGTGACCTTACTTATCTTATTAGCTGTGTGACTGTGGACAAGTAACTTAATCCTGAGCTGGCAAAGGAAATGACAAACCATTCCAGTATCTTTGCCAAGGAAATCCCAAATGGCGTCATAAAGAGTTGGAACAACTGAACAACTAAACAATAACAAAAATCTAAGTTTGTGGGCTTTAGAGCTTTCACCATAAGCACCTCCATTACATATTTTTGCACTGTGTTTTGCAGCATGGAATTCTTCCTAGGTTATGCTTTCCCTGAACAAAATTATACTCACCAAATTTTGATTAAAAAAAAATGTGCCCTACTGATAGGAGAATATGGTTTCATTTTTACTTTGAATAGAGAGGTCAGACTTCAAAGCATAGAAGAATACTCCAGCATTCTTAGTATCATAGATTTGCCACCTTCCTCTTCCTATTCTCTGAACCAGCTGCTCCCATGTTCATGTGAATACTTTCTGTCTGGAATATTGACACACTGGTGTCCAAAGTGGCCATTAATGCTTCTCATTAGAGAGAGCCAGTCTTGGCAGAGAAAAGCTGTTTGTAATGTTGGACAGTAAGCAACCTAGCCTGGAAGTAAACTGAGCTGGCCTATTCCTCAAGACAAATCAGGAATTCATAACCTCCTGTCTTAGACCTTCCAATAATCCTGTTTTGTGTCCTACATTTAATTCCTGCCTTTCTTTGGAGGAACTTGACCCTCTTTTTAAACAGTTCATTTAATTTTTAAACTTTAATGGAAAATAAAGAAGGCAGCATGTTATTACCTTGATTTTTGTAAACAGGGAAACAGGCATAGAATGATCAAAAAGCTCAAGGTCAAAATTAAAGCTCAGATGAAAATGAAAGTTTTCTAACTTTTTTTTTTAGTTTTTATTATGGGGTGATCTCTCATATCCTTGGATGAAATGCTTTTGATAATGATATTCTTCCTTGCTTCCTTTTTTTTTTTTTATATCCTACTCAAATAGAACTAGTAGCAAAATTGCTTGAATAAATCAAAAGCAAAATAATGTCTATAGCCACTTTTAAAATTACTATAGAGGGGCTTTTCATATTATTATCATTGGCAATCTGTTGAAGCTATTGAACTTTGCCAAAGAATTTTTTTTAAATGTGTAAAATGAAATATATAACTTTTGCAATATTTTCCTTTAAATTCACACTTCTAGATAGAGAATCTCTAGTTTAGGAAATCCTTTACACAGGGATGATGTTGTTATTCTTTAAGCCCACATTTGGGGTTTTCTTGGTAAATACTGGAGTGCTTTGCTATTTTCTTCATGAGCTCATTTTGCAGGCAAGGAAACTGAGGCAAGTGAGTTAAGTGACTTGCCCAGTCACACAGCTAGTAGGTATCTGAGGCCAGATTTGAACCCAAGAAAGATGTCTTATTACTCCAGGCCCAGTACTTTATTCACTGTGCCACCTACCTGGCCCTTATATAAGGATGGCCATTCAGTAACAGTCATCTAAATGAGGTGACTCAGTCTGATCCCTCTTTTCTTCTAACTTCCAACATTTATCGTAGGAGCTCCCCCTCTTCTCTTGATACAGATATTTTGCTTCCCTTTGAGAAAATACATTTTGAGTTTTAAATTCAAGCCTGGAATGGCCACAGTTTTGAGGGCAGGGACTTTATCTCCTCAGAACTTCATACTTCCTCCTGAAAGAACCTAATATTGTGCCATGAATGTAGAAGTCACTTTATAATTGCTTATTGAATTTAATTGAAGATTAATTTTGAATTACAGATCATTTAGATGTTGGCATCTGCCTAGATTCTAACCTACCTAATTTTTTTTCTTTAAAGGTCCAACTTTCATCTTTTCTCAGATTAATGCTGCATGTATTTACTAGAGTACTATCCACAAAACAAAATACGCCCATTTACATACGTTATCCCGAGGCAAGCCCATTCAATGTGTGTGTGTGTGTGTGTGTGTGTGCATACAAGTTCACTAAGGATATAATCAATTACAAATCTGAAAGTAGAAGTTTCCCTTTCAGTATTGGCATTTTAAATGTACTAGATAAGAGCAGTTAAAATGTGCACCAGGTATGTGTACACATGTGAGTTGGCTGTGAAAAATGTTAATGAGATTTTGAAATTCTAATGTTTCTTATTCATTGCATCACTCATGATTTCTTCTTACGTTTCATTTAAAAAACAAACAAGCATGTGTTTTTGAAAAAACAGTTTGCAAACAACTAACTCAGAACAGATGGTTCAAGAAAGAAAGTGTGATATGAAGACTTGTCACCAGAGAATGAGGCCGAGGTAGCCTTTTTTTTCCCCACAGGGTAGTTATAGCTTATGCAACTGAAAAGGTACAGTTTATTTCTGATGAGAAGGTAATCAATCATTTATTTGTCATCCACCCAAAAATCTACTGAATATTAAAGTATTAATAAGGCATTGACCTTTTACCATAAAAACCCAACCAGACTAAATTCTTCCTACCAAATAAATGTTTGAGTTTTCTATATCCTTGATATATGCAGTACGTTTTTATTAGGAATAATTCAGATCTGTTTCCAAAACATTTGTATCCTACTGTCCCGATGATCATAGATAAATTTTGAAACTCCTAAGCATGCCATGGAGAACAAATGAGATACTCTCTAAGACTTTTCTCAGAATTCTAGGAATCTCAGATAATGCTATACACATATAATCCTGCAACATCAAAAACACATTTAAACTAACTACTTAATTGGTCCCCAATCTCCTAGATTTTTTATCAAAGCTGCCAACAAAGAAGTAAAAATGATTGATTTAAGTGTTAGGTTCTCGCCAGGTTCTCCTGTTCTATTTCCAACTGAGTTTGCTAATACCATGTGACCAAACGCAGCTTGTAGGAGTATTAGTAGCAGGAGAGAAAAAAGGGGCAGGGACAAAATCCATAATTGAATTGATCAGACCCTTAGATAAATCTAGAGTTGAGTAATCTTTTTGTTTGTAAGGGAAAGAGGACACAGTGCATTTACTTCAATAATCTTTTAAGTTATCCCATCATATCTACAGTTTGGGGCTAAGTTTTGTGAGAAATTTTTGGCTAGACCAACATATTTATTCCCAAATTGCATCATTTCATTGCCTTAAAAAAATCCCTTAACATCTCTATTCTGTAGTTTTACTGACGCAGGTAAAATGAAAAGTTGGAGCAAAATATACTTAGCAGCAGTAGCAATTGTTATCTCAAAGAACAGCAAAAATAGATTCAATTAAAAGAGATCAACAGGGAAATTATATTATTTCCATACAAAATAAATTACTACCATCTTCAGAATATTAATATTGTTATTAATATGTTGGCATTGATATCAATATAGTAAAACAAATATTAATATAATATTTGTAACAATAGTACAAATTTTCATAACTAGATTTCATAACTAATGAATTAATATCAATAGTTAACACATACATATACTGAATGGGAGAACATTTAAGTATTTTTTTTTAAGATGAATGAGTTATAGGGAGAAAAAGAACATAAAACTATAACAGTAGGAAACTTTGTTGTACTTTTTTTAGGTCTAGTAACTTTTAACCAAAAAAAAAAACAAACCACCCAAAAAAACCAAAACCAAAACCAAAACCCTAAAAACAAATCCAAGTTAAAGACCTGAATTGAATTTTAGAAAAATTAGATATGATAGATCTCTGGGAATTACTGAATAGATCCCTGAATAGAAGGGAGTAGACATATTTCATAGAAGTCCTTAGAAAAATGTCTATTGGATACAAAAATATCACAATTTTTAAAAAAAGTAAAATGAAAGACATTTCACTAAATTACAAAGATATTAAAAGAAACAATTGTAGTTATAAATCACTTTTAAGTACATTGTAAAAAGGCATAAATATAACTGCAATAGTTATATCTTTCAGAAGACTTCGAATCTTCTGAACTAGCTAAAATGGTGGTCTTGGATAATCAAAGGATTAATGTGGGGGAGGTGAAGTAAAGGAAAGGATTAGAACACATGATCTCCAAAGTAAGTTCTGCTCTAGCATTCTATGCCTTGGAAAAAATGAGTGCTTGGTTATGAATGGTGCCCTAAGGGATTGGGCTTGACTGTAAAAATGACTCAAAACTGCTGTGAAGTAGCTGTTGGCTTCCCTCCTCAACTACACAACATGGTTCTAGGTCTTCTCTTTAAGGTTAAGACTGACTTTCTCATATCTTCTGGGATCACTTTTCTGATCCTCTTTCACTAAATCACTAGAATCATGAATGTTGAGCCAATATATAGATTCCCCTTCTCTTATACACACCCATATTTTCAGTTCAATAATTACTGAATAAAGGACAGATAGAAGGAACTTTGTACCTTTATGGCTAATGAGGAAGTAGCAAAGATTGTCTACTCCAAACTAAAATTTTAAAATAGACTTCATATAAAAAGGGGAGAGATCAGCAATAATTAATGTTCAAATTATTTTTTTTAAAAAATGTTTTGAGTCTATTCTAACACATGATATGAACTGAAAGGGTAAGATTTTTGCCCCTTAAAATGATGAATATAGACTGATCTGTCCACATTTAAGAGTGGAACATTGCACAGTTATTGCCAATTTGAATAGCATTTTACTGGTGGGAGCAGGGTGTGGCAGTTAGGACCTTTAAATAAATCTGTTGTTCTGCCTTCCAAAGAAATTAGTTCAGGAAAAAAAAAATGCCATCTCTTAATTTTTTTTTTAATGAATAAAAAGGCTGCAGTAAGGGGAAAAAAATGTAAGAATAAATATTTACAATATAAATCAGTCATTTCTTCCTCTTAGCAATGAATAGGGACTAGACCTATGATTTCATTAATAAGGGAACTCTCAGCTGAAGAAGTTCCCTGTACCGAGGCAAATCAACCTTTCTCTCTAAAATATATGGTCTTAAACCAGGGGTTGTTAACCTTGTTTCTGCTTATGAACTCCTTTGGCAGCCTGGTGAAGCCTATGGATCTCTCTTCAGAATAATATCTTTAAATGCATAAAATAAAGCACATGGGATTACAAAGGAAACCAATTATATCCAAAGTTATTTTATTTTTTAAAAAATTTAAACAAGGGGCAGCTAGGTGGCGCAGTGGATAGAGCACCAGCCCTGAAGTCAGGAGGACCTGGGTTCAAATCTGGTCTCAGACACTTCCTAGCTGTGTGACTCTGGGCAAGTCACCTTAGCAAAAAAAGCAAAAAAAAAAAAAAAAAAAAAAAAAAAAAATTTAAACAAGTTCACAGACCCTTTCTGAAGAACTTTTGTCTTAAAAAATTGTCTAGTGCAGGTGAATTATAACTTGCTCAGGGTCACAAAATCAGTATGTGTTAGAGGTAGAACTTGGATCAAGGTCTTGCTGGCTCTGAGGCCAGCTCTCTATCCTCTAAGCAACACTACCTAATGCTCTTCCTCTTATTTAATGGAGCCATTGTGCTGTGGATTTGTCCAACATACTTTTGCTGCAACACTCCCCAGTGCTGCCTAACCTAGATTAAAGGAAAATATTTAAACAAAACAAATGAAAATTTAATAAAATGTAGATAATGGTAATATATGGTCTTTAAAGCCAAGATGAAAATGAGAGAAATGCTTTTGATATTTCTATTTGAGTTTGATATCACTAATGTAGAGGATAGAATGGTAGTCTTGGGGTTAAGAAATCTTCAGTTCAAATCTTGCATGGTTCTGGGCAAGTTGCTAAACCTCTCCTTTCCTTGAAGCCATTTCTTAGTACTTATCTTCTAAGTCATAAAGAGTGTAATATGCATTAGAGGAAGAAGAATCTTACACTGACAGAAATCACAGTTCTTTTACACATTCGGGTGTTTCTTTACAAACCACACTAGAGATACAAGGATAGCAAGATGGCTGGAGAACCCAACATGCCTTCCACAATAAAAAAAAAGGGGGGGGGGATAATAATAGAGCTACATAATTATAGGTTAAAACTGGGAGGAAAGAGGAGAGAACTTTTAAAGGAGACATAAACAAGCAGACAAAGGGAAAAGCAATAGAGTACTCAATGTTTTCTTCTGGAAAGATATTAGGTGTTTTTAAAGGAAACATTTATTGGTTTGCCTTAGTGTGGTGGATGGATTGAACATAAATATCTTCCCCCTCCCCTCCTCCCCTCATTTCTGAAGTTTGTTCAACCCGATTAGGGAGTACTTGTGCTGATGAAATCATTGGTCCATCCAAGTAAAATAAACTAGTAGATGCTAGGTTTAACATATTTAATTGCTGAAAACATACACTGATCTGAGAAGAAATGATTTATTTGGGGATAAACAGAAAAGAAGTAAGAAAATTTCAAGAACTACAACAGAATTTTTCAACAAAAGTCTTAGCCTGTTAGACACCACAGAGCTCAAATATTACTAGAACTACTTGCTATTGCCTTCCTCTTTGCATTCCCTCAAATTCTTCCTATTCCTCTCTATCTTTTAGCAAAACAGCTGCTTTGGAAAGCAACAATAAAAGAAAAGACAGATACAGGGAAATTGCAAATTCTTTCTTGGGCCAATCAAAAATCTTTCCTATTATATTTCTAGTGAGCACAATATTGTTTCTATTTTAAAATGTAAATTAATAAAACCACCATAAAGAAGTAAGGAAATATCAATTTGTTGAGTATCAATAATCAATAAAAGAATTTTTTTTGCTTTTTGCCTCCTGAAAACATTGGCATATGAAAGAGAACTACATTTTAGGTCCAAAGAAAAATTAAGTCACAGCTAGCCTAACTTATTTTCAGAAATAAATATACATATATATGTGTATATATGTGAGTCTTTGCTTATATACATATACACACATTTAGATAGCACTTACTATGTGCCAGGCACTGTGCCAAGTGTTTTACAAATATCTCATTTGATCCAGGAAGATAAGTTCTATTATTATTCCTATTTTGCAGATGAGGAAACTGAGACAAATGAGTTGACTTGCCCAGAGTCTCACAACTAGTAAATATTTGAGGCCATATTTGAACTCGTCTTCCTGATTCTAAGCTTGATCCTCTAGCACTGCACCACCTAGCTGACCCAAATTTGTTCCATAATGTACCTAGGTTAAACTATATTTGCTTTCAAATATCTTTGCATGGTTTTGATCTAAAAATACTTACAGTTCTCTACAGAAGGCAGGAAGAAAATTAACTTTCCAGAAGAATGAAAGGCATAAGGAAAAATCACACCAGTAAGTTTCTCTATAATAAAACAGAAGCCTTTCTCTGAGAAGACACCACCACCCTTTAGAATTTTTTTCCTTTCCTTTCAAGATTCTCAATATTTGTATCCTCAAAGGAATCAGATTCTTTCCAGCTAAACCTTGAACCCCTAGCCTTTTCTTCAAGTTGGAACTGTGCTTGACTCCTCTTTTAATTCAAAACCAACAAGATGTGGGAATTTATTGTACTTGACTATATTCATACATACAAACATATATACATACATTTATGCATAATATATGCATATACACATACACACATATATCTAGTACAAAGGCTTTATTTTTCTTTTTCTGTTGGGGAAGGAGTATAGGAGAGAGAAGGTGAATTTTAGTTAATTTAGAGGAATTTAATTAAAAATGAATTGGATAATCACACTCTCAAAGATATGATGTAGTTACCTTTTGTTTTCTTTAAAAATAAAAAAAAACTAGAAATTTTTTAATGTTGTGTTTTCTGAGAGTAGCTGAGATTGTTCATCTCATATAGTATTCACTTAGTAGAGAAAAATAGTTCTCTATGATTTTTCTCTTCTTTATCAGGTGAGATGCTATTTGTAGAATTAAGAAAACAAAGCAGCTGACAGATACGTGGTTACTCCATTTACTATTTCGTTTCTTCCAAATTAACAAAATAGAATTATAAGTCTTCTCTCTACTTCTCCAGATACTTCAATTTTTCAGTTACAGGGAGGACTAAAGTTTTCCTTCTAATTTCTCCTCTGATTCTAGTTTTTGAGAATAAAAACATGAAATAGTCTTTAAGGCAGCAGGAAGAGTTTTAGTTAAGGATAAGAAAGAAATGCCTGATAGTCATGATAAACACCGAAGTCAATTACTAGTGAAGCTGGTACAATTTCTCATAATTGAAACCTTTAAGAACAGAATAGATTGCCATCTACCTGGACTAGTTTTAGTGACGGTTGCTTGAAGGCAAAGGAATGCACTCTCATGGGCTTTTTGAGCCCCATGAATCTATGTTTCAATTATTTCATGATTTTAAATATAAATTACCTACAGCATATCAAAAGTTCTTTTTAAAACTAGCCACTACTTCTCCTAGCTAACTGTTTTGTTTTCTGCTTTCTCTAGTCTTGGAACTCATTATAAACTCAACCTAACCTTTCAACTGAAAAGATTATTTAATGAGATATAAACAGATATGCAATTTAGTAAGGGACATAGTGATTGTTAGAAATCAACATCGATTCACTAAGAAAAAGTCATACAAAAATTATTTCCTTTTTTAACAGTTAGTAGATGGATAGGTCAGGGAATTAACACACACCTGTATTTTGAAAACTGTGTTCCTCTTGATGTCAGTATGAACTTCAGGTGATATTGATTCAAGTATGAAATTACATATCAAAAGAGTTATGAAAATACACTTAATTTCTATTTCATTCTAAAACAATTCCCAACTATTTTTACTGGCAAACCATGTCCAAAAAAGATCAAAACAGACTAGAAGTCTGTTTAAACATGATGAAATGGACATCAGGACTTAAAAGACTCGGTGTGAGTCTCCCCCTACAATAATTTGGATTAGTATCTTTTTATGTCTTAGTTGACCAACTTCATGAGTTGCTGTGGCCTTTTAAAAATCATCTTCCGATGGCTAACATTCTTAGGAGTTGAGGCTGTTGAAACATAAGGAAATGAGGTCTTGGACAATAAGCACAACAGTTTGCTCTTGAAGTCTTCCTACCTTTGGTAGGCTAGATCCTTTCAAACTTGCAATTCAAAATCTTAGATTGACTTCCCAGGATCACCTCCAAGTCACAAAAGATCTTAACAGGGATATAATAAGAAATGAAAGTAGATCTTGAGTCAGAAGACCTGAATTTAAATTTGGCCTCCGATTCTGTGTGTGACTTTGGGAAAGTCTACCTAAATTTCCTCATCAAAATGGGGATGATAATCGTATTTTACCTCGGAGGACTGTAGTGAGGACCAAATGAGATATCTGTAAAGTACTTAACATAGTATTATGGGTGTGGCCACTGTGCATAACACAGCTTCTAGGAGCTACTGGTGAGAGTTAAGTGGATTAGGTGGACATCAAAAGTGGAAAACAGCCTGGACAAGGGCTCTGCAGCCCTCACACTTGAACACACCCTACAGTTTCTGCAGATGTTTTAAACCAGATTGAGAGTAATCAAGGGGTCTCTTAATCTACCACTGTAGTTAGGGGGGTTGTCTATCTCAAGTATGTGAAAACTTCCCTAGGTAGAATGGGTGGGTGAGAATCATTTGTTCCAATGCCATGAATGTAGCTGACGCAAGCACTATGGAGCCCTTAGAGCTTGGTTAGACATCAAAGACTCTTAGGTCTTGACTCTGTCCTGCCATTTGACAGTGATGACTTTGGAAAAAAGCATGAGGCTGATGACCTCATATCAATTTTGCCTCACTTAAGTCCAATTTATGCACAAAGGAGAGAAATCAGAATGGTGAAGGCACACAAAGCCACTCCATGTGAAACATTATTGAATGAACTGAGAGTGTTCTGAATAGAGGATAAATATAGCTAATTATGCAATAGTGCAATAAATATTTGAAGAGATTTATCATACAAACAAGAATATTCTCTATAGCTGTCCCTGTTGTTGTATAGCTTTAGAAGAAAGAATTCAGGCTAATGTGTATATGTTAGGGATGGATCTTTAATATGGAGGTACAGTGGAAAGAACATGGAATTTGGACTCAGTTATTAGCTGAGCACTTTTTGTTAAGTGGTAAGGACTTAAACTCTTGTCCTCAGTTTCCTCAATTATAAAAAAATAAGAGGGTTCAATGAGATTCTTTTGACAGTTCCATCTAGTTTGAAACTTAGAACCCTATGGATAACTTCCTAACAATTAGAGCTATGAAAGGAATATAATAAAAATAAAATAATCTATGCCAGTAGATATATGGCTCAATGGATAGAGCACTGGGTCTACAGTCCTTTGTTCTGGAAGACCTGAATTCAAATCCAGCCTCAAACAATTACTGTTTGCCTCTGGGTAAGTCATTTAATCTGTGACAAATCACAAATGACAAATCACTCCAGTATCTTTGCCAAGAAATCTCCATAGAGCACTGACATGTTAGGTTCTATGGAGTCATGAAGAGTTAGACAGGACTGAATGAATGACTGAACAACAACAGCATCTCATCAGATAGTGAGTAACCCAACTTTGGAGGTCTTCTGGTAGCAGTATGATGATTGGTTGTCTGGAACACTATAAAGGGAGTTCATGTAGAGTAGTAATACTATTAACAATCACATGTATATAATAGGAGATGAGAAGTAATATGGCATAGTGGATAGAGCTGTCTCTGGAGCTGAAAAGACCTATGTTCAAATCTCACTTGTGATAAATAACTAGGTGTGTGATTCCAAGCAAATCACTTAATCCTGTGTGCCTCAGTTTCCTCATCTGTAAAATGAGTAAAAAGGAAATGGCAAACCAGTCTAGTACCTGCCAAGAAAACTCCAAAAGAGATCACAAAAGTCAGACAGGACTAAAAAACAACTTAAACAAATTCTTTTACATATTTTTGCAAATCTCTGTTATATTGTCTGACAACATAAGACAGTTGGATTCTCATCTCTCTCTCTCTTTTTTTTTTTTTTGCTTTTTGCTGAGGCAATTGGGGTTAAGTGACTTGCCCAGGGTCACACAGCTAGGAAGTGTCTGAGACCAGATTTGAACTCAGGTCCTCCTGACTTCAGGGCTGGTGCTCTAACCACTGCGCCATCTAGCTGCCCCCTCATAACACTTTTTGCATTCAGTCTGTTGTAATGTTTTACTTGAAGTACATGGAGAAAATCTGGCCTCATATTGATATATAGTTGGAAAAGGGAGGACTATAAAAGGGAATAATATTTTAATTGGCAAATAATGTCTTGGTGTTAGTATAAAAATAGTTTTGACTTTAAAGACTCTCTGAGAGGATCTCAGGAACCACACTCTGAGGTCTAGGAATCTCACTTTGAGAAGGGATGCTCTAAGTCACTCTTTAAGACATAAGATATTGAAAATGATAGTGAAATCTATCAGTGAAATCACAGATTCAATCCATATTCCCTTTCTCATGACAAATGTAAAAGTTGCAAATCTTATTACCTCCATTTCATAAAAGAGGAAACTAAAACTCAAAAAGATTGACTGATTTGCATAGTCTGGGATCCCCTAGACAAGTGTCTTACTAAGGAATGGAACTCAATTGAAGACTAAACTAAATAATATCTAACTAGAAATCTCTGATTTTTAATATTTTACAAGTCCATTTTTTGATTCTGTGAAATGACTGAAACCCAGATGCCAGTCATCTCAAACCCCAATAGAATATTAAAAGGAAATAACAAGAGAAAGTTTTCATTTTTAAAAAGCTAATAATAAAAGCGTAACACAGTGCCTAGCAAGTTGTATGTCCTTCTCTTTTGTGATCACAAAGCGCATGGAGTTTTCTTTGCAAAAATACTAGAATACCATTTCCCTCTCCCATGGATTAAGGCAAACAGAGGTTAAATGACTTGCCTGAGATCAAACAACTAAGCATCTATGGCTGGATTTGAATTCAGGTCTTCTTGATTCCAAGCCCTGCACTTTACTTCCTGAGTCATCTTCCTGACAAATAATAAGAGCTTAATATTTATTGACTTATTGAAGTAATTTGGAAAATGGAAGCACAATATTCTTTTACATAATAAATGTGCAGGTTGACAGGAATTAAAAATGTATTTCTTCTGCTACTACAATATCTCTTAAACTTAAAATCATATGCTCAGGTTCTCCCATTATTAATATTCCAACTTTATTATGCATATATGTACAGACATACAGATTTTATTTTAAATTTTAAATTTTAATTTTAAAGAAATTTTATTATTTATGAGGGAGAGAAAGAGGAAGGAAGAGAGAGGAAGAAAAAGATGAAAAGGAAGGAGGGAGGGAAGAAAGAGAGACAGAGAGAGGGAGAAGAAGGAGAGGAGTAGGGGGAAGAAGGGAAAAGGATTAGGAAAAAGAAGGAAGGAGGAAAAGAGGTGGGAGGGAGAGAGAGAGAGAACAAGCCAGAGATAATCCTCACAGAAAAAATATTAGCATTAAGGGGGGATTGGGAAAGGCTTCTCATAAAAGGTGAGGTTTTACTGGGATTTTAAAGACAGAGAAGTGAAGAGATAAAGATAAAGAAGAGAGGATTCCAATAAAAATGTACACAGTCAATAGATGGATTGTTTTATTTAAACAGTGAATGCCAAACAGAGATGTTATATTTGATCCTGAAAGTGATAGGGAGCTACTGGGTTTTTTGAATAGAGGGGCTGGGAAACAATGCTATACCTCAAACATTATCTTCAAAATTAATGTCTTACAGTTGCCTCACCCCCAAAATGACAAAAGGTGACATAGTGTCAATGATGATGTTTGACTGCTTGCAATCTTCCGTATCGTCCTTATGGGCTGTATCCACAGATTTGATGGAGGTACTGAGCCTATGTCAATTTTAATAAAATTAAGGAATTTTTGACAGTGATTGATACCTCCAATTTGGCCTTAGTTGCTATAAAATATATGGGGCAGTTAGGTGGCACAGTGGATAGAATTCTGAGTCTGAAGTCAGGCAGACCTGAGTTCAAATGCAGCCTCAGACATTTACTATCTATGTGATCCTGAGCCAGTCACTTAACCTTTTACTTCCCTTTCCTCATCTATAAAATGAGCTAGAGAAAGAGATGTCACAGTCCACAACTATCTTCGCCAGGAAAATCCCAAATGGATTAGACACAACTCAAATGGATGAACAACTATGCAATACATAGCTTGAGAAATGGTTCTTGGGCAAAGAAAAGACATTTTCCCAAATAAAGATTTAAATGGGTAGTAAAGAAAAAGGAAAGATCTTTTGTGAACTTTGAGGGCAGTTTATTTCAGAAGGAATTTAAATGCTTCATAGATTACTCACTACGTGATGGCTCTTTTCATCCTCTCTATGATTTTGGGAGAGAAAGAAATTAAAAGATGAGTAATGTAACAATAATAAGGGCCAATCATCCATCAACATGCTATTCAATCAGGAGCCTTCATAGTTAGTCACCGAGAGTGAGACTGAGAATGGAGTTTGATTCAGGTGGCTCAGATGGGCAGATGGAAAAATCAATGCAGTGTACGGGGGAGTAGTGAAGTTAAAAGAAAGAGGACGCCATTTCCCTTGGGGTTATACAGGGAGGAGGGCATCTTTGTATAAACCTTGAGGAGAATCATGACAGCACTATTCAATAAGCAATTCTATTTAAGGATTAGATTAGAAAATCTAAGTACTACCCCATTTGTATAGGCATTTCTAATTACAGTGTTTTTATCTCTAAAATTGTATTTTCTTTTTGCCCGTGACATTTTTTTTTTCTCCTAGTCTGGACTTGTGATTTTACTGATGTAGGGAAAGTCCAGTGAAGAAATTGCCTCTATCAATGTTGATTACCAGCTTCTCTGCAATTTAAGAGTCTTAAAAATTTGCGTAGGACTCCAACAGGATAAATAAGTGACTTGCTTAGGGTTACAGTATGGTGTTAAAAGTGGAATTTGAACTCAAGTTTCCCTGACTCAGAGATTAGCTTCCTCCACTATTCCATGCTGCCTCTTGCCCTAAAAATAAACCTACAGAAGGTCCCATTGGGACAGGTAGGTGGCACAGTAGATATGGAGCTGGGACTGGAGTCAGAAAGATTTCAGTTCAAACACTAGCTGTGTGATCATGGGCAAGTCACTGAAGCCTGTTTGCCTCAGTTTCCTTAAATATGAAATTAACTGAAAAATAAAATGACAAATTATTTCAGTATCTCTTCCAAGAAAACCCCCCAAATGGTCACAAAGATTGAAAAAAATGACTGAACAATAACATCAACATGTCCTCTTATAGTATGAAGAAAAGGGAATACATGGGAAAGAGGAAGGAAGCCACCTTCCTGGAAATTATGTCAGCCACTGAGAAGAAAAGATACTGAGTTAGAGATCAGCTGTGGAGGATCTCTGAACCCAAAGAAACAGGCATAGAGTGGGGCAGGGAGGTCTAGAAAGTAGTACTTTAACCAGAGGCTCAGTGATGGAAGAGGAAAAAAAGCAGTGAACGGTCAAAGCCCCCAGTCTGGAGACTGGTTCCTAGGAAGGAGCTGGTGGCCTGGGAGCAGCAAGCAGGTCAAAGAAGCTCTTCCTATGAAGGAATGAAACCTTTTTATTCACAAGCCTTGTGTAAAACTGGTCTTAAAATCAGTCATAACTTTTATGTATCTATCCATTTATGTATGAATGAATTTCAGATTTGATCAGGAGTACACAGTCTTGGGAAGGGAAATATAAGCCAAAAAAATTCTTGCATTTATTGTTCCTCTTTACCTACCAAGAAAACAAATTTTCAAACTAATAATAAATTAGTCAATTTAATTTAGATTATCCAATATTTCCTTGATGATATTACAAAAATCTCCACATTTTTTATTCTTTATGCCTCTCTAGGTAGAATTTGTTTTTTAAGTGAATAACAAAACAGCTCTAGCAATATGAAGTATATTAGTCTCTAAGAAACTATCAGGTGTCAGATTTTACATCACAATTGAAATATTCATTTCTGATAAATGGTATATAACCAAAAGACAACTGAAGTTTATCAAAAGAAAAATATTATCCAATTTAAAATGCAGACATTTCCCTGGCTTATATAATACACAAATTAGAAGATGATTTTAGTAGTTCCTTTAATGCCTTTATATATTTAAAATTCAAATTCAAACTAAGATTATACCCTAAGGATGTTATTGACAAGAAAAAAAAATCTATCTGTCCATAAATATTCATAGTATTAATTGTAACAAAAGAAAAAGGAGGGAGGGAAAAAAACTACATAACCAAAAATTGAGGAATGGCTGAACAAATTATGTTTATCTAATGAAATATTATTGTGTCATAAAAAACAAGAAATATTAATGGTTTGGATGAACAAAATCAGAACAATATGCATATTGGTCACAATCATTTAAAATTTTAACTACTAATAAAAAATTAAAATAGTAATTATAAAATTTGGAAGAATCATATATGAAAGTTCAAAAAGGACAAGAAATCAGAGGATGTTTTTGTTACCATTTTGTTAAAGATAACATGCTTTTATTTTTCACTAGCAGCAAAGAAAATTCAAATTCAACAAATACATATTTACTTAGAGCAGCCTAATGCAATACACAACTTAAATAATGCATAATGCTTACCCCCTCCTTAAGCTTAGAATTGGGGAAAGAGGACATTTATACAAGTACTACTATACTTCTGTGTGTGTGTGTGTGTGTGTGTGTGTGTCCTTGATTGTGTCCCCTGATTGTGGGGGAGAGCTGGAGAGACTCCAAATCTCAAAAATCTTCCTGTCCAGATGGGAGGGGTCTCACCCTCTATTCATTCATAAACTTCACTTTCAATTCAATCAAATAGATATTCAAACTGCCCCATTTACCTGGGGCTAGAAAAGTTCCATAAAACCAGACTTCCCAATCCTTAGATGGGAAAGCCCTAGCAGGCCTCCACCCACTGACTAGAGTTCTGTTCTTTTCAGCTGAAATAAACTTGTTTCCTTTTTTACCATATAGACAGCTTGCCTCATTTAATAGGGATTTGTTGATTCTTCACGAAGCCTGTGACTGGCCAAAAAGGGGGGTCCCACACCATCTTCCCTCTTTCTCGAACTTTCTCAGCACCATCTCTCTCCTCATCATATGTATCTTACTATGTGAAGTATGAGTGGAAAAAGGAGATTACTGACTAAGGAAATCAGCAAAGACTTCCTGGAAGAGGTAGTAATTGAAATGAGTTTTAAAAGATGGAAAGAAATAGGTAAAAAGATTTTTTTTTAGGCAGGTAGAGCACTCTGAGCAAAGATAGAGCTGAGCGCAGGAAATATAGGATGGAGAAAGTAGTTCAGTTTGGTTTGAGTGTAAAGCACATTTAAGGAAGTAAGTCAGAAAAACAGGGTAAAACTAAATTATTAGGGGACTAGTATGAAGCACATATTCATTAGGCATTCAGAAGGAATGAAACAGATAATCAAATCTATATTTGAGGAAGAAAAGTTTAAGAGTTATTGGAAGATAGTATGTGTTTTGTTTGGGGAAAAAGAATAGAGGTGAAAAGACCTGTGAGGATACTCTTTCAATAAATCATCCTAGTAGATAGTAAGGGAGGTGGTGACAATGAGAATGGAAAGGTGGGGAGGGATGGCAGGCAAAATCAACAAGATTTGGAAAGTGAATGATTTTTGAATGAAGAGGAAGAGGGAAAAGTTGATCACAAAACCAAAGTTGCTACACTTAAAACTGAGTGAAGTGTTTCCATTGACAGAAAGACTAGAGTAAGGAACAGGAAATTAGATGGTAAATGCCATTATGGACATGTTGAACTTGTGATAGCAGTAGGACATCCATGTCAAGATGTTCCATGAAAAGCAGAAAATGGGTCTGGGAAAAGAAAGGTCAGGGCTGGTAATATAGTTTCAGGATGTCACTTGCATAGCAGTGATAACTGATAGAAAGAATTTTGAGGAATTTTTCCTCATTTAAAGGACTTGGAAATTAGAGAAGTAGGAGAGGTAAGAAATTAACCTGGGCCTCTAGAAGCCTATGGAAAAGACAATATTTTTAAAAAGAGTGTTGAGAAGTGACTAGATATTGGAAGGTCATAGTGTTAATTGTAACAAAAGAAAAAAGGGGGGGGGGGAGGAACAACATATCCAAAAACTGAGGAACAGCTAAACAAATTGTGGTATATGTATCTAAATGAACAGACAATGTTTGAAAGAGCAGGGAGGGACAAAGTCAGGTTGTCAGGAGAGGAGTAGAAAGTTATGGATAGAAGTGAAGGCACTAGATGTAGACATCTTTGTCAATAAGTGTGGCCATGAAGGCGAGGAAAAAGGAAAACTTATGGAATGCTGGATGGAAGAGAAGGATTGAAAAGAATTCTTTTTTAGGACTGGGGAGACCTGAATATGGAAAAGGACACAGTAGGGATACAATGGATAGGTCAAACCTGACAGTCCTAGATAGAGGTAGAAAAGGAATCAATGTTACCAAGAAAATAAGAAATATACAGGAAAAAATATAAGAGGATGATGATGATAAATTATGAGCAGGAGGCAAAGGAACGTCTCCTTTTGGATAGCATTCATTTCAGTGAAGCAGAAGGCTAACTGAAATGCTGTAGTACTGAATGGGATGAAATAGAAAAAGAGTTAAGTTGGGGCAGAGAAAAATAGCATAAGAATTATTGCTAATAGGATCACAGGTTGTGGAGTAGGAAGGGAATTTGGAGATTATCTAGTTGAATCCCTTAATCTTAAAGATGAGGAAACTGAGGCCCAGAGAAATTAAGTTATTTGCCTAAGGTCACACATGCAGTAAGCAGAAGAGTGTCATTCAAAATCAATTCTTCTTAACATGAAATCCAGAGCTCTATAGAAAAAGAGTTAAGGGAGAAGATTATATTTATGCATGACTTTTTTTTTAAAGGAACACACCTATTACAGAAAGATTATTTTTGCTAAATAGCTTAACTTGTTGCTTTTATAGGGACATGTTATAGTAGAGATGACTTATAAGGATCATTTCAAAACTAAATTCTTTCTGAGCAGCCCTAAAATACCAAGAAAAGCTTTCATATAAATGATGTGAAAAAACAAAACATTAAAATCCATAATAACAATCAATCATATTTCCAGAATACTCTTAGGACATTTCCTGCTATATAGGATTTTCATCATAGAAAGGATATTTGTAAAGTTTAGATATGGAGGAAAACCTATGAAATTGTCAACTCCAACCATTTACAAATGAAGAAGCTGAAGCCCGGAGAAATTTGCCTATGGTAACACAAATAAAGAATAGGAGGAGAATTAGATCTTGAACTTAGGGCCTCCAAATTCAAATTCAGTGCTCTTTTTCGCAACACAGAATTATGGTCTGAGTCATCCAGTCCAGCCTTTACCCTTTGCAATGAGAAAATAAGAGCACAGAGTAGTTAAGAGAGCTCTACTACACATCATAGTAAAAGCAGGATTCACACCCAGGTCTCCTAAACACCAAAACTCTGAGAGATGGTAACAACTAGTTTTACTTAAGACATAAAATGTCTACAAATGAGGCTCTGACTTTGGAAGCCACATCATGTTCTTTGAAGACAAGCCTTCTTCTGTGGGCATTATCCCAGCCATAATGAATAAACAATAAAGATGACTAGTAATGATACTAAGATCTCAGGTATAATGTGGGGCCCTGTGGGGATGTGCTTCATTACTAACCATGAAAATAGGTAATTCTGATTAGTCAAGGTTACGATTAGAGTGGTATTGATGAATTTCAAGGAGCAGTTAAAGATGATTAATGATATCCAAATGTTCTAAAACATAACATCATTTGCCATTGTATCTAAGACCAACATAGATACTATTGTCTCACAGAGCTAGAAGGTACCTCCATCCAGAGATCATCCAGTTTAACCACATCAGTTTGTAAGGAAGAAACTGAGGTACAGAGTAGTAAAAAGACTTGTCTTGAATCACATAGCTAATTTAAACTCATTACTTCTGATTCCAAGTCCACTAATAAGTCATTAGTTCACATTCCTGACAGAGCAAACTGTCTTCGCCCCCTGTCTACTGATCATGCAGTAATGGGAGGAGAAAAGGAAATTAAGGATGGGATCATAATTTCTACTAAGCAGGGCAAATTTGAGTTCAGGGTCTTCTAGCTGGTACTTTTGAAAAGGAGTTTGGGAAAATCAAGAGTCACTTTGGTCTCATCAACAGAGTTAACTTCACTTTGACTACAAAAAGCTTGGTAACACAATAGGTGGAGTACTAGATTTGACCTAAGTTCAAATCCTTCCTTTGATATATACTCTCTCTCTGTCTCAGTTTCCTCATCTGTAAAATGGAAATAATAATAGCACCTACTTCCCATGATTGGTATGAGGACCAAATGAGATATCATACATAAAGCAGTTTGCCAACCTTAAAATATGCTATAAATGCTATCTATAGCAGTGTCAGGGAGAGTATATATGACCAAATCTGCTTCTTTGGATTTATGATTTGATGTAGATTAGGGGAAATTTTCAATATGGAAACTTCCTTCAGTTTTGGTGCTCCCAAATAGCCTGTGACTTGTTGAATAAGTAAAGTGCTGTAGAGTTGCTTGAAGAGTTTAGCCAGTAAGTGATTTGCCTAGGGTCACATAGCTAAATGTCAAAAGCTTACATACACTAGGGGTGACTACCAGATTTGTAATTTTGAGTCACAAGTTTTGCTATCACAACTGAATCTATGAACAGTTTCTTTCTTTTTTATTTAATATTTTATTTTCCCCAGTTACACGTAAAACAATTTTTTATACTTGTTTATAAAACTTTGAGTTCCAGATTCTCTTCCTTCCTTCCTCCCCACTCCCACCCCTGCATTGAGAGAACACATGTGAAATTATGCAAAACATTTCCATGAAAGTCATATTTAGAAAAAAATATATAGATATCTACCCTTCCCTCCAAAAAACATCAAGAAAAATAAAGTTCAAAAAAAAAAGATACTTCAATCTTTATTCAAACACAGTAAGTTGTTTTCCTGGATATGGATAGCATTTTTCGTCATAAATCCTTCAGAGTAGTCTTGTATCATTATATTACTAAGAATATAGATAAGATAGCAAAATCATTCACAGCTAATCATCCTATAAGATCCCTAATACTTTGTACACACTACATTCCCTTCAGTTTCCAACTCTTTGTCCTCAAAAAGGAGCTGCTATAAATATTTTTGTATGTATACATCTATGACCAGTTTCAATAGCTTTGTGGAGACAATGCTTTTCACTTTTGCTGTATAACCCACAAAGATTCTTGTAATGGTAGGAATTTGAGGCCAGACAAGAGAGTACTGCTTTAGGAGGATGGGAAGAAGACCTATTTCTGGCCAATGGAGCTTGACAGCACCCTTCAAATTACATAGTAGTGTTAAGTATGGCTATTTTGGCCACACTTGAAGCCAAATCCTGCCTACAGGCTCTATCTTTCCCCTATATACCCCACAATGCAAGCAATCCTTAGGTTACTAGTTCACAGTACAAAAAAAAATATGTAACTTTATTGGAGATCCTTCTTCAAATTCCTTTATTTTCTCTTCATTGCCCATCCATAATATAGTGAGTGCACAAATTTTTTTTTTTTTTTTGGCTAAGGCAATTGGGGTTAAGTGACTTGCCCAGGGTCACACAGCTATTACATGTCTGAGACCAGATTTGAACTCAGGTCCTCCTGACTTCAGGGCTGGTACTCTATCCACTGTACCACCTAGCTGCCCCAGTGCACAAAATTTTTAAGAGAGCCTAGCCTAGTTGATAGGGACTTGGAATTAGGAAGACCTGAGTTCAGATTCCAACTCAGAACTCTCTTACCTGTGTGGCTCTGGACAAGTCAATAAAGCTTTCTGCACCTTAATTTCTTCATCAGCAAAATGGGAGAAGGGACTTAATTGAGATATTCCCTTCTAGTTCTAAATCTATGAGTCTAAATTAAATAGTAAATAAAACTTCCTTGTTCTTGTAATGCAGGAACAAATTCAAATGAAAGGGCTAATATAAGAGATACTGACCATTTCACTGGTAAAAGAATAACACCAGGGTTTATTTAAAAAAAAAGTCTTATCTCTCCATCTCTCTGTCTTTATCTCTCTTTTCTATCTTTTTTGTCTGTTTTTCTGCATCTTTTTTTTCTGCCTCTGTGTGCCTCCTTTCCTCCCTCCCCCCTTTTTAATGGGAACAATGGTTGATCAACAAGCATTTGCGAAATACTTAATATATGTTAAGTGTTGGAAATACAAAGACAAAAAAAGGAATAGTCTGTTTTCAAGAAACATATTTAGTTGAGATGGGATTGAAGGAAGAACAACATGCACAGAGTAAATTAAATATGACATATGTAAAGTAAATTCTGTGAGGAGAGCACTGGTAGCTGGAAGATTTACTGTAGAAGGTGGCAATTTTTACAATATGAAAGTTTCACTGTGGGACAAGGGTTCATAAGGTCATAAATTTAAGTTCATAGATCACAAATTTAATCTAGAAAGAACAATCCAAGAATTATTATTCCCAAATAAGCTATGTACACTCTGGTCATCTGTTCCCTAAAGGTCAGAAGAAACACTATGTTAGGAAAAAAAAGGTTAAGAAGCCATTGTATAATTATGACAGTATTACCAAACCATTGACCCCTTTGCCTTTTCCATAAAATCAGTGATCAAGATAGCAAAGTTTTTTTGAAAAAGAATTCCCAAAGTCTATAATGGATACTATTATTGAGATGTTGCATGTAAACAGATCCATAGGATATATGATTTCCCTTTAGCTTGAATCCCTTATTGAATTCTCCATCACAGATTTTGACTGAAGAATCAGTTACCAAACAATTAAACTAGGAGCATCAATCAATCTTTAAAAAAAAAAAATTTCAGGGCAGCTAAGTGGCGCAGTGGATAGAGCACCAGCCCTAAAGTCAGGAGGACCTGAGCTCAAATGTGGCCTCAGACACTTAACATTCCCTAGCTGTGTGACCCTGGGCAAGTCACTTAACCCCAATTGCAAAAGGAAAAAAAAAATTCCTCATTTCAGAGATAAGATAAACAGAGGCTGTAAATGTGCCCATGATCCCCTACCTAATAAAACCCTATTCAAATTGGAGTTCTTCCATTCCAAATTCAGTTTTCTTTCCATGACATTTTCAATAAGAAGAACTGAAGGAATATGGAATAAACTTTTGTGTGCAATATATTGTGTGAGAAGTAGCACTGAGAAATGAACAGAAATTGTGCCTCATCATTAGGAGGCACTGGGTTCAAGGCCAGTTTCTGCCATATATTGGACATATGCTGTGAGACAAAACTTGATTTCTCAGTTTTCTCAGAAGAACAAATACTGATTAGTACTAATAGTATCAATGAAACCCTAGGCCTACCTCTCATTCCTTAATAATAATAAATTCTCTCTCTCTTAATTCAATGAGCATGCATAAACTTGGCTGACTTTTCTTAAGAGGAGCCAGTGAGAACTATTGGGGATTTTTTTTTGGTAAGATGAATTCAATAAATAATTTTCTTTCTCAGTATTTTGGATATTTGTCAAAATATAAAGCATTTCACATCTTATAATATTAATTTTTGGACTGTACATCTATCAGTCTGTACATGGCATGAACAGAATCATTTTCAAAAGGCATAATTATTAGACCCAAATATTAATTTCTAAGGAAGCTCTCACCCTGGAATGAACTTTTTTTTGCTGAAATATTCAACTCTTGCCTACAAAATTCCCTTGTATGTAAACTACTAAGTTTTTCAAGTAGCAATTCAATTAGCATCAATCAACACTTCCTGTCCCCCACCCCTACCTCAACCTTCACTGACTGGGGCCTGCCAGGAATTATTGTTTTCAAAATTTTTTGAGTTTTCAAAAAATATATGCTTGACTGACCATGCAATAGCCAAGTATTTCTCTCTGTCTCTCTCTGTCTCTCTCTGTCTCTCTCTCTCTCACACTCTCTCTCTCACACACACAATCAATTAATGAATCTTAAAGCATTATGTAAACACACAAAAAAAATCCTTATTAGTCCAACCTTATACACATATACCGTCATGTATGCACAAATACACATGCCAGTAAGATTGTCTAGGAGCTTTCTTAAATATTTTGCTTGCTTATTGTAAAGCTTTTAGATGCCTATTTTGGGAAGAATTCTATATTTGGATAATTCCTACAAGCCTGAAAAGCCAAGGACAGTCTGGTAGAATAAAATACTAGATAAGTGGCTCAAGTATTTTTTTTTTAAATCAATACCTCAATGAAGTTAGTGAATAGCAAATGCTTATGGAAAATGGGACAGCTAGGTGGCACAGTTGCTAAAGCACAGGACCTGGAATCAGGAAGAGCTAGTTCAAATCTAGGCTCAAACATTTACAATCTGTGTAACCCTGGACAAATCATTTAACCCTGGTTACCTCAGTTTCCTCATCTGAAAAATAAGCTGGAGAAGAAAATGGCAAACCAGTCTAGCATCTTTGCCAAGAAAACCCCAAATGAAGTCATGACTAAAATGACTGAATGAAAAATGAAAAACAGAGTTATACATGATAGCAGCTCTAGATAATTACAGACCATAATTTATTTTCCCAACATTCTAGCTTTCAAAATTTTTATTTCTAAATTTATCTACCAAATAATATTTGTGAGATTCTGAAAATCACAGTTTCTCCCTGATATATGGCTCAGTGGAGAAAGCAACGAACCACAAGTCAGAAAGACTCAAATTCAAATTTTGTGTTGGACACTTATTAGTCCCTGGGCAAGTAGTTTAACTATTGTCTGCCTCAGTTTCCTCATATGTAAAAATGGGAATAATAATAGTATTTACCCTCCTAGAATTGTCCAGAGGATCAAATGAGATATATGTAAATTGCATTGTAAACCTTAAACCAATTACATTTATGCTAGTAGTTCAATAGTCTAGAAACCCCCAAAAGGATAAAACTTTCAACAACTTTTTGAAGATAAGATATAACACTATAATCATTCAATAATTAAATAGTAACAACTAAGAGCTCTGTATTTTCCCTTGACATTTTGACTTGCTGTTTGATCTTCTGAGATCTACTGCTTTGGCATTGGCCCGTCAAACTGTCAGTATTTTTCTTTACTGTAAATATCTTAAATATTTATTTTAATTAACTAAGTCCACTAAGCTGTGTTTTGATGCCATTTCCTTGAAAGTTCATACTAAGTCATTAAATTTCAGTACAAGAAAGAATGATGATTTAAAAAAATACATGGCTAAAATAACTTGGGATCAAAAACATCTTTTATAATTTTCTCCTTATCTGAAACCATGAAAATCACCAGAGCTGGAAGAAGTTTAATATTTTCAACAGCATTATAAGGTTGTTTTCATTGCGACACTTTTTCAATTTGTAATTTGTATATATGTGAGGTTGTTTAACTTCAAAGATTCTAGAGGGTGAGGGAGCAGAAAAGAAAGATAAGCAGTGTTGATTGTTGGTATGGTGGCTGGGGACTATGCTCAATGGTGGGAAAAGAGATAAAAAGATCCTACCTCTCTCTGGAGTCTCCTTCCCCACTTGTTAAGACTAGTACCATTTATGAGATAGAATTCATCTTGCCATTAGACACATTTATATGTGAAACTAAAAATCTTAAATGCTTATTCAATATGTGTCATTCTGATATTCAGAATACTTGAACATGACTTTCTGGTTGCCATTCCAAATGCTAGTGGAGTTCATGCATATGAAGACTTTGTAATTTGAACTGAATATTTTTCTATAGGGCATATCCACAAAGTCTAATTAGCATATCTGGGACTATGCCAGGATTTTACATTTTAATGCAAGTTAAAAACTTTTCCATTTCAATGAGTTAATGATCTTTTTTTTTTAAGTATGTTAGAAAAAAAATCAAGACAACATAGGAACAATGTTTTCAGGTTTTTTATGGCAAATTACTGAACATGTTGTACATTACTGCTTAATAAGTTCTTAATGTGATGAATTGTATTCCATTATCACAACAGACCTCAGAACCACCACCGAGAAACCACAGGAAACACTTCTTGTTCCTGCTCCTTCAGCAGAAATATAAACTTAGATGGGGTATTCTAGACCTAACACTTTTCTTTGCCCCAGTCCTTTAAAAAGTAAGAATATAATCTATATCATTTTTGCTTCTGGAAGCAAGGCCTAATATGTACAATTTAAGCTTTATTCATTGTGCCAGTTTAATTCTATACTAAGACATCTGGGATGCTCTGTATACAGAAAACTGATATATCAATGGGAATTAATTTTTCAAGACAAAAATCACAAATTCATTCAATTTAGGGAAATGCTTGGTGTACTTGCTCACAGTACAGTGCTATTTGTTGGCTTGGATGGTTCCAAGTGAATAGGTAACACATCAGTAATGATGGCTAACAAGCTTGAAAATCAGGCTATCATAATGACATTAATTCAAGACTTCAGGGGATTTCCATCCAAGGCCTCAGAGGAGCTTGGTATCTTTGCCTTTATTGATATTGCAGACTCCTTTTTTTCTTTCTCTCCTCTTTTCTTCCATGTACACATCCAGTCTATTTAGCCCATTTTCTAAGATTCAGGCTTAAAGGGATAGGAAAAAAAGAAGAGAGATACTAACAACTGAGGACAGGGGAATCATGGGAAAGAAGGTACTTATGTTAGAAATAGTAGATAGTTATAGCCTGCAGAGTAGTCAACTACAAGCTACAATAATTAAGAGAACTATAGTAATTTTAAAATTTATTTACTGAGAATCATTAGCACAATGTCAATTATAAGAAACAAGAAGGGAGTCCATTTATTCCACTTATTTTAACCAGGACCTCGGGCAAATCTTGTTGGCCTGCAATATTTATGCAAGAATAAGAACTTTAATATTTATAAAGTCGATAAGTGGAAATAGCAGCCATTTACTTCCCCACCTTTCCCTCCCCACCACTCTTCCATTCCCCAAGTTTGTATTAGGAAATTGAAGTTGAAACTAGCAGTTTGTTGTTTTGGTTTTTACTGACTTGTTTTTCAAGATATTTGTTGTTTAGTCTTTTTTTTTTTTTTTTCAGTTGTGTCCAACTCTTTATGACCTCTTTTGGGGTTTACTTGGCAGAGATACTGGAATGGTTTGTCATTTCCTTCTCTAGCTCATTTATAGATTTACAGGAAACTGAGGTAACTGAGGTGTCTGAAGCCAGATTTGAACTCAGAGAAATGAATCTTCCTGATTCCAGGGCTCTTAGCAGCCTTTTCAACTAGCCAACAAGAGGATTTTTCTCTTGATGTTACCCTTAATATTAGGACATCCTAGTTGAGAATTTTAAATTTGGAGAACTGGAATTATTGATTCATTCCAAGACAATATGAAGAGCTCTCAAATTGAGTTCCCGAGTGGCTCTATTCCATGAAATATTACAGCATAAGTTACATATTGAGGAAAAACCAGTTTTCATATTGAGAGTAGGGGAGAACTGAGTAACTAAAGGGGGGTAAAAGAGTGAACTAGAATATGAAGCTTATAAACAAGCCCATTTGGGTAATCAGTGACATCTCCAGTGTCATTTTTTTTTTTTTTAAGAAAATGAAAACTGGTAGTAGAGGTTTTAATTTGTGGAGTTTGGATTCATAAAAAACCACCAAAATCTGGTGTCCAAAATGCTTCAGTTAGTTCATTTGATTTCCCCAAATATCTGATGTTGTACTCAAAAGAAATAAAGGGAAAAGCTGTAGTTCCTATGAATAAAAGTAGACAGTTTTTGCAGCACTCCTCAAAAATTATGGCTAGAAGAATGGACACCAACTGTAGAGATTTGCCTCACTTTTCATGTAAATCAATAGCTTTCACTAAACAGTAAAAGAAAAAGAAAACCCTCAATTTATATTCAAAATATCAAGGGATTATCAAAACCCCTAATTTGCTGCTGAAGTCTGTGGCAAGTTTTATACCTTAAGTGAAATGCAATCTAATTCCTATGTGGTTATATTTAAGAGGGTGGAAAAGAAAAAAAAAAAAAGCAGCAACTTTATTGAAGCCAATGCTTCAGGCAGCCCTGGAGCAGAGTGGATCCAGTTTGAAAAGAACTGGCAACCCTAAAACTTTTTGATAAGATAAAAACTCATTGATGTTGGCTCACATGAGGCCCACTTCAACTCTCTGCTTGTCCTCTGTGTTTCCTCCACATATCAGCTCCTTTCCTCTATCTGCTTTAGCATAACTTTATGTTTCTCTTTTATCTTTAGATACTAACTGCACTGGGGATTATATAGATATTTTTTTGTTTTGATTTATTGTTTGAAGATTGTTTGAAGATCTGTAACTCAAAGCAATTTTTACACCTCTGATGTCTAAGCTGGAGCTGAATAAAAGGTAAACCCAGTCCTATGAATTAAACTGAGCAACAGTAAGACCATTTTATAACCAGTCATCTAGGTTTTATCTTATTTTGCTGGATTTTTTTTAGTCTTTTTTTCCCAGGGTTATCTGGCAGAGCTTGAAGTTTATTATAATCTTTTGTTAGGTGACAGGAACAAATTCAAATAAAAATAAAAATCCCTGACAGTTCTGTATACCAGAGTCCTTTTTAGTAAATGTACATCTTTTTCTTTGACACACAAAAAAAGCTGTAATTTCCCTTCAAAAAAAAAAATCCAACAAAACAGTTTTTTATTGACAATGAAAGGAAATGACAATACATTTCAATGATTAATTTTAGAAAATATAAAAGCATTTTAGAAAACATGGCATTCTTGCACTAATGAAAAATTATGTGCCACATCAAATAAAGACAAGGGAATACCAATGTAAGACTTGTCAAGATGAATAAATAAAAAATAATAATTTCAGGCTTGAATAAAAAAGTTCTAAGTACAGGCCCTGGCCCATAGTAGGTGCTTAATAAAAGCTTACTGACTGACTGTGAGGGATAAAAGCTTGTTCTCTTCTAAATATGATATTAGTATAGATCCTCCACATCAGGAAATCTCAAACTAACAGAGAACACAGGGGAGGAATTTAATGGCCCAAAGTTCACTTTCTCTTCTTATCTTCTTCTGTGTCTCTATACAATCTCCCTTAGAATTCTTTCAACCTTAGGCTCTTGTCCTACTGTACACACATGTACATATAAGGACTGAGAGCTGATGATGGCCTGTCCTCTGAAGTTGCCCCGCATGCTGAAATATGGCTACATATGCAAACATTATCTCCCAATTGTAACCTCATTTTCTGCTCTGCTGGACCAACATTTGTCATCAGGCCTCCCCGCCCCACACATCATTCATGTGTCTATAATTGTCATCAAGATGAGGCGTGTCAGCAGGACTCTAGTGTTCTCTGAGGCCCGTCTCCACACAGTCACTCAGGTAACAAACCCATAATCTCGTCCTGTTTTCATGATGGTTGAATTACACATAATTGTTTCTGCACAGTGATTGATTTCTGCCTGAATAGAGACCTCTGCCTTCTTTCAATGCAAGCGAGTGGCAGCCAAGTCTCCCCATCTAGGAGGAGGCAGCAGCCTTTGAAGAGATCAAAGCCAAGGCCGCAAGCAGTTGTGCGCCCTGGGAATATGGAAAGCCTTTATGCTCTCAACCTCATTTCCAACATCATGTTGGATTGCAGCTGTATTACATTCTGCCAGTATTCTTAATGCTTTTAGTATTGACTCTGACATCACCGATAGCTGTTTTAAAGTAACAAAAGCCGAAAAGATGACTTATTTTCACAACTCTGTAATTAGAACATGCAAAGATGGGGGTGGGTGGAAGGGGAAGAGCAGAAACATAGAGGAGGGGGAGTACATTTGTTTTTAATTTAAAGCACTACAAAAGAAAGCACACAAAAATTATATAAGTTTCCCCTAAATGAAAAACATGTTTTTCATATGGAAAAAAAGCAGCAGGGGGTGGAGAGGATTTTTATAACTCAGACCACACAAAATGAATTGATGGCTAAACATACACTTTTTTTTTCAAGCCTAAAGGCTAAAATGAAAATGACTGGGTAAGTGATTCAGATCAGGAAAGATACAGGTTTGTTGACTTTCCACACACCTGATGCAAGGTGAAAGCCCAGATGCTAAAGAACCAGCCCTCTCCTCCAACCAGTTTTTGTATTCAGTGAAATCTGGCTGATATTTATAATCAACTATGGGACTGATTTTAGAAAAGAGAAATGCATATAAACTCATGAACAAGAAGGAAATAAAATAAAAGCCAAACAATCTTTCCTTAAGGATCTCACTTTTACTCTTAAATCCATAGAAACGCTCAGACAAGACAGCCTGCCAGTGTGATAATCCTAATGGACCTTGACATTTCCATCCCTGATGATTGAAGTCACTAAAAAAATCAAACAGATTTCCACCAACATAAGAAGCCCAAATAATCAACACAACTGCTGTCTCCCTTCCTATCAAAGCAGGCCATGGGGCAGAGCTGTTTCTGGTTTAAGATTATGGCAAAATAAATAAAAAGTACTCCCAGAAATTGAGAACAGCCCTATGAATAACACATTGCTAACTATAAAGTCATTATGAAGGAAAAGATCAGTGGTGAGACTTACATTAATCACTTCACCACACCTCCAGTTTTATAAAGATATATCAAGCAACTGCTATCATCCCCTGGAGAAGAAACTTCCGTGAGATATTCCACAGAGTTTCCAAATTGCACCTCTGAAATTACTGCTTGTTGTAACTAGTTGTAACTTACTTGCTTCCATAAGGCAAGAAATTCTCAACATAATGAAGTGGAGAGAAGTAAAAGTAAAAAAGTAGAGGAAAGAGAAAGAAGTAAGTCAGCTTAAAAGAAAAAAAATCTCTCTAAATAGATTTTATTATAGTTTAACTTTTTTTTTTCATGTTTAGAAAATGATCAAAAGGGACATGAAAGTTCTATTATTTTACTGGTTGAGTCCAAGAATCAATTTGTGCAATTTCTCTTAATTCATGAGATCACAGAATCATAGTTTCAGATTTAGAAGAGAAATTAGAGACCATTGAATCCCAACCTCATTTTACAGATAAAGCAACTGAGGAAAACAGTGGTTTGATGCAAGATTTGAACTTGGGTTTTCTTAACTCCAAGTCCAGGGCTCAATTCAAACATGGATGAACCAAAGCAGCCTCTACTTATTGTGACAAAGGGAATCCTAGTATTTTTAGCTGGCTGTCCATAAACTAAGGGTAAAAGTTATAGTCACAAGTGTGTTGGACTGTATCAGTGCTGCCTGAGAACAGCCTGTTTAATTTAGTTTGCTAGGTTGCCTTTTTTGTGTGAAGGTTTTGTTATTACAGAAACTGAATTACAAAAGCAAATTCAATTCTTAAAATGCTTAATATTTCAAAATAGGATTTTTGCTTCACTTCTAAAAATCATAAATGTCTTACTCTTTATCTTAAAAAACATACCATAAAGCTGTTCAAGTTCAATTCTTCATCCCTCATTTTTGTCTTTTTACTTGTCACTAACTCTATTATCAGAGACCATCGCCGGTTATCCTGAACTATGTCTAGCCACTGAGTTCTGATGTCTCTGGAGGAGAGAATGAGGCTGATGACTTTGCACAGCTCTGCCTCAGTTAAATCAAATTCACTTTCAAGTCAAGATATCACTCTCCTGAAGTATGTTCAAGAAGGAAGGGCTAAGGTAATAGTAGCTAACCCCTTAGGGACCTAACTAGCCAAGTCCAGTTGGATAATGTTTCTATTTTCTCCTTCTCTTCCCCTCTCTTCTTCCTTATTCTCTTCTCACTCTGTTCATGTGCATGCACTTATATATGAATTCTCTGCCTAAAGGAACACAAATTTTCATTGCTTATACTTTGCAAAGCATCTTAGGGTTTGGAGGCTAGATTTTTTTTTCTTCCTTATTTATTCTATAATTAAAAAAAAAAACTGGGACAATAAACTCTTTTATCTCATGTAGTTTTCATTTATAATTTCTTGAAATATAACTGAAAAAACAGGCTTTTATAAAGCCAATGAGGACTTAAATAGGACTATTTGACTATGCCTTTAAACCCAAATCATTTTGGCTTTTGCCAATTGACTAATAATATTCCCAGCCCAAGTCTCACTTGCTCATTGTTTGGATTTTGGTGGCAACTGTTTCTGTTTTTGCCTGGAAATTCTAAGGGTCTTTCCCCCCTCCCAGAATGATTCTTTGTGAAGACAATCTAGGCCATTTTTTCCCTCAATTTCTACCTAGCCTTTAATCCCTGAATGTTGTCTCAGACAAACTGAGACCTGGGAAAGAGCTTAAAAACACCAGTCTCCCACTGCATCAAGGTCCATCTCCAGTCATCCTCACCTATGCCTTGCCACTAGACTTCTCTAGTGGCATCTATCTATCATCTGTCTCTATCATCAATAGTCAAAATACTCAGTGCCTGTAGGAATAAATCTGAGTGCTATTAAAAATTTTGCACTCCTAAAAATTATCTTCATTTATGATTTTAATAATACTTTTCTCTCTGATAAGCAAGATGTTTTCAGAAAAACCTGAAAAGTCCATGAGCTCATGCAAAGAGAAATGTACTGTGTACAAAGTAATAGCAACGTTGTGTGATGATCAGTTGTGAATGACTTTGCTACTCTCAACAATAAACTACTCTGAAGGACTTAGGATGAAAAATGCTATTCATACCCAGAGAAAGAACTGATTGTATCTGAATCCAGATTGAAGCATACTTTTTTAAAATTTTTATTTTTCTTGAGGGTTTTTTTGAGGGGGGAGATTAATTTTTTGGCAACTTAACTTTTATGGAAATGTCTTGCAGAACTTCACATGCACCTTTTCAATGCAGAGGAAGGGGTGGGGAGGGAGGAAGGGAGAAAATCTGTAACTCAAAGTTTTAAAAACAAATGTTAGAAATCGTTTTACATGTAACTGGGAATAATGAAATATCAAATACATTTCCCTCCACTGCCCAAGAGAATAAGTTATACACTGCTTCCTCCTTCTGAACAGCATCCCTGTCTTTTCATAATACAGACTGATTCAGTGTAGTGGATAATGAATTTGGAATTGGGATAATCTAGGTTCAAATCCCTCCTTGGCCACTTACTAGCTATGTGACCCTAGAGGAATCACTCAATCTCTTCCTGCCTGTTTCCTCATCTGTAAAATGAGAGTTATACATGATAGTTTCTAAGTTTCCTTCTAGCTCTAAATCTATGAGCTATGATGCTCTGAACACAAAAATAAACTCGTGTCCCCTTCTCAATAACAAGTGCTCACTTTTCTACAAGCCCTTTATGAGCACAGCACATCCTTCAAGATCCTCTACAAATTATGGGTCTTGAATTACCTGAAAAAATCTTCCCATTCTGAGCAGCCTACAAGATAACATGGAATCACCCACTATAAAATCACATTTGAATGAGAGTGATGTTTAACTTGGGAAGAAACTATACAATCACTCAGACAAACTAAAGACATGAGGACCTCGGGAAGCCTAAGCTCCTTATAGTTCCAAGTGAAATACATACATCCCTTCTAGTAAAAAGCTCTTCAGTTAATGGTCTTTTGCCACACATAAGAATGGAAGTGATGCAGCAACAGTAAGATTATATGATGATCAAATATGATGGACATGGCTCTTTTCAACAGCAAGGTGATTTGGGCCAGTTCCAATGGTCTTGTGATGAAGAGAACCATCTGCACTGTGGGTACTGAGTATGGATCATGATATAATATTTTCATTTTTTTGTTGCGGTTTGCTTGCATTTTGTCTTTTTTCTCATTTTTTTACAATGATCTGATTTTTGATCTGATTTTTCTTGTGCAGCATAATTGTGGAAATATGTATAGAAGAATTGCACATGTTTAACATACATTGGATTGCTTGCTGTCTAGGGGAGGGGAGGAGAAAGAAGGGAGGGAGAGAAAAATTTGGAACACAAGGTTTTGCGAATGTGAATGTTGAAAATTATCTATGCATGTTTTGAAAATAAAAAGCTTTAATTAAAAAAAGAATGGAAGTAATGCCTTTTTTCTTAAAAGAGATTTTATTTTATTTTTAATTTATTTTAGTATTTTATTTCTCCCCAATTATGTTAAAACATTTTTAACATTTGCTTTTAAAATTTTGAGTTCCAATTTGATATAGATTGAAAAATAGACCAAAAATATATGTAAAACAATCTCACGAAAAATAAAGAAAAAATGTATGCTTCAATCTGTGTTCAGATATCATCAGTTCTTTCTCTGAGAATGGCTAGCACTGTCATTCAGAGCTGTCTTGTATCACTATATTGTTGAAAATAACTAAGAATTACAAGAATAACTTGTAATATTGCATAATGTTATTTTGTACACAGTACGTTTCACTTTGCATCAGCTCATGTAAGTCTTTCCAGTTTTTTTCTGAGGGAATCCTGCTCATCATTTCTTAGAGCACAATAGTATTCCATCATAATCACATATTATAGTTTAGTGAACTAATTCCCATTGATAGGTATGCCCTTGATTTCTAATTCTTTGCCCTGAGCAGAGAGCTGTTATAAATATTTTTGTACGTATATGTCCTTTTTCTTTTTTTTTTTATATCTCTTTTGGGTTAAAGACCTAGCAGTGGTATTGCTAGGTCAAAGGATATACATAGTTCTATAGTACTTTGGATTATATTGTTCTGTAGAATGGTTGTATCAGTTCACAAATCCACCACCAGTACATTAATACCTCATTTTTCTAAAAAATGACCTTCAACATTTGTCATTTTCTTTTTTTGCCCTATTAGCCAACCTAATAGGTATGAGGTATTACCTCAGAATTGTTCTAATTTGCATTTCTCCAATCAATAGTGAGTTAAAGCATAGTTTTCATATGAATATAGATAGCTTTGGTTATTTTATCTGAAAACTGTTCATATCTTTTGATTATTTATCAATTGGGAAATGGTTCTTATTTTTATAAATTTGACTTAGCTCTCTATATATTTGAAAAATGAGGAGGCTTTTATCAGAGAAAATTGCTTCAAAAATTTATCCCCATTACTATTGCTAGAGTTAGCAATTTTCCTTCCATCCCATTTCCCATCCCTGACCTGTTTATTTTGTTCTGTTTCTCCTTTCATCCTGTCCCTCCTCTAAAGTGGTATGCTTCTAACTACCCTCTTCTCCAATATATCCTCCCTTCTATAACCCACCTCCTTCTCTAATCCACTTTCCCTCTTACTTTCCTGTAGGGCAACATAGATTTCTATATCCAATTGAGTGTGTATCCTATTCCCTCTTTGAGCCAATTCTGATGACAGTAAGAATTCATTCACTGCCTCTCATATCCCCCTTCTTTTTCTCCACTATAAAAACCATTTCTTGTCTCTTTTATGAGATAATTTACCCCATTCTACCTCTCCCTTTCCCTTTCTCCCAGTACATTCTTCTCTAACCCTTAACTTTTTTTTTTTTTTACTATTATCCCTTCATAGTCAACTCACAACTGTGTCCTCTGTCTGTAAATACTTTTTCTAACTGCCCTAATAATGAGAAAGTTCTTATGAATTACAAAGATTATTTTCCAATGCAGAAATATAAACAGTTTAACCTTATTAGGTCTTATGATTTCCCTTTCCTGTTTTCCATTTTATGCTTTTCTTGAGTCACATTGGAAATTTTTCTATTCGTTCTTTTTATCAAGAGTGGCTGAAAGGCCTCTATGCCATTGAATATCCATTTCTCCACCCTGAAAAATTATACTAACTTTTTCAGAGTAGGTGATTCTTGGTTATTGTGATGCTAGCTCTTTTGCCCTCATAGAATATCATATTCCAACCCCTCCTATCCTTTAATATAGAAGCTGTTAAATATTGTGTTATCTTGGCTATGGCTCCACAATACTTGGATTAACACAAAATTTAGAATTATTTTTTTTCTGGCTGCTTGCAATATATTCTCCTTGACCTCAGAGTTGTGGAACTCAGCTATAATATTTCTTGGATTTTTTTGTTTTGAGGTCGATTTCAGGAGATGATTGGTGTTATCTTTCAAGTTTTATTTTACTTTCTAGTTCTAAAATATCAGGGAAGCTTTCCTTGAAATTTTCTTGAAAGATGATGTCTAGGCTCTTTTTTTTTTATCATGGCTTTCCAAAAAATTTTAAATTATCTCTCTGGGATCTATTTCCCAAAGTCAGTAATTTTCCAATAAAATATTTCAAATTTTCTTGTATTTTAAATTTTATTTGTATTTTTTTATTCTTTTGGTTTTAAAAATTATTTCTTGATTTCTCATAAAGTCTTTAGCTTATATTTGTTTGATTCTAATTTTAAGTAATTATTTTCTTCAGTGAGTTTTTATGCCTCCTTTTCCATTCTGGCCAATTCTACTTTGTTAGGGAGGTTTTTTCTTCAGTGATTTTTCCCTTTTGAGAAATCTGTTTTTAAAGCATTCTTCTCCCCACTGGCTTTTTGCACTACTGGTACAAATGTAAAACATTTGTTTTTTAAGTTATTATTATTATTATTATTATTCATTCATTCATTCATTTATTTAAACTATTTTGGGGATCTCCTCTACCAAACTGTTGACTGGTTTTTCATGATTTTCAACATTACTTTCATTTCTCTTCCCAATTTTTCCTTTACCTCTCTTACTTGAGTTTCAAAATCCTTTCTGAACTCTTTAATGGTCTGAAACTAGTTTTTTCCTTGCGAGCTTTTGATGTAGGAGCTTTGACTTTGTTATCTCCTTCTGAGTGTGTGTTTTGATTTTCCTTCTCACCACAGTAACCTTCTATGGTCAGAATTTGTTGTTGTTGTTTGCTCATTTTCCCAGTTTATTTCTTGACTTTTAACTCTTTGTTAAAATAGGGCTCTGCTTCAAAGGTGGAGGTTGCACTGTCTCAGACTTCAGCAGTTCTCTGTAGTTGTTTTCAGAGATTTTTCTAAGAACCTTTAAGTTTTCAGTTCTTCTAAGGTGTTACGAGATATGTTTACTGGTCTATGCTTTGGTCTGTGAATTACCAGGCACTTTTTTCTGCCCTGAAACTGTGAAGAGGGTTTCAGCTCTACTTAAAGCTGCAAGCTCTAGTGTGGTAGTACTCTTCCTTACCCTGAGATGCCACTTGGAACTTCCATCCAGGACTGTAGCCCAGATTCAAATATAGGCAAAGCAAGAAAGTCCTGCCTCAGTGCTGGCAAAGAGATCCCTATAATCTCCTTTTGACCATTTGTTCAACCCCCTCACTTTCTGTGGACTGAGAGCTCCCAAGATCTGCTCTTAGTTTGCCTGTACTGGGGCATACTGAACTGGACTGTGCTCCATTTTCACCCAGGGATGAAGAACTTCTTTCCTGATGAACTTTTAAATGGAGTTTGGCTGGAAAATTATTTCACCCTGTACTTTTATGGGTTCTTCTGCTCCAGAAATTGTTATGGCATTATTTAAATGTGTTTGTAGGGGGTTGAAGGCGAACTCAGTTGAATTGCTGCCTCTTCTCCTCCATCTTGACTTTATTCCTGGCACATTTCTTTATACTGAACTGCATATTCCATTTTTTAAAAAAACCTTTTGGAATGGAATATGACTTTTGTAAATTATGCTCTTCTCTCCAAAGTTTTTTTTTTTTTTAATCAAAAATCTATATGAGCAGAAGGGCAGGGAAGAGGCTTGGGCAATGATAATTAGGAGACAAGATAGTAACAAGGGATCACAAATCTCTAGGACTCTGAACCCTTAAATGATTTTTTGGTCTGTATTTGTGATTTCATTGGTGTAGGGCCAGATTTTGCTGTTTCTTCCTCTTACACCATCTCTTACATGCTAATTATGATGCTGGGAAGAGCTATTTAACCAGCCTAAAATGTTCTCCTCTGGTCAACCATTTATTCTAAAATCTATAACTCCCATGACACTCACTTAAATTCTTCTTGATGGAGTTTAAGTTCATTTCTTTTCATTACTCCCTCCTAGGAGAATGAAACTGAGGAAGAACCCTACCTCAAATTTAAAGACTGTTTCATCTTAAATTTGAGGCAGGGTTTCTCCATGCTAATCTGGCAGAGACTATTGACATGTCAATCAGCAGCAAGTTCCAGCAATGGCAGCATTCAACTTTGTGTAGTCATATGGCTCAGACTTGACATAATATCCTGTTTATAGTTTAATTCAGCTCAATCAACATTAAATAAGCATTTATTTTCTTCTGGGTACCATGCAAGGTGCTTGGGAGAGATAGGTAAAAATAACTCTATGAGGGCAAACTGAGTTTTTTCATCTCAAAGGTCCCTTCCAACTCTAACATACTATGATTCTGTGATTATATGGAGTACGTCACTGAATGATGACATTGAGCTAAGCCAAATTGAGAAGCATCATCTGTTAGTAGTTCCCTATTGATATATAGATAAAAAATAAAACTCCTCTGTTTAGTTTTTAGGATCACACAAAACCTGGTCCCAAACTATCTTTCTAGCATCATTTGACATTATTGTCCTTTCTATACTCTCCAATCTAGTCTTCTCTTTGTTTCACAGACACAACACTCCAACTCTTCTTCAATCTCTCTGCTTTTGCTATACCTGGGATGCACTCTCTCTATATCTCTCCTTCAGAGTTTCTCTGTTCCTTCAAATCATAGCTTAGGTAACTTCTTCTCTGAAAAGTCTGGATTTCCCAGCTGGTAATGCCCTCCCTCCTAAACTCCCTTGTATTGAACTACTTTGTATACATTTGTATTTGTTCATTATATATTTATGCTTTATATACTTACTGTCTCCTATATTAAAATGCAAGCTTTTTGTGAATATAGATCTGTTTTCATTGTGTTTCTATCCTTATAACCTAGCACTTGGTAGATATTGTTGATTGATATGAACCTAGTATACAGCAAGCAGAGACCAGATGAACCCCCTTAGCTAGGCCATAAAATAGAGAAGCAGAAAAACAAATAGTCAGTGTGAACACTGCTGAGGTAGAGTGTTACAATGGAAAAGGTGCTGGATTGGATATCAGAGATCTGAGTTCAAATCCTGACTCTGTCACTTAGAACATAAGCCATTGTGGTGGAGCCCTGAGCCTTGGCTTTCTTAGATCTAAAATGAGAAGTTTGGGTAAGATAATCTGTTGGTCCCTTTCAACTCTAAATCTGTGGTTCTATGAACTATTTAGGCTGATTAACAAAAGGATAATATTTAAAGTTACATAACACTGCAAGAATAGTTGGTCATAATCAGTTCATCCCCTCATGACTAAGCAATATATTCTCTTGAAGCAAGAAATACAATTTAATAGGAGACAAAAATCTTATTCTTCTCCAAAATCTATCCATCTAACAAAACGGACCCTTTGCTGTCTTTTACTTTTATTTCCCTAATCCTGGTAAAATAAAATAATTCTTTTCTTCCTCCTTTCAAGAATGAGCTGTCACCTATGCCTCTGCCTCAGAGGTGCTCAGAGAAATATCCATCCATCCATCCATCCACCTGTCTGTCCAGAAACAAGAAACAGTCATGAGTAGACAAGAGGGAAAAAAGATCTCTGGTTTGAGAGGGAAATCTGTCCTTTTTGTTTAAATACCCATAATTGGCATCATCTCGTGAGCTTGTAGGAGACTTATCAGGCATAAAGACAATCTTATGACAAAGGAGAAGCAGTGTGTAAACCTTGAGGAGAATATGAGCAAAGTATGGGATTATAATGTGAAAGCAGTCTTTCAACAGTAATTAATCAACTTGCTGAATGAATTCAAGTTAGCTGTCCAGAATTTTCATGATAACTATCTTCTGGTTCCTTTTGATCATACTTTTCTGGATCACAGGGACCCTTTCTGAGAAGCATCATGGCATACGAAAAGCAGAATCACCCTTGGAGGCAAAGAAGATTCAATTTCAAGTCTTCTCTCCTGCAAGCTATGAATGTAAGAAACTGTCATTTTTGTCATCTTTATCCCCAACCCATAGCTGATGTGCTTGATCCAGCAACTATATATTAATATAGTAGTTGCTTTAAAAATACTTCCTCTTTTGGGAATAAGTCACTTGACTTCTTAGTACTCTAAGCACTGCTAAGACTATAAGTAGTTCTCTATCCTGAGGGGGAAAAAGGGGTCTTTTAGAACCTGTCTCCAGAGTAAGCATTTTAGGTCAAGTGATTATTTAAGCCTCTGGATCTTTTGCCCCAGACAAGGAAGAAAGGATTACCATGCGTAAGTACAAAGGTCAATCCTGTTCCCTATAGGAGTAATAATATAAATCCAGTGATATGAGAATATCTTTCATACTTTAAGTAACCACAAAGTTTAGAAAGATATGAGCATGAATAAATGAGTTGTAATAGGGAAATGATTAGCATTAGAAATTAAGAAATTTACACTGATTGGCCTTCCAATGCAACCAACCTCATATTCTCAGGAAAACTTGAATTTAAATTTGATCCCAGAATACCTACTAGCTGTGTTATCCTGGATAAGTCACTTAACTTCTACAGTTTCTTCAAGTGTAAAATGGGTATAATAATAGTACCCATCTCCCAGGATTGTTGTGAAGATCAAATGAATTAATTGTTTTTTTTAAAAAAGTGCTTTACACAGTTTCTTCACACAGTAGGCAATATTAATCCTTTTACTTCCTTATTATTATATCATTAATAATAATGCTTAAATGATTGGGGTTTCTACAATACCTCATGTTTACAAAATATTTCACGTTACATTAGCTTAGTTCTCCAAGAATGATTGCAAACAGACCCTTTAGAATATGATGTTTAAATCTTTGAATTACAATTTATTTTTTAACTTGTGAGGTCATTACTACAACTGTCCCACAGTGAAGACTCTTTTCTTTCCTAAATGCTACTTAGACTATCATTTGGGAGAAAGTCTTTTTTTTTTTTTTTTTTTTAATTTTTGTTTTCAACTTAATTCTCCATCAAGGTACACTAGAAAGCAGTCATAAAATCTCATTAAGAATGTCCTGAGTCATTTAACTACTTGTTCCCAGTTTTGCTCCACTTTATTGACCCCAAAATGTATATTATTAAACTTTAGTTAAACAACAAAACCCCAAAAAACTAAATGAGAAGTTATTTTCAAATTGATAGTTGTCCTTCCAGATCCCAATTAGTTTTGCTGCTATTATTTTTGTTATTGAACTTTTTCAATTGTGTTCAGTTCTTTGTGATCCCTTTAGGGGTGGTTCTTGACAGAGGCACTAGAGCACTTTTCAATTTCCTTCTCCAGCTCATTTTACAGATAAGGAAACTGAGGAAAACAGGATTAAGTTTTGTGTGTAACAAAATTCTGAAAAATGAATGGCATAAATGTTGGCTGATACAAGTCACTTTCTTCTCCTTGTAATACCCTTCTCTGTTTTTCTTCTTACTGTCCTATACCTTTCAAAAATGCTACCCGTAAAATAGTAGAAAATAGTAAAAATTATGCCATAACTTTATATTTCTCAATTCAATGAGCATTTAACTGAGCACTTACTACATACTAGGCAGATTTGCTAACTGGCAAAAATTAAACAATCCATGACTTCCAGGAGTTTACATTCTCAAACATGACAAAAACATATTCAAAGATAACTTTACACAAAATGGATCCAGACTATGGGGGGGAGCAAAGACCAAGGGAGATCATGAAAATCATCCTGTGAGAGATAGCAACTAAACTGGGGTTTTAAGGAAGTGAAGGATTTATATTAGGAAAACTGAGGAAGGAGAATGTTTCAGATCCCATGCTTGTGCATAGATCCCATGTATCAAGGGAGATGGAATGCTACATATGGGGAAGAAGCAGGCCAAATTAGGGGGACTGTAGAATTCATGAAGGGAAGTAAAATGAAATAATTTGGTAAAGATAATTTGGGGCCCAATCATGAAAGGCTTCTCTTGTCAGATGAAAGAATTTATATTTTAATTTAGAGAACATAGGGAGCCACTGAAGCTAATTTAAGTAGAAAAGTGATAAGAATAAATTGGGCACCAGGGCAAATGGAAAAATATGCAAAGTTGATGGCTAGATTCATTCATTCCTAAACTTTTATCAAATGCCTCCTATGTGCCAGGCACTATGCTAAACACTGGGATACAAAAAGAGGCAAAAGACAACCCCTGCCTTTAAGTAACTTAGAATCTAATGAGAGAGACAACAAGGAAACAAATTTATAAAAAGCAAGTAACATGCAAGATAAATAGGAAATTATTAATTGAGGGAAAGACTGGAACCAAGCAGGGTTGGGGAAAGTTTTCTGTAGTAGTACTAAAGCAGTCTTTAGTTAGGGCTTAAAGGAAGCCAGGAAGCTCAGTAGTCAGTTCGAAACAAGAAGAACATTCTAAAGATAGGGAACAGCCAGAAAAAATATCTGGAGTTGAGAAATGGAATGTCTTGTTCATAGAATAGCAATGAGCCAGTGCCACTGGACCAAGAGTACATTTTAGAGAATAAGGTATAAGGACACTGGAAAGGTAGATAAAGGCTAGATTATGAAGGGCTTCGAATGCCAAGCAGAGCAACAGGGAACCACTGGAGTTTACTAAGTAGAAAGGTGATATGATCAGACCTATATTTTAGGAAAATCACATTGGAGGCTGAATAGAGAATGGATTGAAGTGAAAAGAAACTACAGGCAGACAGACTCACCAGCAGCCATTGCAATAATTAAAACATGATATGATGAGGGCCTACTCTTTGAGACCCGCTTAAATGAGTTTGTACTCATTCATTTGCTATTCAGGACAGTTCATCCCAGGAAAAATTTCCAATCTGAGTAGATTAACTCTAGCAGAGAGGATGGGATCCATAAAGATCTAGTCCAGAGGATTTACTGTTCTAAGTCAGAAAGGAATATCTACCATGTACAAGGCATTGAAGTAGGTGCAGAGAATACAAAAACAAAACCTCTTCCTCCAAGGAGCTTACATTCTACTAGGAAGCTGTTCTATGAACACAATTAAATAAAGACATAAAGTAATTTGAGAATAGAGAAAGCACTAAGAATCCAGGAGGATCAAAGGAGGCTTCATGGAGGAAATAACACCTGAGGTAAGCCTGAAAAGAAAATAATAATTCAGAAAAGCAGTGCTAAAAAGGTAGGGTACATCAGGCAAAGAAAAGTCTGCATTTTATTCTAGACATAGATAGAAATCATGAAAATTTTGAAACAGAAAGGTGACATGAGCAGATCTGTGCTTTAAAAATCTTCTTTTGCCAGTACATGGAATAATGACAAAAAGAGAGGAGAAATTAGGAGAGGAAGACAAGTTAGGAAGCTATTAGAAATGAAAATGAGGTTAAAGAAAAAGATACTGTGTCTTTCTTTTTAAATTATTTAAGTAATTCACTTACCTTACTTTAATTCATTTATGCTCAGCCATAAATTCTATGAATATATGTAAACTCCACCCTCAGAATGATATTAATGTTTATATAGTATTGGTTCAGATCACATTGGATAAGTAATTTAAATGATTAAATATTAAATGGTTACCTAAATAAAAATGGAGGGATAAATGATGAGTATTATTAAATTGTATTACATTATTAATGAACTGTACAGAAGTGAGGTAAAGAATATTTTTACAGAAATTACAACTTAAAAAAGGAGTGAGGGGAGTGATGTAGCCAGAATAAGGGATACTGAGGAACAACTTATTGGCACCAACATAAAACCAAAGTAGCTAAAGTAATCTCCTCAGTGTGTTGGGTGGTCTCCATGGCAAGGATTTACATGAAACTATGGACAAGTCATACAGGAAAAGGCAGACCATATAGGCTAATATCTAAAACAGAAGGGAATATTTTACTCAACAACAGTAGGGCTATAAATTCATCCAAATATAGACCAAACATCTTTTAAGATGACAGCTTTAGGGGCAGCTAGGTGGCGCAGTGGTTAGAGCACCAGCCCTGAAGTCAGGAGGACCTGAGTTCAAATCTGGTCTCAGACACATAACATTCCCTAGCTGTGTGACCCTGGGCAAGTCACTTAACCCCAATTGCCTCAGCAAAAAGCCAAAAAAAAAAAAAAAAAAGATGACAGCTTTAATAAAAAGTGCTAAGACATTAAACACAATGTCAAAAAGGACTGGTTTTTACACACATGCACCCAATCTACTAATATGGTAGCCATGTTAATAACTTGTTCATATAAAATAGTAACCCACACAAAGTGTCATGTTAAGTAATGCTTCAGACCAAAATGACAGAGAAAAGGCTGGGCCTTTCCTCAGCTCTCCCTAAAGTCCCTCCAAACAACTTGTTAAAGTAATGCCTTTAAACAAATTCTAGAGCAGAACCCCGACAAAAAAACAAACTAAATAATTTTTCAACCCATGACAACTTAAAAGATTGGCAGGAAAGATCTATTACAGTGGGTTGAGAGAAAATCACAATTTAATGCCCCCCAAAATTAGCACTAACCCTTAGGAGTCACTGAATCGGTGGCAACAACGGAAATTTCTGGAACTCTCAACTCACAGATAGGAAGTGAATCATAGAACATAGAACCCAGGGTCAGGACCCTATTGCATTGCCCATGCTTGGGTTTGGGTCTCAGTCCAAGGGTGAAAAGGAGCACTAAGACACCAGAGCTTGTGGCCACAGTGGAGTTGAGACCGTGATAACAGTTCCAGAGTAGGAAAAAAACTATTTGTGTTCACTCACAGACAAGAGCACAGGATAGGAGAGCATTAAACACACCTTCCTCTAGATCATACCACCTTAAAAGAACTGAAAACTTGCACGTCTTGGGACAATGTCCCCTCCATACCAGAAGCAGAGCTTTAGCATAGTTTGAAGTCAAGACATAGACTAGTAAAATGAGCAAACACAAACTCAGAAAAAGACAACAAAGTCAAAACTATTATATCCAAGGCTTTAAAGAAAAATATGGATTGGCCTCAGGCCATGGAAGAGATAAAAAAGGATTTTAAATATCAAAAAAAAAAGAAAGAAAGGAAAATTTGGGAAGAGAAATGAGAATGATGAAGAAAATCATGAAAAGACAACATGGTAAAGGAGGCACAAAAAAAGTTTTAAAAAACACCCTAAAAATCAGAGTAGGCCAAATGGTAAAAGAGCCACAAAAATCCAATGAAGAGAGTAATGCCTTGAAAAGCAGACTTGGCCAAATGGAAAATAAAATAAAAAAGCTCACTGAATAAAATAATTCCTTAAAAATTAGAATCAAAAAGGCCTCATTTCTAAAATATATAGGGAATTGTCTCATATTTATAAGAATTCAAGCCACTCTCCAATAGATAAATGGTCAAAGGATATGAACAATTTTCAGATGAAGAAATTAAAACCATTTCTAGTCATATGAAAAGGTGCTCCAAATCACTATTGATCAGAGAAATTCAAATTAAGACAACTCTGAGGTACCACCACACCTGTCAGATTGGCTAAAATGACAGGAAAAGATAATGACGAATGTTGGAGGGGATGTGGGAAAACTGGAACACTGATACATTGTTGGTGGAACTGTGAACGGATCCAACCATTCTGGAGAGCAATTTGGAGCTATGCTCAGAAAGTTATCAAACTGTGCATACCCTTTGACCCAGCAGTGTTTCTATTGGGCTTATATCCCAAAGAGATTTTAAAGGAAGGAAAGGGACCCACATGTGCAAGGATGTTTGTGGCTGCCCTTTTTGTAGGGGCTAGAAACTGGAAACTGAATGGATGCCCATCAATTGGAGAATGGCTGAATAAATTATGGTATATGCATGTTATGAAATATTATTGTTCTGTAAGAAACGACTAGCAGGATGATTTCAGAGAGGCCTGGAGAGACTTGCATGAACTGATGCTGAGTGAAATCAGCAGAACCAGGAGATCATTATACACGGCAACAATATTATATGATGATCAATTCTGATGGACATGGCTCTCTTCAACAATGAAATGTTTCAAACCACTTCCAATTGTTCACTGAAGAAAGCCATATACACCCAGAGAGAGGGATATGAGATACAGACTACAGCATATCATTTTCATGCTCTCTATCGATGATTGCTTGCATTGGGTTTCCTTTCTCAGATATTTTTTGTTCATATAGATATGATTGTTCTTGCACAGCAAGATAAGTGTGGAAACATGTATACATATATTCGACTTGTCAAATATTTTAATATAATTAACATGTAGTGGACTTCCTACCATCTAGGGGAGGAGAGGGGAATAGGGGGGAAAATTTGTAACAGAAAGCTTTGTAAGAGTCAATGTTGAAGAACTACCCATACATATGTTATGCAGATAAAAAGCTTTAATTAAAAAAAATTAGAATCAAACAATGGAAGCTAATGATTTTATGAAACATCAAAAAATAATCAAATAACATCAAAAGAAGGAAAAAAATTAAGGAGATATTCACCAATTAGTGAATGGCTGAACAAACTGTTGGATATGATTGAAATAGAATAGAAAAGAAATGGAAAGCAGGAAGCTCTCAGAAAAAAATGGAAAAGCTTACATGAACTGATGTAAAGTGAAATGAGCATCACCAGGAGAATATTGTATATAGTAATGGCATTATTGTAACTGTGAATGACTTCACTGTTTTCAATGATTCAAGACAATTCTGATGGACTTATGATAAAATGCTATCCATATCCAGAGAAAGAACTGATGGAGTCTAAATGCAGTTTGAAACATGGCTTTTCCTTTGCTTTATTTTTTCCTGGGGTTCTTCTTGTTTGTGTTTTCTTTGACAAGATGACTAACATAGAAATATGTTTTGCATGATGCACATGTATAACTTGTAAATAAATGCAAACAATGTCTTTTAGGAAACTGCATTATACTAGACATTAATAAAGACTAGGCCTCTAAGCATAATGCACTTGGAAGTAAATTAAAGGGACTAGGTCTATTCCTCTGAGATTAGGTATTCTATCAGGCATGAGTTAGCCTTTGACTTGCAATGATTTTTATACCTGCCGTATGCCTGTTACTAGTCAGTAAATTCCTTAAATCTCCCTCAGGCTTTCAATACTCATAGTTCCTAACATATCTTTCTTATAGTGGGCATTCATTAAAATACCTATTGAAGGAATGATAAACTGCCCCTGTGACTGAAATACATGCTTTTATATCCCTGTTGAAAAATTATCCAGGTGATTTTTCAAATACTGTTTGTGGAAATCAGACAACTAATCTGCTGCTTGTCAGCACAATGAAGTCAAATGTCCTTTCTACCTGTTCCTGTCTACTCCAATAGTGCCAAAGTGTTAAAAGTCACATGTATAAAAAAACAGTTTATCTTGAGAATCAGAAAGACCTGGGTTCAAGTTCTGCCTTTGACATAGACTGGTTCTGTGAACCTAAGGCAAATGACCCAGAAAATTCTCTGAGAATATAAATTATGGAAGAATTACTGATCTTCATTGGTAGAGTTACTCTAGATCAATAGAATCATAGGTCTGGCAGAAAAGGGGAGAGAGGAGAAATGGAGAGAGAGAGAGATGGAGAAAGAGAAAGATAGATAAACAGAAACAGGGAAATAGAGAGACAGAGAGAGAGAGAAATTTTCTTTGTAGTGCCTATTTAGTCAATCAAACACTAAGTAAGTGAACAGCCTCAGACATACAAGCAAGTCATTTGAACTTTGCCGTTTCAATTTCTTCATCTGTAAAATGGGGATAAAAATAACACCTACCTCAATGCTGTTATGAGGATCAAATAAGTTAATATTTGTAAAGTGCTTTTCTAAACCTAAAGCACTATATCCATGTTTACTATTATTAATGTTCATCATTATTATATACTTACTATGTAGAAGACACTATGCTGTGCACTGGGGATATAAAGAAGAAGGCCACAGCTTCTGCCCTCAAGGAACTTACTCTCTAACGATGGAAACACTTGCAAATAACTATTATCAACACAAGACAAATACATTCCTAAAATGTCAAATCATTTAATTGCAATTCTAGAGTACCTGTCAGTAAGAAGACACTAACATTGATACAGAATTGAAAATGCAAAGGCTATAGCTTATCCATATTTTAAAAAAATGTAATGGCTTATCCATATAATTGGTGAAGAAACATTTTGAGGGGAACATAAAAATAATTCTATACTTATATTTACAGTTTCAGAGATAATTCTTGTACACATGAAATATAGATCTCCCAAGATCAGCACAATCCTTCCTGGAATAAAATGGGTAAAAGATCAAGCCAATATAATAAGAAAATAGGCCACATCCCAGGGCGAGATAGCTTTAGAGTGAACATAATACATAGATAAATCCCATCTGCTTGGTTGAAACAAAAGTAGAGGGGAAAACACATCATTTTACTAAGGAGAGATGGTTCATGGCTAATAACATCTTGAAGAGAGAAGTATTCTTTAGGGTTTTCTTTAAAAAAAAAAAAAAAAAAGCTCAAATACATAGTGATCAAATTTCCCTGGAGTGATCATGATTATGGATGATTCTAAACTAATTTTTCTTACTTAGCCTAACATCATTGCATCACAAAGATTACAGCTAACAGCTTCTTCTAGAAATGAAATAAAAACTACATTTTAATTGCCTTATGTACAAAGAACACATTTTTTTTTCTGACAGTGTATTTCCATTTGCAAAAAGTCAGTACTGACATGATAAAGACAACCCCATTTACCAAAAAAAGACTCCAAAAAACACAAAATTCTACACTCCAAAGTCACCTGGTTAATTACCTTGTCCACTTAAGACTTGGGGGAATGGCATAGTGAGACATATTAAGAGAGAGAATGAGCATAAAGAATTATCATAAAACCTCCAGCGTCTTAGTAAAATGTGCCTGCTTCTGAAACACCCTAACAAACTCTTCCATTTCCTGTGACTTTTATATTTTTGTGTAGACCAAAAGAAAGGTTGCACTATGCGGCCTAGGAACTAGTGAACAGTGATCCTCCAATGTTCTTAGAACTTAGGGGATTTTTGCCATCACTAAAATTTGCAGAAAAAACTTAAGCCCTATAATTCAGTCTAAACTCAAACATACATGCACAAGTACGCAAACAGAACAAATCTTTTTTCATCTTCTTTAACTAATAGGCACTAATGGAAATATTTCAAACTTCTTTGAAGAAAGTATTATCTTTATTTGTACACAATACACAAGAGTCAGAAGCTCAAATCCTCATTTTGCCCAAATGGCTGCCTCTTTTCTAAGTAGCTGGTAGAAATTCGTGGCAACTTCTTTGCAGACCTCTCCTAATAAAGCTTAATACCAGAAGCTTTTCCTACATAAGTAAGTATAATTATAAAATTCTTAAATATATTCCCTATATAAATGAAGTACTATCATTTAATTTAATCAATTATTATCAAATTATCAATTAATTTAAATGATAGTACTTCATTTATATAGGGAATATATTTAAGAAAAATCAGAAAACCGAAAGAAGTATTGACATTTAATAGAATTTGACTTGGTGGAGGTTTTTGATTCTGTGGTACTTAGTCTAACCACATCCTTTAAAAATATAAATTAGACCTCTTTGAAGTTGAAATAAAAAACAAAAACAAAATATTTCAGTAACATAGGACAAAAATCACAGATTTTATTCACTTTCTTAATTGGGAACTCAAGAAATAGGCTGCTCAAAAATGAGATCGCAGAAATAATGTAGATTTTTTAAAAGGCATTCTTCTGAGTGAAGTAGGAGCTATCTAAAGTTTGTGCATTAGTATTTAAAATGAATCTCTAAGCAATGAATAAATAGACATTCCTACAGACAGAGACCACCAGACATTTATTTGTCTGTGGTAAAGGATATCAGGGTTGCATTTTTTTTGGGGGGGGGGAAGGCCTTAAAAATGGAGACCTTACAATAAATGTCTTCTCAGTCCAGACTGAAATGCCAAGTTCATTTAAAGTTAAACAATATTTTAAGTTGTTTCTCTTAAATCATAAAAAAAATCCATGATTATAATATAGTCCTACAAATTTTGTTCACAACTATTTGAAAATTAATCTTACATTCATAGACAACTAATGGTGGCTTTTAATAAAAAAAAATCAACACAATCTGTTGGACAAACCAAATTCTAATGTAAAAGTAAATAAGTAAAGATGGAATAAATGAATTCAGGGTTTGCCAAGAATACTCAGATCATTATTTTCCTCCTGCTGTTGGCAACAGCTTCCTTACTGATTACCACAGTTGCAGCAAAAGCTGATTTTTTTTTCCCTACCATGTTTTTAGTTCCATCTCACTGACTTAGAGAATACGTAATATATGTATAAAAGATTATAGTAGCCCTCTTGGTAAGCTACTTCTTTTCCTCATTTCAACTAGTCATCCAAGATTTTAATTTTCTATAGAAAAAATAAGGAAAAGAAAAATCCTATGTACCATTTTCAATATTGAATATAAATTGTTGGCTCTATAACAGTTATATATCTTTCTTACAATAAGGAAAGAACAAAGGGGAGACTAAAGAGCAAAGATAACCTGTTCCCATTTTTTTTTTTAAATCTTATTTCCCTTCTCGGATATTTTACTTTATTGGCCTCTCACTTGGGTTTTCTCTGCTCCACTGTCTACTAACACAATGATCAAGAAATTCTTCTGCATCTTACAAGAGGCATTCCCTTCTAATAATTCACTGTATTAGTGGAATGGTGATATTGCAACATCCAGAAAAACCATACCAAATATTTTTCTAATGTCTGAAGACATCTCAATTGTTTTTTTTAAAGCCTCTATCTGGTAGAGAAGAAAAATAAATTGAAAAGAATTAACCATATGATACTAAAGCACATTTGAAGGCAGTTTTCTTATTACTATTAATACATTTCCATTTCAAGCCCTCTTTTAGGGAAAAAAAAACCACAAACATTCCTATCAGCCCTTTATCTTCAGTTAGGTTTTTAGGACCTAGGTGAGACGTCCTATGACTCATTATGATATGCTCCTTATATCAGAATCAAAATTTCTCTCTTTTATTTCTAATAATGACTGTTATTTTTATTCACATTATATATTTTAACTTGTTCAAGAGGAGATTGAGGATTAAAAACAACTCCTCTGCCTCTTCCTTTTTTCCAACTCCCACCCCTTCCAAGCTCAATACTCCAAATTGGAGAAACATTAAAATTTTAAAATACTGGAAATGATTGAGCAACATCCTTAGAACTGCTTTTTTCCTCATCATCTTTGGTTTTATATAATGGATGATTTAGAAGCAAAGAAACAATAACATGAAACATTTCTATTTCACCATTCACATTGGAAAGTAAGGAAAAAATGCACTGAGCACCTAGTGCAGAAAATATGATCTTTGAAGTTCATGAGCAATTCCTTACAGGGCCCTTTAAAAAAAAAAGAAGATACATTTTTGCTAAGGAAAAAAAAAAGATTAGACTTTTCTTCTGTTAGTTTGTTTCAATGTATGTTTTCATTTGGAAGTTGATAGCACCACCAAATAAAAGGAAATTAAAATGCAGTAAAGTTACTCCTAGTCTCATTATTTTGATGAATTATATCATAGATTTGGAAATGTAAGAAATTATAGAGGCTATAAAATCCAACTGTCTCATTTTACAGATGAGGAAACTGAGTCCCAGCCAATTTAATGAATTTGACCAAGGTTGGATATGTAGTAAATGGCAGAATTGGAATTCAAACTCAGATCTGATTACAAATTTGTCCTGGTTCCAAGACACTATGATGTCTTTCTCATTATGCCCCTTCACTAGGTTTAGTTTTGAGTAAAACAAATAAGCTTAAAAATTCAAATTCCCCTACTTCCAGCCCTCTGAGGGACAAAATACTATATTTAAAAAGGGTAGGGGATGGCTGGATTCTACAAAGTCAATAATAATTTTCCTAAAACACAAGACTGACCATGTCACAGTATTGTTCAATAAACTCCATTGGTTCCTTATCACCTCTAGGGCAAAAACAACTTCTTTTGGCATGTTAGACTCTTCATAACCTGATTCCAATCTATCCTTCCAGCTTTATTCTACTTCATTCCCTTTCCAGTGCTTCTAACCAAACTGGGCTCACTCTTATTCACACAGTTCACTTCACCTCTCATCTCCATGCCTCTGAATAGAGGTTGCTCCTCATGCTGGGAATGTTCTTCCTCCTCACTTCCACCTCACAGAATTCCTATTTTCCTTCAAAGTTTATATGAAATGCCATCTCCTGCAAAAGATTTTTCCTGATATCTACAGGGTTATTTATTTTTAATGTACTTCATATATACACATACACATGAACACATATACTCATACACACAGAGAATGAATTAAGATATATATACATACATGTATATGTGTACATGTGTGTATTGTCTTGTGCATAGAATGTAAGCTTTTTGAGAGCATAGACTATTTCTTTTTTAGCCTTTGTTTCTCCAATGTCTAGACATAGTGTCAGACACACGGAAGATGATTAATAAATGCTGATTAATAAATTACTGATTGAGAAATCTCATCCTGTATCATTTTAGGAACAACAGTGGAATGGGCATTACGTCTGTAATGACATTTTAAAGTCCTCAAAACACTTTGTCAATATAAAAGTTAAAAAGCTTTCCAACTCTCTCCCACATTGTTCCACTCTAATATCACTTGTAAGAGTTCTTGCAATCATATTTAATTTGTTGAGAAAGAAAAAAGACAGGCAACAAAAACTATCTCTTCTACTCCATCTCTTGCTTACATTGTACAATGTCTATTATATTCTCCCTAAAGGTTCTCCCTTTATTCTCTCCTTATATTCTCCCTAACCCTAAATTTGAGAGGATTGACCAGCTACAGGTATCAGTGTGTAAATATATGTGTTTTATGGAGACTTAAATCTCCCTAATTGTTTTTGATAACACTCTAAATACCTCAGGTTGAATTATCAAAACGTAGGAATTAGGTATCCAAAAATTGTAGGTCCTGTGCTCTTGCCTGGTCCCTTTTCTTCTCAGATTTATCTCATGGGATACCTCTAACCCTTGTGCATATATTTTAACATATAGGTCATGGATTTAAATATATTAATAATATATGTGCATATATAAGAACTAAAAAAAGTTTTATCCTAACTCTTTCAATGAACTGCAAAGTCTGCCTTTCCTCCAATCAAAATGCCATCTCCTATTTTCCTGATGTCCCAAGATATTAGTAGCTTGTATTTATATATTTATTTTATTCACTCCACATGCACACACATATGTGTATATATATGAGTGTGTATGTATTTCTACAAATATAAAAATATACATATATGTATGCATATGTGTGTATATCCAGAGAAAGAGTATGTGAGAGAGGGAAAGACAGACAGACAGACAGAAGGGGGGTGAGTTTCATTTTAACTGAGCAAAGTAATTTTAACTAAGAGTAACTTTAACTAAAGTAACTTTAATTAAAAGGAAGTTTTAAAGAGTTACCCCCAATTCATTAATACCAACAAAGTTTTGAATCTTGTTTTTGCCTGAGAATATGCACTTTTCTCTCATAAACATTCTGATATTTTTCTATGTATCCATATTGATACCACATATATTTTCTCTTTTAAGTTTCAAATCTTGTTCCCAAAGCAGAAACAATTTTCTCTATTATATATATGCATGCTCACATGCACACACACACATACATATATACACACACAGACACAAACATAGAGTGGTTCTTAAACCGGGGTTCACATGTCCGCCTAAGGGTGCACTAATTTATTTTAAAATGTATTTTAATAACTATTTTTATGTAATTGTTTATGTATTTAAAAAAGATTATTCTGAAGAGACCAAAACAGTCCACATATACACATATGGAACAAAAAGAGGGCCAGAATCAAGAATTGATATAATAGTTTATTTGAAAATAAAACACAGTAGTACAAAATCAAAGAAAGTCATGGTTAAGGAGTAAGTCTCCCAACATCAGTTAAAAGAGACCTATCAAAGAAGAACAGATTTATCTTCATCATGGTGCTATGTAATAAAACTACAAGCTTTATTCTATATAGAATGGCCAGTTTCCACATCCACAGATCCTGCCTCTAAATGGCCAACTCTATCTGAATCTCTTAACACAAAGGGGACTATTGCAGAATATGGATAAATCATTACAAATCTAGGTTTACTCTCGGAATATAATTCGAAGTTCATTTGATTTAGTAGTTTCTAATTGAAGGACGGACAGTGTCTTTTTTTTTTTTTAAGCTATTGTATAAACATTCATGACAGTTATGATTCTCTCTTCTTTTATAGACAGAAGTAGCTCTACCACCCCAAGAATTGAGCAATAAATCACTTAGGAGGTAGCTCACCCTTTACCTACCATATACTGATGGATTTTGCAAGAACAGCAACTATAAATAATACAGTGCACTTTAACCCTTCAAAACATATTATTCAGGGAATATTAGAGAAAAATCTAATAATGTCATAAAATTGTTTCAGGAAAAGGAGATGGAATTTTAAAATTAGTAACTATTGTTTTATATCTTCCTAACAGTGTAGCAAGTATTCAGGGGCTATATATATATATGTTTTTTGCTGAGACAATTGGGGTTAAGTGAGCTGCCCACGGTTACACAGGCTAGGACATGTTAAGTGTCTGAGATCAAATTTGAACTCAGGTCCTCCTGACTTCAGGGCTGATGCTTGATCCACTGCTCCACCTAGCAGCCCCTGAAGGTATTTTTAAAAAAAATTCCCTGTCCTTGAGAAATCTCTACATGCATGGTAATGTAATGAACTCTCTACCCAGATGATTGGTCTTAGATGATACTACCATGGTCAACCAGTATTGATTCTAATGTCACCAAAAAAGCCCTATTTGGGCTTATAACTTTTGGGTATAAATCATGCAAAGGGCCCTTTTCTAGTCCTGTAGGAGCCAGCTGAACAGATGAGAGGCAGGACAGAAATCTGCACCCATTAATTTTTCCTACCTCTTATTGTTTATCTGGGAGCAGACATACTTTCAATAGCCTACCTACAATAAAAACATCTTTCTTAGTCCAGCTGGGGATGGGGCAAGGGAATAAATAAACCTAATTTCCAACCAGATTGTACAAATAACAACAACAACAACAACAAAAACCACTTTATCAACAAATACTGCCCTTAACATCATACTCTAGTGTCCCAATTAAAGTGGAGCTGTCCCTAAATTGTCAAAAGGGCAACCCAGAATTCTGAGGCTGGTCCCAAACTTTTCTCTATTAGAAGATTATATGTTTTTGAAGATCTTACAAAACTGGAAAGCATCAGAATATGACTTAGCCTGGGACTGCATGATTGTACAAAAGCCAGGCTTCATCATCTGGGCCCTGACACTCAGGTAGTAATCTTTAAAAAAAGAAACATAGAAATTCATGAAACATTTTTTTAAGAGTAGAAAGGGCTAAATTAGCTGATTTCGTTAAGTAGTAATAAAAAAGTAAGTAATAAAATCTAGAGCTGGAATGGTGTTCTATCAATCAAGATTAAGTAAAGTACAAGGCATGTCTTAGTAGCATTACCACTTATTTCTTTAAGGCAGGTTGGTGGTATCAGGCTTGCAATTAGGAAATCCTGAGTTCAAATCCAGCCTCAGACATTTACTAGTTGTGTGACCCTGGGAAAATCAGTTAGTCTGTTTGCCTCAGTTTCTTCATCTGTAAACAAGCTGGAGAAAAAAATGACCCACAACTACAGTATTTTTTATCAAGAAAATCTCCAAATAAAATAATGAAGAATTGGAAATGATTGAACAACAAAAACTTATTCCTGTAAGTTTGTACATTTGCATCATATATTATAGCATTTAGAATTTTATTAATGCAAAAGAAGTCACATGATTTAATAATGCTCCGGATGTGAGCAACAACAAAAAGAGTCCCCAAAGATTTTTTAAAGTTATTCTTTAATGTATGTGTATGTGAGAGCAACTTAAAGAAAAAGTATTTTTGAGAGTAATTTTATCTATCACACAAGTAAAATACTAACTCCCTTAAAAGTCATATAACAGTAAAATGGAAGATGAAATATTCAATATTAATAATATGAATCAAGATAAAATACCAAAGGTCTTCATATATGAAGAATGCCATCTTCAATGAATCTGATTCAAATACTTTTTCCTCTCTCACCCCCCAAAAAAAAACCAAAAAGAAAAATGAAGGATTAAATTAGTACTACCCAGGTGTATTGTGGTTTGGATATGAATTTGAACAGCAGCTTTTGCTCTGTCTTTTGCTCTGTCTTCTTGAACATCTTTATGATACTGCTTTTCCCCTCTCTATATACCTGAAGAGAAACAAATTGTTTCTCAGTTAAGTCTTTGTGTGGCTATAAGGGACAAATGGAAATCTGATACCATTAATGAATAGACAGCCACACTAAAGGCAACTTTATCACAGTGAGGTCAGCAAAGCTGAAACCAATTTCACCCACTGGTAGAAAAATTTTGCAGTATGCTTCTAATAAAGCTTCTAGGCTCCTGCTTCAAAACATCTAATGAAGTTTCTTATCTTCTTTTCAGTCTCTGTTAAGACAAACTCAATGTTTTACTGAATTAACACATTAATGCTCGCTGCGTCTTTTTAAACAATTTCTTCTTAGGGTAACATTATCTCAACTTTTTGTAAGACCCACTCATTTCTTCCTCCCTTGGATTTCACATAAACATCTTATAAAAATCATCTCCATAAATTCTGGAAGGGGAAACAAATAACAAACAAACAAAACCAGATTCTTTAATGTATGTTTGAGTGTGTCCATAACTAGAGGATGGCAATTGTATTTAGAATTAAAGAAGTGTTTTCCATTCATAAATCCTTCAGTGCTGCCACTTAGTTATCACTGGTATTTTCAGGTTCATCTGCCAATAAATACAAATATTTGAGGATGCTCTAAGTGGGATGGGAGAAGGAACCTAGATTATTAAGTGGTTTCCATTCCTAACACCTCCTGGCAATAGATGCAGTAAACAAGTGGTTGCTTTGTTATGTAAAAACCAAATGGCAGGGATGCCACAGGGTGACCGCCACCCAAGACCCAAAAGCTCACACAAATGGTCACCTACCTCTGATACCTTTGATGGGAACCTAGATGAGGCCACTGAGGGCTCTAGGAACAGTTACAAACTCAAAGCAGCTAAGAAACACAGTGAAAGAGCAGTAAGACCAAAGTGAATGAAAAGGAGAAAGGCTGAGAGGTTGTCTTCTGGCTAAAATGTTTTTCATCTCTTACACATAAAAAACAACTCTTCCTCTCAACAAAGAACCCAGCTGTTAAGCATTAAAAAGCAAAGTCTGCAGTATAGTTGGACTAAAAAATATTCTGTAACTAAACACACATAGCCTTGTGGCTAGACCTGAACAGCTTCTGGAATTATGCAAATTCCTGTGTACTACGAGAATGCATTGCCTAAGAGAAATCTGTTCAAAAATACATGGGGGAGGGGAGCGAAAGGGGTAAAGAAAGACGAGCAGAAGATACAACCTTCATTGTTTTAAATCATCTAGGTGCATATAGGTGCACTGTGTGTGTGCGCGCGCGCGCGCACACACACACACACACACACACTTTATATTGACTCTGCCATAAGTTCCATAAGCAAAGAACTGTTCAATACACACTTCAGAGTTTCAATCAATTCCCTGAAAATATAGGGCTTTCTTTTGATCACCAGTATCTCCCCTGAAACAATCGCTAGAACAACAGCTCACATTATACAAATGACTTGAGGTTTACCCAAGTACTTCTCTGGTAGCCACCCCATAATCAAAATCCTCAAGCAGTTTCTGCTGGACTAAGTTAAGGAGTGGAAAAGGAAGAGCACTAATTTTAAGAGGGCAGAAACGTCTGGGGGGTTTCTTGGGTCTCGTTTATTAATTCCAGAAAATTTGCTTTGGGGAACTTTTTAAAAAATGTAAAGAGAAAATTAGTCAGGTCAGTTTCATTTTCTAGGAATGTTTTTTTAATGGTCATAAATAGTGTATATTTGTCTCCATATTGGAAGCTATAATACTAGATGCTGAAAAAAAATTTTTATCCTAAATATTTTTCAAAGGAAGTTCTCTTACATAGTAAGCCCTATGTTAAATGTTATTTGTATGCTCCTAATTGTCTATGTAGACTCTAGAAATAAAATAATAAACAAGGAATGACTTAACTTATTCCTATGATCAAAATAGATTGTCCCATGCAAAAAGTGAAGTTAATATTTTATATTTAGCATTTATTTAGTCCATCAAACATAAGTTCTGTTGCATATTTGCAAATTTTTAAAAGCCAGAAATATCTTATGATTAAGAATCAGAATACCTAAACTTATTTGGTCATATTAATGAATTCATTTTTTTTTTGGAAGGAGACAGGATCTGTCTGTATTTAAAGTATTTCCTATGATGAAGCCCAAAAGGTCTATTTTCCAACCAAAAGAATAAAATCAATTCCTTAATGACCAAATTACTTTTAAATGCCCGATAGATTTTGTCATTAAATATAAGGTCAAATATTGGTTTCTATATTTTATAGAAAAAAATAATAATTTATAGCCCACTGTACTTATATAAATCTAATTCTAGGGAGTTAAGAATATGTATTCTATCATTTCGAAGGAATGACCAAAAGGTATCCAAGATTATTATAAATAACCATTATCATGAATTGATTGCTCTTGACATTTTAATCAACCTTGGTTGGTTTTGTGAATTTTTCTTTCTATGAGATAAAGGGTTCAGTTAGGTAGATGCTGGAAGGTGAATGGATCTTGTTGCTCTCATCAATCAGCAAACATTTATTAAAATATTTCTTGAGTCCCTAGATCTAAATACCCCATGTGATCTCTAGTGAAACTATGATCATTGGTTTGAGATGCTACATTTGGGTCATTACATCAACTAGTTCAACTCTTTTTTTTTCCAGGACCACAGTTTTAAAAATATTAGTCTAGTGGGTGTTTTTTTTTTTTTTTGATTCAAAAAGTAAACGAGAAAAGATGGATCAACATAAATACATAAGCATTAGGGGAGAAACAACTCAAAGTCATGTTCTACTCACAGGTCAGTTATGTCATCCCTCTGTAAAAATCACCAACCTATTTTTGTTTTTGAAACAAATATTCAAATGCTACATAAATCAGACTTTTCAAGTTTTTTATTTACTCTTTCCAGGAATGCAGAACATTCTAACAAACCCAGCATACTTGAACAATTAATAAAGTTGGAAATCCTAACAAGTTATATTAATTCAATTTAGAACCTTTTCAAAACTACATTCAATCTATTGCCAAAAAAAGAAACAGTCCTCTATGTAATCTCTTCATATACTCTCTTGCAAAAATTCATAATGGAGCTGAAAAATGTCACTGTTATTGACAAAAAATGGAAAATCATTGTATTTTTAAAGCTGAAATGTACCTACCCAACAGCTTTACATGAGCCCTCTGTGGCTTCAATTCTTTCTGCTTTTTTATGCTCCCTTTTCAAAACTGTTGAAGACCAAAAATCATGTAATACTTACATAACTGAAAGATTCTATTTCAAATTTTTTTTCTATATAAAGAATACTGTAAGTTGGATTTTTTTTGGGGGGGAGAGTATTACAGAGTTGGTGCAAAAAACAAAATCAGAATTCCCATGTAATATATGGGGATACCTCCAATTAATTCAAAAGCAAGTATTTCAAGGTCAAGCTCACCAAAACCACCATTATAGCAAGTCTAGCTATCACAAATGCATTCATTCCATCTAAGAGCTGGTGTATAATATAATACATAAACATTCAAGTTGTGTGTGGTTTTTTTAAAAGCCAGATTCTTAAAGGCAATTATTAGAGTTTGAATTTGGGGAGGGGGTGAGTGAAGCTTTAAATAGAAATATATTACTCACTGTTCGAGGGATAGGTGGAGAGAGAGATCCATTGGACATGTATGGGTCATTATTCATATTTGGCATCATTATATATCCAGAATAACCAGAGTAAGAAGGGCCCTTGTTGTATAATCCTCCATCTGGATGTTTTCCTGCTAAAAATTAAACAAACAAAAAATTATACTCTGATTTTTTTTTCTATGGCAATTTATTTTTGCATCTCAAAGCTCAACAATCATAAGACAAATATTCATCCTACAGAAAAGACCCATTTGTAAAATATTTTAAGATGTTGTATTATACATGTATATACTTTAAACTGGAAGCATCCGTGTACTTGGGCTCTAAAAAAGCCTATTGATAAAACAGATATTTTAAAAATATGTGTTTCAATTTACTTAAATTATAGACTGATGTTTTAAAAAATAAATTCTATCTATTCAATTTAATTCAACAGAGTTGACTAAGGTAACATAGAGCCATTGAAGAAAACAAATATGGTACCAAAGTTTAAAAAATTTAGATCATCTCTCTTGACATATCCTCTGTATATTCATCTTTCATTTAGGTGGCCGATATTAGAAGGGCTTAAAAAATCCTAAATTATCAGAAAAAAGAAAGAAAGCACCAACATCCTGTCAATGGCAACAAGTATTTGGAATTGTTGGACCTCTGACTGTGGTCAAGAAGAAAACTTAGCATTATATAATCAGATTCCTCTGATGGCTGATAAGTTACATATATGAACAATTCATTCTGGTCATGCCAATTGTAAGTAATTAAGAATAGAAATGTTGGCTGGTATACAGGGGAGCCCTACCAACTGTTAGAGCCTATTAGTTCATATGAATCTCTTATTTTAATCTATCAAATATGTATTCCAAATCTGTCTCTGTAAGCCTACCCCCACCTCCAAATAAAACAAAACAAACAGTAAATGCCAGAAATGAATCATAAAGGATTAAAGGATCATAGGATTTTGAGTTGGAAGGGACCATTGTAAAATCACATAATATATCCCCTTCATTTTAGAGAGGCATAAACAGAGGCGACAGGCCCAGAGGAATGATTTGGCCAAGGTCACACAAATGAGTTATCAGTATTTTGTTACTATGACTGACTTTAAAAATACCAAACTTAATGAGACATCTTCCGAAACTAAGCTACCAATTAATGTACTAGGCACTGGGGATACAAAGACCAAAATGAAATTAAATATACTACCTTCAAATAATATCTATCTTTTTTTTTTACCCCAATCATGACATTAACGCATACATTGTTCAATCAAAAAACTAGGGTATTGGTCATCTATTATAATTCTTATTTCATTTTAAATATATATACATATATATATTTATATATAACTCTTTAATTTAAAAGAAAAGAAAAATTAAACTATATGATACATAAAAATATCAGTAACTTAAATAATTCAAAATATAAGGTAATGGTTTTAGGAGAAGGGGAGAAGAGATGAAAAATGAATGTTTTCACATTTAAAATATTACGCCATATCCTTATATCATTAAACTATTTCTCCACAATGAGAGTTACATGCCCACCAATATATAGATACATTTAAAAATCTAAATAGTTCAGTTATATTTTCTCATTTGTATTAAATTTTGTATTAAAACTACATATGCAATCTTACAAAGTTATTTTAGATTGAGGCACTTGAAAGAATTTTTTTTGTTTTTTGTTTTTTTTAAAAAGAACATGTTTCATTAGAATATGTAGCAGCAGTAGTACTCTTACCTTCATCAGGGTGATCTCTGGCTTTGTCATGGTATGACTCCTGAGAGGTTTGTGCTTGTCTGACCACCTAATCACATGGCATCCATATCACCAAAAGAAAGAGAATCTTGTGTTACAGTATATAGCAGCAATATATGGCAATTAACTTCCTAACAAACTCAGCATTATCTACTTTTGTAGTGGTAATAAATATATAGTCTACATATATAGATAGACATCTCTACATATAGCTATATAACATACAGATCTGTATTTATATAATATGTATATTATCTATTTTTATAGTAGTAATATTTTAGGAGGTTTAGAATTTTAACATTATTTTAAAGTATTTTTTTAAAATGTAAAGGAAAGACATTAAGTATTATCAGAGTGGCAAAACATATTAGTTATAAATTATAAAGCAAGAATAGTAAGGGGAGGAAAGGGGCAAGGAAAGATTACTTTTCTTGGAAAGATTACTTTATAATTACTTTAAAAAAGAAAAAAAACAATTCACTTTAAAACTCAAGAACTTAGACCCCAATCTCCTTTCTGATGTTTACTACTTGGGTGATCTTGAGCAAATCATGTAACTTCCTTGAGACTCAATTTCTTAATCTATAAAGTAAGGAGGTGACTTAACCCTTGAAGCTCTACATCTTCAATCCTACTGTGCATTTTTTGACCATGTATTTGTCCAATATTTTTATAAAGTCTTCTTGTTAGAATATGAATATATCTCTGACTTTGATGGTGCTGAGGAAGTCATCTCAAAGCCATGTGGAGAGTTAATTTCATGAGAAAGGTTTTGAGCCTTTATAGTCTATTGCCCTGATATTCCCTCTATACACACACACATTTACTCAAGAACTGGATAGAACAGAATTTGAGGATCAGGTTGTGAATCTTAAAATTTATTTTTTATCTTGAAAATGAAATTTTAAACCTAAACAAATCAAAGACACAGTAGTAGACTGCTGATGAGTTCCTTGGAAGATTTTCCTTGGAGACCATTATATCAAGAGAGGTCTTCTACTACTATTGTTTCCCACATAAACTTCACTTTAGTTTCCCAACTATTAGGTTGCATGTTTCTGCTTGTGTGTACCCTTTGAAGCTGGAATAGTATCCGTATTTGAGGTTGATGAAGGAAATTCCCAACAGCTACAGGCATTTAAAAGGATCTATGTAATGTCAATTGTGACAACCATACCAGGCATTCAGAGTGAGACAAGTGCAGAACATCCATCCCTAACCCCTATTATTTTTCTCCCATCTATTTTCATGCTTTTTAAATTAACTACTTCACATACAAGTGCAATATTGCTACTCTTTCCTACCATAACATTGGTTTTTTTTTTCCATACCCTTGATCTCTCCCTTAACAGAAAAGCAAGGGAAGTATTAGTTGAGATTGTACCATTCTCCCCATTATTTTATAGTCAATAATGAGACTCAGGGAAAGGTATTACTTCCAGTAGAATGAGTTTGTAAAGCCTGCAAAATACAATGTTGTTAAGTGTAAAGATGCTCTTCTCCTCCTTCTCCCAAATATACACCTTGGGGAGGGAATGTTCTGCCATATCTCCAAACCTAAACGAATACTTAGAGTGCTCTTTTAACTGCTGCCTCTCCAACATTTAACCTTGCTCATGATGTGTGTGGGGGTGGGGGGATGGGGAATGTGGGATATATATATATATATACATACATATATATATATATATATTATTATTATTATTATGGCACTGTCTCCTTGGAGCCTCTCTATACACTCAACCTTGATGAAGAATTGTGGTATCTTTTGGAGGGAGGAGCATTGGTGTGATAGTTTGGGAATTTGATCCAGTTAGCTTTCTCAATTTCAGCACCAAAATGAATAGTTGTGGACATCCATACACATCTGGTAGGTTTTTTTTTTTTCCTTCCCCAAGAGATGCAGTTCTTCCTCACCTCTTTCAGAACCCTCCTTCAATTGTCTTCCCTTTTTCTCCCAGCACCCACGTGTCTCTATTTACTTTACTCGGGTTACTGGAGCTGTCTCAAGGAGCGCTAGTATAAAGGAGTGCATAGACCTGATAAAGGGCTGTGGATCCACTTCCCCCTAATACCCCTCCCCCCCCCCCCCCGCCCCGGTCTTTTGGTGCCTCTGGCCTGGCTTGATCTCGATTTAAGCGGCGTTTCTGTAGCTTGGTTTCAGCGCCCAAACTGCAACATGCACGCGCTGGGAGGGTTAGGGGGGAGGGGGAAGGGAGGGTTAGGAGATGGAGGGATAGGGAGGTGTTGAAGTGGGGTGGGGCGAATTGAAGAAAACCAACTTTCTGAGAGTGAAGAGACAACGACCTTGTGGTCATCACGTCTGTGTTGCGGCAGATTCCTCAGGGCCACAAGTGACAGGCTTCTGTTATTGCCGAGTGGGTTTGTCGGCAGCTCTATATCCCTCCCACCCCACTCGGTCGCTCTGCCCCCTCCTCCTCTCTTGCTTGCTCCACCGGTTCCGCAGCTGGCAGCCCCAAACTCAGCCCTTGCCCCACGCCTGTAGCCCACCGCCCTTCCTTTCCGCCATCCCCCCCCAATGCTTTATAGTGGTTTAACGCACTAGAGTATATATAGCTACAGAAAAAAACGAAATATATACATTAAAGGAAAACTTTTCACTAACTGCTAGTATGTCCCCTCCTCCTTCCTTTTCTCTATCCTTTCCCGTCGTCTCTCGTCTAACCTAAAGAAAGAAAAAACAAAAGGAAAAAAAAAAAGAACGAAAGAAAGATTTAAAGCTAGGAAAAGGTCCTCAGGCCGGCTAGTCCAACTTTCTCGTATTACAAAAGAGGAAACTGAGGCCCAGAGAAGCTACCCAGGACTGAATACTTCCAAGTAAAGAGTCCTAAGAACTCCTGGGAAACACGCAAGACACGGTTTCTCGTGCCCAGCCTCGACCAACGAGTCCCAGAAGGCCATTAACTTCTGAAGTTTGGCTGCGCGCACACACACACACACACACGCGTGCACACACACACACACACAGACACACAAGAGCATTTACTTAATGGCCTAGTACCCCGCTACCCTCAGCCAAAGTTATACTTTCAGCACCTCAACTATGTCCCCTCTCACACTTACCTAAAGACCCATAAACACAACTATTACCCATTTCTTCTCTTCCTCCCTCGCGTGTGTCCCACGTCTTTTTGCCGAGTGTCTGGAGCTTACCTCATGCCCGTTGCTGGCTGGGATGATCTCGGATTCATTTACCAAGGAGGATTTGATGTCGGCCAAGTCCCCTTCCTCTTCGGGATGACTAATCTCTGCGAAGATTTTTTCCTTCTGTGGATCGCCCTCGTCTTTGAAGGGGATCATCTCGTCTGTGGCGCACAGCTCCGGGTCCCCCCCCGCCACCGCCGCCACCACCTCCCCCCGAGAGCTGGGGCATTCCGGCTGCTCTTTAATCCCTTCTCCTCCCGGGGTGGACCGCGGCAGCGACAACACAACAAAAGCACACAGAAAGGTGGGGGGTTGGTGGAGAAAAGAGGAGGCAGGGATTGAGGGAGTTGAAACTGGCGTTCGAGAAAAGAATGGAATGGAGGCGCTTCTTGCTCAGAGGCAGCCGGCCAACAAGCTTCCTTTGCAACCGAGGGTGCGAGTGTCTTCGTCTCTCTGTGGTGGCCCCTTAGCTGTGCTTCCCCCTACAGAAGGGAGAGCTAAGCCCCAGCCAGGGAGGGATAATAGCAGAAACAGCGAGAAATGGGAGGTTCAGCAAAACTGTCGAAGTCCCTGATCGCTGGTGCCTTTGGTAAGCGAGGCGCTTGCTCCTGTTTCTCCACCCAAGCCCTTGCCTTCTGTTGTGTGTGCCAGTGGAAGTTGGTGCTAGTGGTGAGGGGGTGGGGGCTCGCCAGAAGTGCGGAGGCGAGGCAGGCAAGGCCTCCGCTCAATCTTCTAGATCTTCAGGACAAAGTGGATATTAGAGTCCATTTGTTTTCAGAAGGGAGTGACCGAGCTTGCCCGAAAGGCTCTGAGTTCGCGTTTTCCCACGATGAGAAGCTGCAAGTAGAGTCAGGAGATAATGCAATTTCCACTTTCTGGCGCAGCGATAGTTGTATGTGGGCATCTATCCCTGCAGCAAATAATCAGTAATCTGGTGAAGATGCGTGCCCTTTATAGCTTATTTTTTCTTTCCTCTTTCTCTTTGCCTTTGCATTTCGAAGTCCATTCAATCTGTAGAAGGAGATGGAAGCACAGGAGAGAACTCAGGGGCAGAGGAGGCAAGAGAGGAGAAATGAAGAGAGGGAGAGAAAAGTTTGCCAAGAAAAAAGTTTGTGCCACGGGAAGTATGGAAAGCTGAGGTGGGGGTCGGGGTGGCGCAAGAAATCAAAACATTGGTTGGAGAGAGAGAGAGAGAGAGAGAGAGAGAGAGAGAGAGAGAAAGAGAGAGAGAGAGAGAGAGAGAGAGAGAGAGAGAGAGAGAGAGAGAGAGAGAGAGAGAGAGAAACACCCGTACCCAAAAGAAAAAATCCTAGTCTCAGATACAAGCCAAACTCTTTGTTTCCTGCTCAAGTTTCTCTCCAGCCTTAATTCTCTCGCACTCTGGATCGCTTGCTCGGCACCCTTTAGCTGGGTCCGCAGTCTGTCAGAGCTAGTAGCTAAGCCCCTCTGCTACTACTTCTCCAAGGGGGCGCGCGGAGGGGGGGGGGTTGGGGGCGGGAGGCAGGAGGGGAAACTGATTCCTGCTGAGAGCAAGGGCTGGAAAGCCTTGTCCCGGCGCCTCTGGTGGAGTGCACAGAACTCGGAGATCGGGGGGAGGCTGAGGGGCGGTCGGGGCTTTGAGGGTTCCTCCTCTTCGCTCTTCTCTGCAGGTGAGCGGCTGCGCCTCCCGGCAGCTTCTCCACCTCCCCAGCCTCTCCGGCGCTGAAAAGCTATCCTCTAGCGTCGGATCTCCTCCTCCTCCCTCCTGGACACCCCCTCCCCCCTGCAACTCCCCCGCCTCTTTCTTTCCTTGCCTGGCGGCTTAAGAGGTTTGGGGGGTGGGGGTGGGGGGTGGGCAGAGGAGGTGGTGATTGAAGGTTTGTTTTTTTTTTTTTTTCCCTTTTCTTAGAGCTTGTAGGACTAGTCCTCCGCGTGTGGGGTGTGTTTGCGTGTGTCTCCGGGGAAGAGAAATCAGGCAACTTCGATAGGGAGGGAAGGATCTTGTGGCTGTCCCTTCTGCCCTTCAAAGGATCATTGTGCTTATGTGAAGTAGAAAAGGGGGGGGGGATATTTTGCCTTTAGGGTTCAACTTTAACATCTAACCTTCCTTCCACGTCCCCCACTCACTCATTCCTCTTCCAGACACTCCCACCCTTTTTGCCCCCCCCCCTCTCTCTCTCTTTCTCTCCCTCTCTCTCAAAACCAGGATAGGGAAGATGAAAGAGAAGCCGCCTCTCTGATTGACACCACATTGATAGACGCTCTGAAAGAAGGGGAGGAGGGAGCATATACAGAAAGGAGAAAAGAGGAAAATGTAACCACATAGAAATCACTGCTTAACTAATAAGGGAGAAAAGAAACCGGGAAAGAGAAGAGAGCCACAGGTACATATGTATTACATATAGTATATACACACAATACATATTTGTAATGGTGTCTATGTACATCATGCATAGATTCACATTTGGATATTCACACATAAATATATACAAGTGCGATTAGTATGTGGGGGTGTAAAACACATAATCTGAGAACCAGTGAGCACAAACTTCGGGGCTTTGGGAGATCAGGTGGAGAAAACTGGGGAGAGGGGAAATGGAAAGACTAATAAGGGGAAGAAGGACATTTTAATTACATTTAAAATGATCACTCTTTCATCACTTTTGTTCCACAGACATTTTAGGCAAATGTTCTTTGGATGCTCTGATATTCACAGTAGTGCAGGTGTAGGCACAAATGAATAGAACAAGAGAAGAAGGGAGGGCGATGGAGGGAAGCACACATGGGCTGACAGTAAATAGTGTATGTCAGAATGCAAGACCAGTAGATGAACAGGAACAGAGTAAAAATGAGGAGAGGGCAGGAATCAGCTACAGCGTTGCTGTACACTCAGAAACTCTGACAAGGAAGGTGGGAAAAATCAGAATTCAAGTTCAAATGTCCCCTAATCTCCTACCATTTGCCTGGCATTGTATACCATAACTACGTTTTGAGAACTATTATCATGATTCTCTTTTGTTACGTTTCCGGGAAATTGAGTTTAGAAAGCACAATTAATTTCAGAAAATCATTATTATATTGTTGGCCAAATCTTAACTATGCTAGAGGAATATCTCAGTCGAATTATTACAACTAGAAGCCATCTAATAAGACCCCAAGATAGCTACAAAATTGAAAATGAAATGTGGTTACATTATATATAAACAACTGTACAAAGATTACTTATCTTTTCCCTAGGGGCAAAAATAACACAAAACTATTAATTGTTCAGTTGACTGTCATCAGTCAAGGTTCATGACTGTACTATTTATGTTATCGAAAACTTCGCCCATTGGTAACTACTTTGGGCATGGGATTTTACCAAATAACTTTCAAAGAATGTAAACACTTGAAAGAATTTACTTATCCACGAATAATGCATACTTAGTAATACATTATTAGTAATATATGGGGAGTTTGGGATAAGGATAAAAGAGGTGGCAATGAGGAGAGAAGGAAGTGAAGGAAATTTAATCCGCTTTGAACAGCTGACAATTTTATGTCTTAGAAGAAAAATAAAAACATCTTGATACAGTATGTCAGTAAACTGATGCTAAAGAGTGAACTACACCCATTTTTCTTTCTTCTTTCTTTTCCTTCTTTTTTTCTTTCTCCCTTTTTCTAGAGAAAGAAATGTTCCTTAAATATTACGTATATTCTCTATATCCTAGATACGATCATGAACATTTATATCGTCTGATAGTTTAAAGGAAAAGCGAGAAAACACGGGAAACTTCAATTAATTATGTTAATAGTGATGAGAAAGAAAAATACAATTCAGCCCCACCAAAGCAGCCAGATGTTCCCTTTATGAAATAAATAGGCTAAGGAAAGAGGGAGCAAGTGGAATTTAGCCAAATTAAGATGTGTAACTGCGTGTGTGTTTTAGGGGTGGAGGAATTCTGGAAGCTGAGGAAGTCAAATGATCACTCTTACCATTTTAAGTGATAAACTTAATTCGAATCCCATTTTCTCCTTCCTGTTAATTGTTTGAACTCCGCTACTCATTTGGTCGAAATGGTCGGGAGAGGACCAAGAGAAGATGGGAGTTTGAAGAACAATCATTAGAGGGGAAACCACCTAATGAGAGCCAATTTAAAGAATCAAAAGAAAGGAGGTTCCATTTGGTGTTTCATCGTAATAGTCTTTGAAAACACTATTTCTAACGAAAATAATCAAGCATCTTGGGGATACAAATGTTTTATTATTTTTACTTGGCAAACGACAAAATAAGAGTTTGAGGGTATTGTAGATTTGTTAGTGCTATTGCAATTTGATGCGGCTTCACCTAGAGATGGCCTAAAAAACGTAGGTGGGCAACAAGGTAATATTTCAATGTGCTTTCTGTCTTTCCCAGGGCGGAGGGAGGTAAGGAGAGGAGGGGCGAGGCAAACCCCGGAAGATGATTTCCGTTCTCCCTAATGGTTTGTTTGCAATGCTCTAGCGGGGAAGTTTCTGTCACAGGGCTATACTAATTGCGTTAGTGATTAGTGTGTAGGTCTGCAATTAGCTTGCAGGCGTCCCATGTAATCATTGAGATTTGGATCACAAATCAGGAGTTGGTACTGGAACGCCAGTATCTAGCACTGGGTGGGTTTGTTTCTGTCGACTAGACCGGGTGTCGGAGAAGTTGGATGCTGCAGGTTCTCCTTTCCAGGATGTGGGTTTAAGAGGGCGTTTCAATGTATTTGAATTTCGGCTGTGAAACAATTGCTAGGGGTTGGGTAGTGGCGGAGGCGGTATTTCCCTCTGATTCCTTTAACTTGTTTATTTGGGTTTAGTATGGGGGAGAACCAACAACACTTCCTCCTGCCCATGCAGGGGCTGGCTTTCTTAGATAGGATGAGATTACCTAAACTCTCAAAGGGGAAATCAAAGCGTGTACACGCTTCTACCACCTTGCCGAAATACCCTTCAACCACGGGAGAGGGTGAAAGAAAGATCATTTTAAAATAAAAACAGTGACTTCGCTCCTAAATGTGTAGGCACAAAATAGACTTCAAGGAGAAAAGTGGTGACTCCCTTTATTCAGCTCTCCAACTTCCAGGACCTCATTCAACCTCCTTTTCCCTTTTTGGTTTATGTAGGCTGGAATTTTTCCCAGTTAAAATTTTCGTGGGAGCAGAAAGGAAAACAATGGTGGCCTAAAGGAGATGGAAGGACAAAAGGAAAACGAAATAATTTACCGCAGGAAAAAGAAAAAAACCCTTCACTCCAACGCCAGATTTGACTGGAGACAGCTCAAAGCTGTCGGTACCTTCAGTTTATGAGGGGAGGATTTGAGAAAGAAAGGAAATAAAGAGAATGACCATTTTTGTTAGAAGGCTACCTCCCCCAGCCCTCAAGATATACATAGCTCACTCAGAGAACTTGAAAACTTCTGGGAGGTCCGAGTGAAAACTCGATATATCTGAATTAGAATGACAGCAAACTGCATCATCTGACCGTGCAAATGTTGCTGCAGATTGGATTTAACTGTTCCGTGCAATTCCTGGATCTCTTTTATTGTCTGGGAAAGCAATCTGCTGTGTAGTGAAATCGAGCTTCTGAACCTTCTCCCTTTCTCATCTCCATTCCTAAGACGTTTGTGCCTATGAGCGCAGAAGTGCGCCCCATTCACCAATCCTTAAGAAGCCAGTGTTACCTCTGCAGGCAGGTCCTTAAGGATATATCCATCTAATAGACTGGAGATGGGGACTTGAAGCATTATCACATCTCTGTTTGCAACATCTAGCTAACGGAATTAAAACACGTCCTTTAAGTTATTCTGGACCTGGAGAGCTCAGCACGCGAGCCCTATCCGAGTCCAGGAAATAATACGGTGTCAGTCATTGGTCATGAATAAAGAGAGGCTGGGGGCTGGAGGCTGGAGTGCAAGGGGTCCAAGAGAGTCTGGAAAGGAATCTTAGAATAAGAAGGGAATCCAGCTTGCTTTTGGATACACATTCTACCTGTACTGCTCACAAACCGTGTTTCAAACTGGTCCCCGGGGAAACAAAATGAAAGAAGGATTTTCTTAAATCATCCCCAGGTTGTCGGGGTCAGAAGATGAAATCTCAAAAAAATAGTAGTGAAACAAGACATTGATAAATTTGGTGACCCAATGGACCAAGTTACTAAATCCCTCTTTCCCGACTCTCCCATGGTCCCAAAAAGTTCTCGATTGGTTTTCTCCTGGGAATGAGACTAAGCCCCTGCAAGCCTCAGATCCGCGGGGGCCCGCGCGCTCCCCTCCCACTCTCATCCCCTTTTTCTTTTTTCTTTTCCCCCTTCTTGCCTGTGGGCTATGCGTGTACGCATTGAGGGCCCAGACTCTGATTTAAGTGAGAAACGCCCTCCTCTGAGAGCGGTTCCTTATATAGGCAGAGGGCGGTGTTTGGAGACAACTGGGGTGGGGCGGCTGCTCCCTTTGAAGTCTGGGCGGCTGGCTCTTTCATCCTTTCTTTTTTTCCCTCTCTGGCCCCTTTGTGTGACTAAATTTGGCAAGAATATGGAACCGAGCCAGGCTTTCCACGTGTGCTCCCAGCTCCCAGCTGAGAAGGCAAAGGGTTCTCTTCCGGGTAAGGAGACAGGGAGAAAGATCAAAGAGTTTGGGGAGTTGGATCTGAAATGCGAATTGAAAATAAAAATCAAGCCTGGACACATTCCAGTTTCTAAAGAAAACCAACCCCCTCAGCAGAGACAACTGCATCTCTCTCTCTCTCTCTCTCTCTCTCTCTCTCTCTCTCTCTCTCTCTCTCTCTCTCTCTCTCTCTCTCTCTCTCTTTCTCCCTCCCTGCTTCTTTTTCTCCCTCTCTCTGTTTATGTTTCTCTCTTCTTTTACTCAAATCCCCCACTCCCAACACTCGAGTATATGAAAAAAAAAAAGTCTCCATAGGGAAAAGTTTTCCAGATTTTCGGGGTTTTGCAGTGATTTTAATGGGGAAAATGTCTTGTTTATAATTACCGTTATGTGAAGCCAAATTTCTTCAATTACAAATATTGTTTCACTTTCCACACGCCTTCCAGTCCTCCGGTTCTTTCAGAAAAGAGAGAGGTGGGGGGGAGGGAGAGAAAGAATGCTGAAAATATTCCATGAAAACACTCAATATTCCACCAGGTGTCTATATCTTTCAAAACTTGCAGGCTGATAGATTACAAGAGATTCTTCCCCATCTGTAATTAACTACAAAAGTGAATCTTTCTGATTACAAATTGTTTTTTAAAGCCACTCAATCAATCTAGAAAAATTTTTCTCTTGAAATGGAAGGAGGAAGGAAGAAAAAAAAGGAAAGAAGTAAGGAAGGAAAAGAGAGAGAGGGAAAGAATAAAGGAAGGGAATAAAAGGAGGGAGGGAAAGAATGAAAGGAAGAGAAAAGAAAAAGAGAAGGAAAGGAAGGAGGAAGCAAGAGGAGGAGAGAAGAAAAGAAAGAAACGGAAGGAAGAGCTATTCTGACACCTATTTGTGGTTTGGAGGTAACCCTGACTTCTGTTGGGTCTCTGTCAGCCTGAGCTAATTTCTGGCTAAATGCACTTGGAGTAGATTTAGTGTCTGACTCTAGAACACCACCCCACCCTAGCTAAGTTCAAAGAAACATATGGCACAAAGACTGATACCAGTTTATTTCATTTTCTTTTCTTATCTTTTCTCTTCTATTTTGCTTTTCTTCTCTTCTCTTTTTCATTTCTTGCTAAAATAATTCTTAGAGACTACCTACTGAGGCACAAAAGGGTTTGTAGGATTATAGAATTTAGAATTGAAAGAGAATTTAGTAGTCATCTAGCCCAAATCCTGAGAATAAGGAAACAGATTCCAGAGAACTTAACATATGCTTTCCTAAGGTGAAATGGGTAGTAAACTAGGAGTCACAGAAGGATGTACCCATATTAATTAACAACAAAAAAATAGAAGTATGTAGGTAACACAATAGTATATATATATACATATATATATATATGCATATACTTTTATAAACCAAAATAATTTGCTTTCCTTGTCATCTGTAGCAGAAACTAGATAGTTAAAATACTAGCTTATATTAACATAGTGTTAAGAAAAAGTATATTAATTTGAAACTATACTCAAAGGGCTATAAAACAGAATACCCTTTGACCCAGCAATACTATTACTGTGTCAAAGAGATTTTTTTTTAAAGGAAAAGAAAAAGGTCTTATATGTACAAAAATATTTACAGCAGCATTTTTTTTGCTATGGCAAGAATTGAGAATTGAAAGCTTACACATCAAGTGGAGAATGGTTGAATAAGCTGCAGTATGTGATTATGATGAAATACTATTGTGCCATAAGAAATGATGAATAGGATGCTCTCAGAAAAACACAGGAAGGCTTACATGAACTGATGCAGAATAAATTGAGCAGAATCTGGAGAACACTGTGCATAGTAACAGCAATATTATAAAATGATCTACTATGATTGATAGCTATTATCAGAAATTCTAAAGAACTCATGATGAAAAATGCTATTCATTTCCAGAGAAAGATCTGAATGCAGATTGAAGCATTTTTAAAAGCTTCTTTATTCTTTCTTTTTCTTTGGTCTGTGTTTTTTTCTCCCAACATGACTAATATAGAAGTATGTTTTTCATGACTGTACATGTATAACATGTCAAATTGCTTGCCTTCTCAGCAGGGAGGGGGAAACAGAAGAGGGCATAGAGGGAGAGAATTTGGAACTCACAATCTTAAAAAACAAACATTAAAATTTTTTTACATGCAACTGGAGAAAGATGACATATTTAAAAAAAACTATATTTATTCTTCACCTACTTAGGAAGTAGGTAACATATTTATTCCCATTTAAGTTAGGGAAATGGAGTCTAAGATATGTTAAATGACTTATTCAATAAGTAGTAAGTGGCAAAGATGAGACTAGAATCCATGGGAATAGAATTCCTTTAAGAGGCATCATGATCTTATGGAAAATTATTTTGGCAGCAGTATGTAGGTTGATTTGGAGTGATGAGAGAAAAACCACTTGATACTCTCTGTCTCATTTTTCTTATATGAAAAATGGAGGGGTTGTATTTTAATGTCGTTAAGTTTTCTTCCATTTCTGAATCTATGATCTATGTCTTCTTTCAAATTCATTGATCTTTCCACTATGCAAAAATGTCTCTCTATGAATGTCACTAAACCTAAAACCTATGACTATTGCTTTTATGCTCCTGAGTTTAAAGAGTTGGCACAATGAAACAGGTGATTCAAAGAAGAATTTATGTAGTTTCATCAACTTGTTTAAAGTGAACTCTTAAATGAAACCTATTTGGATGAGGCAAATGGCATAGAAGACATTGTAATGGAAGATGGCTGAGAGAAAATAGAATATTGCCTGAGCTCCCCCTACCTTCCCTCAGAATCTACAATTATCAGGCCTCTGAATAGATTTTGGAGTTACAGAACCCAGAAAAATTTGGAGGGTAGTAATTTTCCAGCTTAAGATATCTTGGAAGGGTGTCAGGAAAGGTCTGTTTCAACTGGGCAGAGAGAACAGAGCTCCGCACAGTGTGTAGAAGCCTGACACAGGAAATCTAGTAGGAGGCTCTTAGCCAAGATACAGCAGTGTTGGCTACTTTGTCCTAGTTCAGATGACCAATAGATCAGCAAATGAGTTGTATATAACAGGTGGGACTTGGCCAGGTCCACGCCGTGCTGTGGAAAAGCCTGAATCATCACCTGCCCTACTGTAGTCAGTCAGAGGCTCCTTTCTTTGCAAAAGAAGCTTGGGACAATCTCCCAAGTGCCCTAAGAGCAGAGCTTAACTTTTAAAAATGAGCAAAAAATCAAAATGAACTCTTTGGAAAGCAACTATGGAGACAGGGACAATCAGAACACAAACCAAGAAGAGGAAACAAAGACAAAATGCTTTCAGGTGAAGCCTCAAAGGAAAATATAAACTGGTCTCGGGCACAAAAGAGTTCAAAAATGATCTTAAAAAAGAGAAGAAAAATGAGACCAAGAAAGGAGACCTATGCATGAAAATTGTGAAAGTATTTTTTTTTGGAGGGGGGGAAGGCCAATAGATTGAAAAAGCACAAAGACTGAGTGAACAAAACAACTCCTTAAAAAATAAATTTGGTGAAATAGAAAAAAAATATATACTGAAGATAACTTTTTTTAAATTCTATTTTTTTTGTTTCTTTTTAAATTTTTTTTCTTTCTTTTTTTGTTATCTACCATCTAGCTATCTTTTTTTTTGTATACATATTTATACAGCTATCTTGCTGTACCAGAAAAATCATATCTACAAGGAAAAAAAACCTGAGAAGGAAAACAAAATGCAAGCAAACATCAATAAAGAGCATGAAAATGCTATGTTGTGGTCCACATTCAGATCTCACAGTCCTCTCTCTGGGTGTATATGGCTTTCTTCATCACTGAACAACTGGAACTGGTTTGAAACATCTCATCATTGAAGAGAGTGACATCCATAAGAATTGATCATCATATAGTCTTGTTGTTGCTGTGTATAATGATCTTCTGGTTCTGCTCATTTCACTTAACATCAGTTCATGCAAATCTCTCTAGGCCTCTCTGAAATCATCCTGCTGGTCATTTCTTACAGAATAATAATATTCCATAACATTCATATAGCATAACTTAATTAGCCATTCTCCAATTGATGGGCATCCATTCAGTTTCCAGTTTCTAGCCACTACAAAAAGGGTTGCCACAAACATTTTTGCATATGTGGGTCCCTTTCCTTCCTTTAAGATCTCTTTGGGGTATAGGCCCAATAGAAATACTGCTGGGTCAAAGAGTGTGCACAGTTTGATAACTTTTTGAGCATAGTTCCAAATTGTTCTCCAGAATAGTTGGATTTGTTCACAATTTCACCAACAATGTATTAGTGACCCAATTTTCCCACATCCCCTCCAACATTTGTCATTATCTTTTCCTGTCATCTTAGCTAATCTATGAGGTGTGTAGTGGTATCTCAGAATTGTCTTAATTTGCATTTCTCTGATCAATAGTGATTTGGAATATCTTTTCATTTGACTAGAAATAGTTTTAATTTCTTCATCTGAAAATGGTCTGTTCATATCCTTTAATCATTTATCGATTGGAGAATTCTTATAAATTTGAGTCAATTCTCTATATATTTTAGAAATAAGGCCTTTATCAGAACCGTTAAATGTAAAGATGATTTCCCAATTTATTGCTTCCCTCCTAATCTTGTCTGCATTAGTTTTGTTTGTACAAAAACTTTTTAACTTAATATAATCAAAATTATCTATTTGGTATTCAATTAAGAGTTCCAGTTCTTCTTTGGACACAAATTCCTTCCTTCTCCATAGATCTGAGAGGTAAACTTTCTTAGTTTCTCTAATTTGTTTATAATATCACTATGTCTAAATCATGAACCCATTTAGATCTTATCTTGATAGGTGGTGTTAGGTGTGGGTCAAGCCCTAATTTCTTTCATACTAGTTTCCAATTTTTCCAGCACCTTTTGTCAAATAGTGAGTTCTTATCCCAAAAGTTGGGGTCTTTGGGTTTGTCAAATACTAGATTACTATAGTTATTGCCTATTTTGTCCTGTCATACTATCCTATTCCACTGATCGACTGCTCTATTTCTTAGCCAATATCAAATGGTTTTGATGACTGCTGTTTTATAATATAGATTTAGATCTGGCACAGCTAGGCCACCTTCATCAGCATTTTTTTTTCATTAATTCTTTTGAAATTCTTGACCTTTTGTTGTTCCAGATGAACTTTTGTTACTATTTTTTCTAGATCTACAAAATAATTTCTTGGGAGTTTGATTGGTATGGCACTAAATAAGTAGATTAATTTATGTAGTATTGTCATTTTTATTATATTTGCTCGACCTACCCTTGATATTTTTCCAACTGATTAGGTCTGACTTTATTTGTGTGGCAAGTGGTTTGTAGTTTTGCTCATATAGTTCCTGATTTTCCCTTGGCAGATAGATTCCCAAATATTTTATACTATCAACAGTTATTTTGAATGGAATTTCTTTTTGTATCTCTTGCTTCTGGACTTTGTTGATAATATATAAAAATACTGATGATTTATGTGGATTTATTTTGTATCCTGCAACTCTGCAAAAGTTGTGAATTGTTTCTAGTAGTTTTTTAGTTGAGTTTCTAGGGTTCTCTAAATATATCATCATATCATCTGCAAAGAATGATAATTTGGTTTCTTCATGACCTACTCTAATTCCTTTAATCTCTTTTTCTTATCTTATTGCCAAAGCTAACATTTCTAGTACAATATTGAATAATAATGGTGATAATAGGCAGCCTTGGTTCACTCCTGATCTTATTAGGAATGGTTCTAGTTTGTCCCCATTATATATGATGCTTGCTGATGGTTTTAAATAGATGCTACTGATCATTTTTAAGGAAAAGTCCATTTATTCCTATACTCTCTAGTATTTTTAATAGGAATGGATTTTATCAAATGCTTTTTCTGCATCTATTGAGATATTTTTGTTAGTTTGGTTATTAATATAGTTAATTATGCTGATAGTTTTACAAATATTGAACCAGCTCTGCATTTCTGATATAAATCCTACTTGGTCATAATGTATTATCCTGGGGATGACTTTCTGTAATCTCGTTGCTAATATTTTATTTAAGATTTTTGCATCAATATTCATTAGGGAAATTGATCTGTAGTTTTCTTTCTTTGTTTTCTGCCTACCTGATTTAGCTATCAGCACCATATCTGTGTAATAGAAGGAATTTGGTAAAACACCTTCTTTCCTTATTTTTTCAAGTAGTTTATATAGTATTGGAATTAGTTGTTCTTTGAATGTTTGGTAGAATTCACATGTAAATCCATCTGGCCCTGGAGATTTTTTCTTAGGGAGTTGATTAATAGCTGTTCTATTTCTTTTTCTAAAATGGGGCTATTTAAATAATCTGTTTCTTCTTCTGTTAATTTGGGCCATCTATATTTTTGTATATATTCCTCCATTTCATTTAGATTATCAAATTTATTGGTATAAAGTTGGGCAAAGTAATTACTAATTATTGCTCTAATTTCCTCTTCATTGGTGGAAAGTTCTCCCTTTTCAATTTTGAGACTAACAATTTGATTTTCTTCTTTCCTTTTTCTAATCAAATTAACTAAAGGTTTATCTATTTTGTTGGTTTTTTCATAAAACCAACTGTTAGTTTTATTTGCTAATTCAGTGGTTTTCTTATTTTCAATTTTATTAATCTCCCTCTTTATTTTCAGAATTTCAAATTTGGTATTTAATTGAGGGTTTTTAATTTGTTCTTTTTTCTAGCTTTTTTAGTTGTAAGCTGAATTCATTGACCTTCTCTTTCTCTATTTATGCAAGGAAGCATCTAGAGATATAAAATTTCCCCTTATACCCGCTTTAGTTGTATCCCACAAATTTTGGTATGTTGTCTCATTATTGTCTTTCTCCTGGATGTAATTATTATTTTTTTTTATTTGCCATCTGTTGCTTTATCATAAAAATATAGTAGAACTTTTCAATTCTTTCTTTTTTTTCTTTCTTTTTTTTAAAATTTTATTTTATTTGCATAACATATGTGTGGGTAATTCTTCAACAATAACCCTTACATAGCTTTCCGTTACAAATTTTTCCCCCCAACTCCCCACCCCTCCCCTAGATGGCAGGATATCCACTACATGTTAATTATGTTAAAATATTGGCAAATCGAATATATGTATACATATTCTGGATGTAATTATTAATTGTGTCTATGATTTGCTGTTTCACCCATTCATTCTTTAGGATTAAATTATTTAATTTCCAATTAACTTTTGGTCTATTTTCTCCTGGCCTTATATTGCATGGGATTTTTATTACATCATGATCTGAAAAAAAATGCATTTACTATTTCTGCCTTTCTGCATTTGATTTTGAGGTTTTTATGCCCTCATACATGGTCAATTTTTTATAAGTTCCATGAACTGCTGAGAAAAAAGTAAACTCTTCTGTCTCCATTCAATTTTCTCCAAAGATCTATCATACCTAACTTTTGTAACATTTTGTTTACTTCCTTAATTTCTTTCTTATGTATTTTGTGGTTTTATTTATCTAGTTCTGAGAGAGCAAGGTTGAGACACTAGGATAGTTTTGCTGTCTATTTCTTCTCGCAACTCTCTTAACTTCTCCTCTAGGAATTTGGATGCCATACCATTTGGTGCATATATGTTTAGTATTGATATTGCTTCACTATCTATAGTGTCCTTTAGAAAAATATAGTTTCCTTCCTTGTCTCTTTTAATTAGATCTATCTTTAACTTGATCTGAGATCAAGATTGCTATCTCTTCTTTATTTTTGTTCACCTGAAGCATAATAAATTCTGCTCCAGCCCTTTACCTTTACTCTGTATGTATCACTATGCTTTAGATGTTTTTCTTGTAAACAACATATTGTAGAATTCTGGCTTTTAATCCAGTCTGCTATCTGCTTCCATTTTATGGGAGAGTTCATCCCACTCACATTCACAGTTAAAATAGCTAATTCTGTATTTTCTGCCATCTTATTTACCCAAATTTATGTTTTTCTCTTTCCTTTCTCCCTTCCCTCCTCCTCAGTATTTTGCTTCTGATGACCACCTCCCTCAAACAGTCCTCTCCCTTTAAAGCCCCTCCCCCTTTTTATACCTTTCCCCTAATTCTTTTATTTTCCCTTCTATTAGTCTTTCCCTTTCTTTTCCCCCATTTTCTCCCACTTCCCTATAAAGTGGGACAAGTTTCCCTGAGAAACCAAATATGATTGATATTGTCTCTTAGAGCCAAATCTGATGAGAGTAAGATTCACTCAGTTTTCATCCACTCCCTTCTCTCCCTCAATTTCTTTGCCTATTCATGAGATGTAATTTCTCTTATTTTACCTTTTTCCCCCTCTTTTTCCAGTATGATTCCCTTTCTACCTCTAGTTTTTTTTCATATTATCAAAATGAAATGAAATATACCTATATTCTCTAAGTATACCCATAATAGAAATATAATTCTCAAGAGTTCTTCTCTTTTTACCTTTTTATGCTTCTCTTGACTTCTGTGTTTGGAGGTCACATTTTTGTTCAGATCTGGTCTTTTCATTAGAAATAGGTGAAATTCACCTATATCATTAAATGTCCATCTTCTTCCCTGAAAGATAATGCTCATTTTAGCTGCAGAGCTTATTCTTGGCTGTAATCCAAGTTCCTTTGCTTTTTAGAAATATCTGATTACTGGCCCTTTGATCCTTTAAGGTGGAAGCTGATAGATCTTGGGTGATCCTAATTGTGGCTCCTCTGTATTTGAATTGTTTCTTTCTGGCTGTTTGCAATATCTTTTCCTTGGTGTGATAGTTCTGAAGTTTAGCCACTATATTCCTTGAGGGTTTAATTTTGGGGTCTCTTTCAGGAAGTGATCAGTGAATTCTTTCAATGGCTATTTTACCTTCTGATTCTAAAACATCAGGGCAGTTTTCTTTTATGATTTCCTGTAAGATGGTGTCTAGGTTCTTTTTTTTATCATGGCTTTCAGAAAGTCCAATAATCCTTAAATTGTCTCTCCTAGATCTATATCAATTGTTTTTCCTAGGAGATATTTCATATTTTCTTCTATTTTTTCATTTTTTTTGTTTTTGTTTGACTGATTCTTGAAGTCTTATTGAGTCATCCATTTCCATTTGTTCAATTCTAATTTTTAGTGTATTATTTTCTTGTTACCTTTTTTTAGCTCCTTTTGTAATTGGACAATTGCATTTTTTTGTTTATTGCACTCTTTTTCCATTCCATCAATTTTGTTTTTTAGTGAATTGGTGTCTTTTTCTTTTTCTTCTTTTTTTTTCTTTCCTTTCCTTTTCTTTTCTTTTCTTTTCTTTTCTTTTCTTTCTTTTTTTTTTTTTTTTTTTTGCTGAGGCACTTGTGGTTAAGTGACTTGCCCAAGGTTACACAGCTAGGAAGTGTCTGAGAGCAGATTTGAACTCAGGTCCTCTTGACTTCAGGGCTGGTGCTCTATCCAGTGCACCACCTAGCTGCCCCTAATTGGTGTCTTTTTCATATCTCTTTTGTAGGGCATTATATGCTTTTTCCATTCCTTCTTGCAATGATCTCATTTCATTTCCCCTTTTTTCTTCAAATTCTCTTTTGAGATTCTTTATGCAGTCTTCCAAGAAAGCCTTTTGAAATGGGGACCAAGTCATGTCTCCCTTTGCAGCTTCCTCTGGAGTTGCTTTACCTTTAAGCACATCATGATCTGAGGTCTGTTCTTATTGCTCTTCATAAAAGCTGTCTATGGTGAGAGTTCTTTTTTGTTTTTTATTCATTTTTTAAGGCTTGAGGTCTGTTCAAAGCAAAGGAGGGACAGCTGCTTTAATTTTCCCTGGGGCTGTTCTGCTGATTGATTTCCTATGTTTGATAATGGCAGCTAGGTCAGCTCTTCTGGGGCTCAGTTGTTTACAATTTACCTTTTACAAAAGGCAAATCTGCCAAACCACCTGCTTGTAACCAGGGCAGAGTGGCCTGAAAGGCTCACAGAAGCTTCCCAGGTGCTTTAGAAACTGCAGTGGTCTGAGTCTCGGCCTGGTTTCCTGCCCTGTCTCCCCATGCTTCCGTCTTGGCAGACTGTCCTTCTGCCCAATTGAAACAGACCTATTCTGAAATTTTTCCAAGGTAACTTCTTCTGGGTATGCATTGTACTCCAAATATTTGGGGGTGCTTTGACTCCAAAATCAGTTTGGAGGCTTAATCTGCTGCTGGTTTGAAAGAAGGTCAGAGGAGGTCACAGAGAGTCATATCTGCTCTCTGCCATCTTGGTCCTACCCCGATTACATTAAATTAAAAAGGTTTTACACAAACAAAACCAATGTGATTAAAATCGACTCTCAAAGAAATGAATGTTATATCTAGATTGACAGTCCCCCAAAAGCATAAAAATATGTTAGAAGAAAACAGCAAAGAAAAGTGAGCTGAAAGGGGGACTGGGATATGTGTCAAAGTCTGGAGAGTCAGAAGCATTTTTTGGAGAGGAAAGATGGATGGTCAGCCTAGGCTCAAAACAACCTCTGAAGAAATTCACCAATGGGAGAAGAGAACCACCATGATCTCTTTGAAGGTCTTTGAAGACCTCTGATAAAAAGGAATTCATTATATCCAAAGGAATCTCATCCCATTTTAAAATATTTGTAATAGGAAATTTTCCTTATATGAAGCCTAAATTTGTCTCTGCAACTTCCAACCATGTGGAAGGGAATAGGAGTGCTGAAATTGCTTAGAAGCTTAGAAAATAATGGGAAGAAGAATCCAAAGCATGAGGCACCCATAATCATGAGAGTTAATTGTAATAATAAGCTGCTAAAAATAAAAAGGAAAAGGAACAACAAAAAAGAATAAACAAAGGAGAAAAATCAAATAAGAGAGATTGTAGAAAAATTTAAAAAAGAAATAAAAAAGTAAGAAAAGAGTATCAGCCAACTAGGAAAAAAGGTCCAAAATCTTAAGAAAGAAAATAAGTTTTTGAAAACTAGAATTTAGTAGGAGGAAGAAAATGGCATTATAAGACACCAAGAAATAATAAAACAAAATCCAAAGAATCAAAAAGTAGGAGAGAATCTTGAAATATTTCATTAGAAAAACAACTGATCTAGAGAACAAATTGAGAAGAGAAAATATATAAATTGTTGTAATGCCTGAATGCTACAATAAAAAATATCTTGATGCAATATAATAAGAAATAAAGAAAATTATCCTGAAGTTATAGAATAAAATGGTAAAGTAGAAAAAGAAAAACTTTTAATGATTACCACTTGAAAGTAATCCCAGAATGAAAACCTACAGAAACATCACAGCCAAGCTTTAAAACTTCCTAATTAAGAAGAAAGTTTTATGTGTGGTATAGAAAAAAACTCAACTTAAATACTATAGAAATATAGTTAGGGTTTCAACAAATTTAGCAGCTTCTACACTAAAAGATTACAGGTCTTGGAACAGTATATTTCAAAGAGAAAAAGAGCTGGGATTTAGCCAAATATGACTTACCCAGTAAAGTATAATCCTGAATGGAAACACAAAGGAAATAAAGTGAATTGACACACTTTCAGGCATTTGTCACAAAAATACCAGAAGTTAATGGGACATTCAACATATAGATGTAGGAGAAATATAAGGTAAACATCAAAGACAAAAATTATAAGGGACTCATTAAAGTCAAAGTGTTTACTTCTTACATGTGAATATGTTACAGTTTTCTTAAGATTACCATCAGTACTTGAGTAGTTTGAAAAATGGTTGGGGCTGAGCTGAGTGTGATAGGGTGATTCTAAAAAACAATTTTGGGTAGGAAAAGACAAAAAGGGAAGAATTATCTCATACAAATTAGGTACAAAAACAAGAACTGATGCAGAAAAAGCAGATGGGATTGGAGGACTGGTGTGCTGGAAGCTTACTCTCATCACATCTGAGTTAAAGAAAGAACAGCATATACAAACAGAAGGGTATGAAAATCTTCTAAATTTATAAAGAAATAAAGAGTGTGAAGAGACAGGATAAGAGAGGAGATTTTTTAGAAGGGTGTGTAAATTAAGATTTAGATGGGAGGAAAGAGGAAGAGAAAGGGACTAATAGAGTAATGTGTAGACTAAGGGGTAAGAAGGTGAGGGAGAGGAAAAGGGAGAGATTCTTTCAAAGGGTTTGCATTAGGGATGTAGTGGTTAGAAGTAAACTAGAGGAAGTAAAGGATAAAGAGAAGCCAAGAAGGACATTCGTGAGGAAAAACATCTTATAGCTAAAAACAGAAAAGCAGAAAAATTGCATTTTTTTTTGCAGACTGCAATACTATAAAATTATGTAATAATATAATAGAATAATAATAAGGGACAGTGGAAAAATAGCAGGAAAACCTAATTGGAGACTAAAAACTTAATTGGAGACTAAACAGCCTAATATTAAGAAAAGAATAAGTTAAAGAAATAACCTGTAATTTCATTAAATAAAATGACAATAATGAGACAATGTATCAAAACCTATGAAATACAATAAAAGTATTAATCAGAATATGAAATACAATAAAAGTATTAATCAGAAGAAAGTTTGCTTTTCTTGTGTTTTTATCTGTAAAAATAGAAAAAGAGCAGACCAATAAATTGAGTATATAATTTTAAAAACGAGAGAAAGAAGAAATTAAAAATTCTAAATTAAGCACTAAATTGGAAATACTAAAAATTAAAGGTGAAATGAATAAAACTGAGTATAAGAAACCCACCAAAATAATAAATAGAATTAGGAATTAGTGTTATGAGAAAAACAATAAAATAGTTTAATATGATTAAGAAAAAGAGGGGAGAAAAAAAACAAATTACTAATATCAAAAATAAAAAGGGTAAATATACCATTAAAGAAGATGGAACCAAAGTGATTATAAAATTATTTTCCCAAATTATATATAATTTTAATAATTTCAATGAAATAGAATATTTACAAAAACACAAACTGTCTAGGTTAGCAGAAAAAGAAATAAAATATCTAAATAGGCCTTTTTTAGAAAAAGAAATTGAACAGGTCATAAATGAATCTACTAAGTTAAAACACCAGGATTGGATAGATTTACAAATAAATTCTATTAAATATTTAAAGACTAATTCCAATAATAAATAAATTATTTGTAATAATAGGCAAAGAGGTTCTACCAAACTCTTTTTATGAAACAAATATGATACTGATACCTAAACCAGGAAGAGAGAAAACAGAGAAAGAAAATTATAAAACAATTTGATTAATGAATATGGATGCAAAAATCCTAAAAAACAAACTAGCTAAAACATTACAAAAATATATTACAAAGATTATACATTATGACCAAACAGAATTTATACTAAGAATGCAAGGAATAGTTTTAACATAAGGAAAACTACTAATACAATTGATTATATCAATAATAAAAGTAATAATAATTAAATAATTAATACAAACCAGAAAAAATTTGATAAAGCACAATACTCATTTCTATTAAAAGCACTCAAAATGAAGGCATAAATAGACTTTTTCTTAAATTGATTAGAAGCATTTCCCTACCCTGAGTAAACATAATTTGTAATGTAAATGAGCTAGAAGCCTTCCCAATAAGATCAGATTTGAGACAAGAATGTCCATAGTCACTAATATTATTCAATATTCTATTAGGAATCCTACAAATAGCAATAAGAGAAAAAAAAGAAGTAAAAGGAATAAGAATAGGAAATGAAATAATTAAACTGTCTCCATTTGCAGATGATACGATGATATACTTGCAAAAGCCTAAAGACTGAACTAGAAAGTTAATTGAAATAACAATTTCAGCAAAGTAACAGAATATAAAATAAACCCACATAAAACATCAGCCTTCCTATATATCATTAACAAGAACTTGCAGGAAGAGATAGCTAGAGACATCCCATTTAAAATAAAGAATACTTGTGAATACAACTAACAAAATAAACCCAAGAAGTATATGAAAAAAAATCATTAAAACATTTTGTATACAAATAAAATCAGATTGAAATAACTAGAGAAATTTTAATTATTCATGGGTAGGCAGGGCTGATATAATAAAAATGACATTTTTTCCAAAATAATTCAATATGCTATCTCAATTAAATTAGCCATAATAATCTTACTGAGTTAGAAAAAGTAATAACAAAATTCATTGGGAAGGTCAAGAATATCAAAGGAAACCAATGGGAAAAAATGTAAAGGAAGAAAGTTTACCAGTACCAGAGCTTAAACTAAGGTAGTAATTATCAAAACTATCTGATATTAGCTAAGAAATAGAAAGGCAGTTGAATGCTCTTATAGAAACATAATGGTTGACAGAAAATAAAGATTTTTAATATTTTCCTACCATCATTTCTCAACATATAAGTATCAAATTAGTGTATCTTTAGTTTTTGTATTAGAATGTTTGATCTTAAAAATTGCAGCAAGTAAAGACAAATGCCCTTTTATAATATTTCTCTCATTTCTGCAGTATATGTATGTAAATGTGAATATCAATTTTTAAATTAAGCATAAACAAATATACTTTCATAAAGTAAAGCTAATATTTATTTGAGAAATTATTAGAAATATTTATGTTTTAGGACAAAAATATTTTTGGTTATAGATAAATGGCTAAATTTACACAAAAGAGGTAAAAAACAATTGATGACAATATGGTAGAGTCTTTGCTACTAGCTATCTGGTAAACCTAAATTGATAAGAAAAAGAAAATATATCAAATTTTTTTTGCAATATTGATTTATTTCTAATAATGATGTTGATATGGGAAAATCTCCTTGCTTAATTTGTAATCTCTGAAGTTTTGACTTCAGAGAGTATGAAACCAGCCAAACTAAAGTGAAATGTTAATATTAGTCATTCAGTGTACTTCAGAAAACTAAAGGAATATTTTGATTGATTTTTAAAATCTTCAAAGTTAAAAAAAACATTTTGGAAAAAGTATTACTGTCCATAGAAAGTACTTACTTCCATCTTATGAAACTTATTTAATTACAAAAACCAAAAAGCCCTACATGATGAGAGATCTTGTGTTACCAGGTACTATAAAAATGTCAGAAACAATTCATCAAAAAAAGTATGGGGATGAAATTCATAAAATTCCTTTACTAAATGAAACTGCTTTCAATTTTTTTTAAAATTAGTAATGACCAATTTCAGTACTTATTGCCATACTGAAGAACATCCCAAAGTTTGCACTTCAGTTAGATGAAACAACTGATATTTCTAACACAGCATAATTATTTTACATAAGAAATGCTTAAGATTTGTAGCAAAAATTTGAGCTGGTGGCACTTTTATTCTTTGCATGAAGGTGAAGTTTAAACCCATTATTGAAATTGAAAGATGAAGTTATATTTTTGGGCAGAAATCTAATTTTGTTACTTTTTTCATAATGACATGGCTTTCAAAACTTACTTTTCAGATATTTTTGAAAAACTCAATGACTTAAATATGTTGCTTCAATGAAAATATTGTAACATATTTATGTAAAACATAAAGTTGCAAGTTTTACTAAAAAAGTTATATGAAAGAATAGTTTGGAAAATTGTTCTTTAGAACTGTTTACAACTACAGATGATTTTATGATAAAAATAATAAAACATTAAAATTAATTGTAAGTTATAATTGATAATATTTGAAGTGCCTGTAGACCCAGTTTTAGAAATGTTTCCCTTCAAGTTTTGATTCTAAAAAAATAAGTTGGGTTTATAAATCACACTTAGTCAAAATTAAAAAGTCAGTCATGTTATTAAAAATTCAAGAAAAATTTGCTGTTTTATCAAGTGACACAGATTTGAAACTTGAGTTTCCTAAAAAATTATTAAAAAAATTTTGTGTTATAATTAGGACAGAGTTTCCAACAGTTTCTGAAATGGCCCTAAAAATACTTCTGCCATTTTATACTATGTAATTATATGAAGCAGCATTCTCAGCATTAATTATTATGAAATCAAAATATTGATCAATTTTGAAAAATGTTGAAGATCTTTTATGTCCTATAACACCAAATATTCTGCCAATATTTAATTTTTATGTAAAAATAAATAAGCACATCCATCTCAATAGTATACAAATTTGCTTTTATCTTTAATAAATATTAAAGATATATGTATTTCAAAGAATTGTTTTAAAAATTTTTTTCATAATTTATTATCAGTAAATGTATATCTATTTTATATATCTTTGCATATCTATTTTATATACCTTTATACACGGGGTCATGTAAAAGTTTCTTGGGTGAAAAGGCGTCATAAGTGAAAAAGTTTAAGAAATTCTGGTATAAATCTACTCCGAAATGGCTTGCAGAACAATGTTTTGCTTTACTGAATCAAATACATTTTCATAATCAACAAACAATAATCACCACAGGATCTTATATTTTCTATTTTTCTATTATTGTTGTTTAGTTGTGTCTGACTCTTCATTACCCCATTTGGGATTTTCTTCACAAAGATACTAGAGGGGTTTGTCATTTTCTTCTTCAGGCCATTTTACAGATGAAGAAAAGAGAACAAATAAGGTAAGTGATTTGTCTAGGGTTACACAGCTAGTTAGTATCTAAGGGCAGATTTGAATTTAGGCCTTCCTGATTGCAGAGCTGGTCTTCTAGCTACCCACCATATAGTTGTCCACATTTTCTTTATCTTTCAGTTAATCAGTAAGATTGTAAAAGATTGGTTCATGTTTAATACTGCTTGTGAAAGCTTGTTTGTTTTCTACAAATATCCTTGTCAAGGATGTCTTCAATTTATGTGTAATTGACTCATAAAAATTTTGTATAGATGGGTGATTAGGCATATAGGTCAGGACTTAGGGTCTAACCCTAAAAGGACTACCTTTTTGTTTGTTTTTCAGCATGAAGTCAGCTTTGTTTGGTTATGATCTCAAATCATTTTTACTTAAGCAATCTCCATAAAGAAACCATTAATTAAAAAAATTCTGAAATCTTATTTTTATTTCAAATCCTTCTCTTTCTTCAGCCCCTAAGCATATTTATGCATTAGCTATGTCCGATAACAAAGAAGAAGGAGGAAGCAGAGGAGGAGGAGAAAAATAAAGAAAAAAATATGCCTCTAGAGCTCCAAATCACTATTGATCAGAGAAATGCAAATTAAGACAACTCTGAGATACTACTACCCACTTCACAGATTGATTAAGATGACAGGAAAAGATAATGACGAATGTTGGAGGGGATGTGGGAAAACTGGAACAATGATACATTATTGGTGAAACTGTGAATGGGTCCAACCATTCTGGAGAGCAATTTGGAACTATGTTCAAAAAGTTATCAAACTGTGCATATCCAGCAGTGTTTTACTGGGATTATATCCCAAAGAGATTTTAAAGGAGAGAAAGGAACCCACATGTGCAAAAATGTTTGTGGCAGCCTTTTTTGTAGTAGCAAGCAACTGGAAATTGAATAGATGTCCATCAATTGGAGGATGGCTAAATAAGTTATGGTATGTGAATGTTATGGAATATTATTGTTCTGTAAGAAATAACCAGCAGGATGATTTCAGAGAGGCCTGGAGAGACTTGCATGAACTAATGCTAGGTGAAATGAGCAGAACCTGGCAATCATTATACATGGCAACAACAAGACTATATGATAATCAATTCTGATGGAAATGGTTCTCTTCGACAGTGAGATGATTCAAACCAGTTCCAATTGTTCAGTGATGAAGAGAGGTCCGTGGGAATTGAGTGTGTACCATAACATAGCATTCTCACTTTTTCTGTTGTTTGCTTGCATTTTGTTTTCTTTCTCACTTTTTTTTCCTTCTCGATCCGATTTTTCTTATGCAGCAAGATAACTATATAAATATGTATACATATATTGGATTTAACATGTATTTTAACATAGTTAACATGTATTGGACTACCTGCCACCTAGGGGAAGAGAAGAGGGGAAGGAGGGGATAATTTGGAACAGAAGTTTTTGCAAGGGTCAATATTGAAAAATTACCCATGCATATGTTTTGTAAATAAAAAGTTTTAATAAAAAATATTCCTCTAGCTGTATTTTGAGTCCATATATCTGGAAGTGGGTAGTTTTTTGCATTATGAGTTCTTTGGAGTTATGGTAGATCATTGTATTGATCATTTTACTAAATGTTTCACAATTGATTATCTTTACAATATTGTTGTTACTGTATAAATTGTTCTCCTTGTTCTGGTCACTCCACTTTTTATCTAAGTTTTCCAAAAGTATTTCTGAAATTATCTCCTTCATCATTTCTTACAATACAATAGTATTCTATCATATTCATATATATATGGACATAAACACACACACATATACCTATCTATCGATCCTATCAATCTTGTTCAAACATTCTCTAATAGATGGGCATTTCCTCAGTTGCATTTTTTAATGTCACCACAAAAAGAGCTATTATATAACTCTTTTTTTTATTATACAACTCTTATACATTGAGTGAATGGCCATCAGTTGGAGAATGGCTGAATGTTATGATATATGAATGTAACCAAATATTATTGTTCTATAAGAAATGATGAACAGGTTGATTTCAGAAAAGCCTGGAAAGGACTTACATGAATTAATGGTGAGTGAAATGAGCAGAACCAGGAGAACACTGTACACAGTAATAGCAAAATTATGTAATCAACTGTGATGGACTTGGATCTTCTCAGCAATGCGGTGATTCAAGACAATTCCAATAGACTTGGGTAGGAAAATGCCATCTGCATCCAGAGAAAAAACTATGAAGAATGAATGTGAATCAAAGGATAGTATTTTCACTTTGGCTTTTCCTTTCTCAGGGTTTTTTCCCTTTTGGTTTGATTTTTTTTGCACAACATGACAAATATGGAAATATGTTTAAAAGGATTGCACATATTTAAGCTATATCAGATGCTTGTTGTTCTTGGGAAAGGATGTAAGGAAAGAAGGCAGAAAAATTTGGAACACAAAATCTTACAAAAATGAATGTTGAAAATTAACTTTACATATATTTGGAAAAATTAAATGCTATTTAGAAAAAAGAGCTACTAGAAATATTTTTTGTACATATAGGTAATTTTCTTTTTTCCTCTATTACTTTGGGGTAAAGACCTAGCAGTAGTATTGCTGAGTCAAAGTATATGTGATCTTTAAGCCCTTTTTAGTTCAATACTAGAGAATTTTTCTCTAGAATTGTTCAATTAGGTTACAACTCCACCAATAGTGCATTAGCATACCCTTTCCCCCCACTTTCCCTCTAGCATTTGTCATTTCCCTTTTATGTCATTTTAGCTAATTTTGGGAGGTGAAAGGTGGTATCTCAAGAGTTGTTTTAATTTTCATTTTCTAGCCGCGATTTAGTGCATTTTTTTTCCATTGGACTTTGCTTTCTTTTTCTAAAACTTACCTGTCATATCCTTTAATCACTTATCACTTGGGGAATGCCTGTTTTTCATATAAATTTGAGAAATGTTTCCTTTATCAGAAAAACTTACAAATCCCCTTCTCTCTAGTTTCCTATTTTTAAAAAAAATTGGCTGCATTGGTATTGTTTGTGCAATTTTTTTAAATTTTACATAAATCAAAAAGATCCATTTTACTTCTGTGAACATTTCTTTCTCTTGCTTGGTTCTTCCTCCATCCATAAATCTGACAGGTGATTTTTTCCCCCCATGCTTCCCCTTTTTTTATGATATTGCCCTTTATGTTTGTCATTAATTTCATTTTGATTTTATCTTGGAAAATGTGAGATCTTGATCTATGCCTAGTTTGTGTTAGACAACTTTTTCATTTACCCAGCAATTTATTTATTTATTGCCAAAAAGTGAGTTCTTGTTCCAAAAGTTTAAATCTTTGGTTCACAGGCTCACCCTGCTCATTTCCTTCTGTGTATTGTGTGCCTAATCTGTTTCATTGGTCAATCACTCTATTTCTTATCCAGTACCAAATTGTTTTGATGATTACCATTTTAAAATATATTATGACATTTGGTACTGGTGAGCCCCTTCACTTTTTTTATTGATTGCTTTGACCTTTTGTTCTTTCAGATGAATTTTGCTATTAATTTTTGGTGTTTAATTGGGGATTTAAATTTTGTTCTTTTTCTAGCTTTTTTTTTAATTGCATGCCTAACTTAATGATCTATTCTTTCTTTCATCAAAAATATGTTTGTAGAATATAAATTTCTTCTTAAGTACTCTTTTGACCACATTCCACAAATTTTGGTATGATTTCTTATTGTTGACAATATCTTTAATGAAATTACTGTTCCTGTGATTTATTCTTTTATCAACTCATTCTTTAACATTAGATTATTTAGTTTCCAATTAATTTTTAATCTCTAATTCCAAGGCTCTCTATTGAATGTAATTTTGCATTATGGTTCAAAAGGAATATTTCTGCTTTTCTACATGTATTTGTGAGATTTTTGTTGTTGTTCTAAAACATAATAAATGTTTGTGAAGGTGTCATGTACAGCTGGGATAAAAATATCTTTACTTTTCTATTCCTATCCAGTTTTCTCCAGAGGTCTATTATATCTAGTTTTTCTAAAATTCTAATGCACCTCTTTAACTTCTTTCTTATTTTATAGTTAGATATATCTAATTCTTAGAGAGGTAAACTGAGGTCTTCTACTATATGATTATACTGTCTGTTTTTTTTGCTATAACTCACTTAACTTTCCTTAATAATTTAGATGTTCTGCCATTTGCTGCATATGTTTAGTATTACTATTACTTTATTGTCTGTGATACCTTTTAACAAAATGTAATTATCCTTGTCATGTCTTTTAGATAAGTGTATTTTCATATTGTCCGAAATTGGGATTGTCATCCCTACCTTTTTTACTTTAACTGAAGCATATTATATTTTATACCATTTTCTTATTTCAACTCTGTCTTTTTGCTTGAAGGGTTTCTTTTGTAAACAACACATCCATTGTGCTATCTTTTTTCTGTTTTATAAGTGAGTTCATCCTATTCACATTCTGATAGCTGATTGCTGCCTATTTTCCTCCTTCCTATTTCTTTTATATTTTTCTTCTTTTTTATCCTATCTTCTCAATGAAGTTTGTTTTGTTTCTGATCACTGTCTCTCTTAATCTACCTTCCCTCTTATTATTCTTCTCCCCCTTTTCTTAGTTCCTTCTGCTCCTACTTCCTTATTGAGTAATATGAATTTCAATACTCAGCTCTGTGTGTGTGTGTGTGTGTGTGTTCTTCCCTCTTTGAACTAGTTCAGATGAGAATAAAGTTCAAATGTTATACATGTGGATTCTTTTTCCTCTTTTATGATCTTTGGGGTTCCGACTCAGTAGAGACAATGCTGAATGAAAGGATATGTACACTTTTTATAATCCTTTGGGCATAGTTTCAAATTGTTCTTTAGAATGGTTGGATCATTTTACAACTCTACCAACAATACTTCAGTATTCCAGTTTTCCCACATCCTTTCCAATATTCATCATTATCTTTTCTTATCTAAGATGACAGGTGTTTTACAATCTGAGAGGTGTGAAATGGTACTTCAAAGTTGTCCTAATTTGCATTTTTATAATCAATAGTGACTTAGGGTATTGTTTCATATGACTAAAAAATGGCTTTGATTTCTTCATCTGAAAATTGTCTGTTAATATCCTTTGACTATTTATTAATTGAGGAATAGTTTGTATTCTTGTAAATTTGAGTCAATTCTCTGTATATTTTTAAAATGAGGCCTTTTTTTTTATCAGAAATGCTGGCTGTAAAATTGTTTCCCACTTTCTGTTTCCCTTCTAATCTTGGCTGCATTGGTTTTGTTTTTGCAAAACCTTTTTAATTTAATGTAATCAAAATTATCCACTTTGCATTTTATAATGTTCTCTAGTTTTTCTTTGGCCATAAATTCCTCCCTTCTTCATAGATCTGAGAGGTAGACTATCCCTTGTTCTCCTTATTTGCTTATAGTATTAGTCTTTATGTCTACATCATGGACCCATTTCAACCTTATCTTAATATAGGGTGTTAGATGTTGATCAATGCTTAGTATCTGCCACACTATTTTCCAGTTTCCCCAGCAATTTTTTCTTGTAGTGAGTTCTTATTCTGAAGCTGGAATCAAATATTGGATTTCTGTAGTCATTGAGTTTCTTGTAAACCTAACCTATTTTACTGATCCATTACTCTATTTTTTAGACAGTTCCAAATGGTTTTGATGACCACTGCTTTGTAACATAGTTTTAGGTCTGCACAGCTAGGCCACCTTCCATTGCTTTTTTATTTTCATTAACTCCTTTGAAATTCTTGAACTTTTTTTTTCTGGTCCTAAAAGAAATTTCTTGGCAGTTTGAAAAAAAATTTTCTTTAGCTCTTCTAGTAATTCCTGTTGAGCTTGTGTTCAATTTGCATTTTTAAGGCTTTGCTTATAGATAATTTCAAGTCATGTCTTCTGAATCTGTATCTTTATCTTCCCTGTTATTATAATAGTTTTTTATAGTCAGATTCCTTTTGTTGTTGTTTGCTCATTGTTCTAATCTATTTCTTGACTTTGGATTTTCTGTTACCTAAGGGAAGAGGGATGTCTGACCTGATTTTCTGATGTTTATGCCTTGTTGCTTTTTCAAATAGGTCTTAAGGTATGTAAGTTTGTGGTACTTCCAAGGTAGTACCTGGGAAAGGGTTCTGGTCTCTGCTCTTCTAGTATATGGTTTGATCCTCATCAAGTAAGACCTCTGCTGCCTCCCAACTATAACCATTCTTCACTGTGGAACTGTGATAGAACTGAGTAATAGGTGACAGAGTTGTCAAATGGTGCCCATTTCTGTTCCCAGTGTTAGCACAAGGGTGCTCGTGGAATCCTTTTCTGAAGAAGTGTTCAGTTTTCTTACTCTTTTTGTGTGTTGGGTGCTCCTCATGCTTTCACCATTGGTGTTGTTGCTACTATGTCCATGGTCTATAGACAGTACTATTTTCACAGTGCTATGTTCCTAATCAGCCCTGACCATAGTATATTTATAACTCTCTTTTTGTCTTCCTAAACCAATTTGGGCTGGAAAAATGTTCATTATCCCACTGAAAATTCCGTTTGTACACTTTTTAAAGTTTAGAAGGGAGTGTTGAGGGAACTGATAAAAATTCTCACTTCATTCTGCCATCTTGACTTTATCCCCTTTTCTTTAAACTAGTTTTAATCTAGCTTGCTTCTTCTACTTTATGAGGTAATATTGCTTATTATTGTCAATTATTATTTTTACTAGATAATAGGCAACACAACTTTTTTTAATTCTTACCTCCCTTACCAAATGACACAGGCAACAATTCATACAATTTCATACAGAAATTAAAGCAATGTAAACAAATGTAAAGCAAATGTAAACAATAAGTGATGAAAAGAAAACCCTAGAAAGCATAGGAATCAGTAAATATTATAATTGTTTACTAGAGGGAAAAAGATGTCTACTAAAAGCAATATTTAAGCATATCCTTTTCTGTTAAATATTACAAGGAGGAATCATAAGTTCCTAAGAAAGCCCTTGGCTTTTTTGTTGTTGTTTTAATAAATTCTGGAATCTCTTCTTCTCCCACTCCTTTGGTGTCTTCTTCTCCTTTAGAAATCTTGTATATCAACTCCTCAGTGCACTCATAAATGTATTACCTCTAGCTTATATTTCCTCTATACACACAGCATCCTAAGTCTTACTGCAATTTACAGCTTTACAAAATACAGCTTAATAATAATCTTAGGCTTAATAACAATTTTAAAAAGCAGTTGGTTAAATCTGATTCAATATGACTGCTTTTCCCATCTGTTTTCTATGTAGTGCTGTTTCTATATGCACTTTGAGGGGATGATATCAGGATCCATACTTGGTGGTTCCCATTATCCTTGATGAAGAAAATAGTTTGGTACTAAGACTTTTGAAATTTTTTTCTAATTTTTCTTCTGTTTGCAGAATTCCTTCAATATTCAACCTTGTGTAATATATAGTGTCTAACCCTTTCTTCCAGAACCAGGCAGGCTATATTGCTTTCCTTTGAAGGTTTCTTTTAGAGTACATTGAGAGACTGGGGTAATTAATTTATCATATAATATCATATCATAATATATATCATATATAATATATCATATCATAATAAATGATGATTTATAATTCAAGCCTTGATTCAAGCCTCAACTGACCATATTCCTCTTTTGCTGGGGGTCAGTGACTTGACAACTTAACTTCTTTTCTTTTTTTTAAAAACAAATATATATATAGATATAGATATAGATATTTACTTTTAAGGTAAAATAAAATCAAAGTAATGATATTTTTCCATATACAACTGAAACAAATGAACCAAAAAAAATAAATAAAAGCTTTCAGGGCCTACTTTCTCATGTATTACCTCATACTCTGAAGAATAGATTGTAAACTTCATTCAATTCCTACACATTATTGCTCCCACTAAGCTTATCACTTTTTATTTTGGGATTCATCTATACTGTACTGTTCTAGAAGAGTAGGATAATGAAGCCTCTTTTTGATTACCTTCAGAACTCACTAAACCATGAGGCTCTACTCCTTTTATCTGTAATGGAAAAGAACAAAAAAAGTATACAAGGCTTGTGTCTTGGGGACAAGGCTTCTATTATAATATGATGCCTCACTAGATGCGGTAAATTGAGTTTCAAAATAAAGTAAAAAGAACCAAAAAGGAAGTCACTGAACCTAACAGGCCTTTTTGAATAAATTTAAAGTGAATCACAGGAATGCCTCCTCCCCCCTTCTCCACATACACACACGTTGGCCATAAAACCATTGGTGGTTAGCAGAACCAGTTATAGAATGTTTGCACAATTCAAAATCTCTCCAAAGCACTATTATTCTCCAAATAGAGATATTGCATCAATTAAGCAAGTTGATGGGCTTTATACATATTCCAGATCTTCCACTACACTTAAATCCCCTTGTAATGATTTTGCTTAGTTGGCTATCTTGTCACCCTTTCTTTAAAAGGGTTTTTATTCTCCCTTGTTTCAAGCTTCTTTGGGAGATGATATTGCTCATAATCATCAATTGTCCTTCTTTACATTATTTTACAGGTGACTTTATATTTTAACATGGTATTAGTTAACTAATGCCTTCTGGCAAATAAGTTAAATGTTTTCTGTCTCAAATATTTTCTGGATACTTTTGGTATCCTTCTTGTGACAATTAATTTTGATTCTTCCAACTTTGAAATTGGATGAGTTGTTATCCATGTCATTTGTGTTATATATTTTCCATTTTTACTTATTATTTTATTTAAATTATTTATTATTCATTGTTTTAATATACTCTAGGTGGAGTTGTGAACTGATCCAGCTATTCTGGAGAGCAATTTGGACTTATGCCTAAAGGACTATAAAAGTGTTCATACTCCTTGATCCAGCAATATCACTTCCAGGTCTATATCCCAAAGACATCCTTCCCCCCCCCAAAAAAAAGGGAGAAAGCTCTTATTGGTATAAAATTTTATAGCAGCTCTTTTTGTAGTGGCTAAGAATTGAAAATCAAAGAGATGTCTATCAATTGAGGAATGGCTAAACAAACTGTGGTATACAATTATAATATAATATTATTGTGCTACAAGAAATGACAAGTAGGATTTCAAAAAAACCTGGATAGACTTACATGAACTGATGCATAGTGAAGTAACCAGAAAGGAGAATATTGCACACTATAACAGCAATATTGTATGATGAAGTGTCAAAGACTTAGCTATTCTGAGAAATGCAGTGCTTTAAGACAATTCTAAAGACCTAATGATGTAACATTGCCTTCAGAGAAAGAACAAATATTGTTTGAATACAGACTGAAGCAGGCATTTTTCAATTTCTGTCATTTTTTCTTTTATTGGAGTCTTCTTGTGACTAATAAGTAATATATAAATGTTTTATATGTTTACACATGTATAACCTACTTACCATCTGAGGGAGGTGAAAAGTGAAGAAGGAAAGGTTAGAATTTTAAACTCAAACCTTTAAATAAAAATGTTAAAAGATCAAAAAGTTATTTAGTGCTATGTTGTTTTAATTGCTTGCTATATCCCTTTCTCATTATTATTATTTTTTTTATTAGATACGTTTTGATTATATGATGATAGATAACTTAGAGATAACTATCATATTAAAATATAATCAATTTCATTCTTTATGGTATTATTTGGTACTTGACATATCTATCATTTACTTTTTTTTAAACAAAGTATTCATGATAAAGAGATTAGAGACTTCAGTTTAAGCAAATTTGCAAAATAAATTCTGTCATTGGTCAGGTATATATACATATACATATATGAGTATGTATGTGTATGTGTGTGTATATACACATCTGCATCTGAGTCTAACAACTTCTCTCCGGAATGGGGTGCTTTATCATTGGTCTTTTATAGATTCCTTGTTGGTCATTTGTTGTTCAGAGTTCTAAAGGCTTTCAAAATTGTTCCTCTTGTTGTTGACATGAGCTATGAATGACAATTTTTTATTTTTTTTAAAATTTTTAAGCACTAAAAATTGTTTTATTTTGGATAGAACTCCTCTAAAATACAGTTTTTGAAGTATTCTTCTAAAATACTGCTTTAAACAGAAAAACTGATAGTCCAAAGTCTTTATGAATATCATCATTTTCATTGTGCTGTAAAATAGTGATTGCCCCCTTCAGGACAATTGGTTTGTTTTAGATTTTTGGTTTTATATGGCCCATGCTTCTCCAATATTAATTTCTTCTTACCTTTCTAATGTGATTTCTCTAAATAGTTCTTGGCTTAAAGATCAGACAGTAAGCTTATGTAAGTCTCTGAGGCACTGATTTCTTCTTCCTTCTCTTCCTCTCCCCCCCCCTACTTTATGTACAGATAGTTGCCCAGAAACCTGAATTATCCAGTATCCTTTCTCTTCAGGCTTTAATAACAGAAAATATGAACAGAGGAAATATCACCAGGACCATTCTTTTAGAATAATTATTATACATTTTGTTAGTAATATATAGTAATATAGTTTACATTCATTTCTAGTTGGTATCTTAGGATTATCTAAACTATTTTATTTTATTTTATTTTTTTATTTTAAAAAATTTTTATTAAAACTTTTTATTTGCAAAACATATGTATGGGTAGTTCTTCAACATTGACCCTTACAAAGCTTACCATTACAAATTTTTCCTCCTCGTCCCCTCCCCTCCCCTAGATGGCAGGAAGTCCACTACATGTTAATTATATTAAAATACTTGACAAGTCAAATATATGTATACATATTTCCACACTTATCTTACTGTGCAAGAAAAATCATATCTACAAGAAAATAAAATACGAGAAAGGAAACCTAATGCAAGCAAACATCGATAGAGAGGATGAAAATATTATGTTGTGGTCCACATTTCATATCCCTCTCTCTGGGTGTATATGGCTCTTTTTACTGAACAATTGGAAGTGGTTTGAAACATTTCATTGTTGAAGAGAGCCATGTCCATCAGAATTGATCATCATATAGTCTTGTTGTTGCCGTGTATTGATCTCCTGGTTATGCTCACTTCGCTCAGCATCAGTTCATGCAAGTCACTCCAGGCTTCTCTGAAATCATCCTTCTGGTCGTTTCTTATAGAACAATAATATTCCACAACATTCATATACCATAATTTATTCAGCCACTCTCCAATTGATGGGCATCCATTCAGTTTCCAGTTTCTAGCCACTACAAAAAGGGTTGCCACAAACATTCTTGCACATGTGGGTCCCTTTCCTTCTTTTAAGATCTCTTTGGCATATAAACCCAATAAAAACATTGCTGGGTCGAAGGGTATGCACAGTTTGATAACTTTTTGAGCATAGTTCCAGATTGCTTTCCAGAATGGTTGGATCCATTCACAGTTCTACCAACAATGAATGACAATTTTAAAAACATATATATTTTATTTTTTCCAATTACATTTAATATGAATGACAACATTATGAACAACTCATAAGATGGTACTTTCTAGAGTACCATAGTCTTTCACTATGATAATGATCATGACTGCAGTGTGAAAATTTATTGGGAACTTAATCCCTGGTTTGAGCCTGAGAGAGAAAGCTATAGTTTGAAGGAGAAGATGCCACCTTAAGATTTATGCAGAATACATAGTAAACTCATGGTTTTCCTGGGCACTTAGATCCAAATTTGTGTAAGTTTCAGCCATAGTAGGTGCAGAATCTCCTTAATATTTGTCATCCATAAATTTTAGTGTTCAGGTAAATTTGAAATGCCTGACTGAAGATCTCTTAATGCTTAGAATACCTCAGTAGTCTGAAGAAAGGAGCTAACTATGCAGTGAATTCCATCCAAGTAAAAAGTTAATCTTGACAATTTAGTTCCAAACACTTTTCCTGAATAGCAGAAGTTATTGTCTTCAATTAAAATATTTTAATTGTTTGCTCTTTCCCCTCCCCTTTAACTTAAGTTTGGGTAATTATTTGAACTCTTCACGTCATTTAACCCATGTCATTTTGTAGTCCTGACCTCACAATAACTTTTGACATTTCATGAAAAAGCCTTCTGTATAAAAAACAATTTCTTGATCTGGATTATCCATACTTGATGTGATATGTTTATTTAGTTCACCAGTTACTAGTCCTTTAGTTTTCCTTTGCTTGTGCAACTGAAACCAGGCTCAAAGGTAGGAATGGCAGTTATCTGCTGAAGGTAGGGAGTAGAGAAAGTCATTGTAAATAACTAAGGTCAGAGTGAATTATCTAGTCTGACTCTATAGTTTATGGGATAATATTTCACAAGCATTTTCTTTTCTGTATTAAAACTAATCTCTTTACCCCATTTGGATTTGACTTGTGATATCATTTAGCTTATTCCTGATCTAAACAGTTAATATTAAATTTAATTCAACCAACATTTAAATATTTAAATATAAGACATTATTCCACTAGCTGAAGGATATGAAAATGAAAAATAACATAATCTCTATTCTTAAGGTGCTAGTATTCTAAAATGTATTGGTGTCTGTGTGTGTGTGTGTTTATGTGCTGATTAGCTATGTACACACAAAAAAGTATGATACACAGTAGAGTGTGGGAAAGGCAAAAGAGGGGTCTAAACTAAATGTTGCAAAGGAACTAAACACCTGCAGAAGCACTCCACTCAATTTTAGACAGCTCTGTTGCTGGCACTCTTCAGATGAAATTGCCCAGAGATGATTTAATTTATTCATCAGGTGAGAATTTCATAAAATGACCTTTGAGAGCCTTTCCAAACCTAACCCTTATGATTCTGTACTACAAAGGGAATTGTGGTGTAGAGGAAGGAGCTTTAGATTTGATATCAGAAAATCTTGGTTTGAATTCTGACTATACTTCTTAGTTACATGACCTTGGTCAAGTATCCTTGAGCCATAGTTTCTCCCTCTGTAAACTTGAGGATTATCATAAAGATCAAATAAGGTAACAAATGTCTAGGTATTTTCCAAAGCACAAAAGATTATTATATGGGAGATAGGGGTTCTATCCTGTGATAATACAATAGTATGTAGTAGTCAACTTCATCAGAAAAATTCCCCCTTTTGGTCATCATACACTCAAAAAATTAATTAGCAAAGGTTGGAGGCTATAAACATCTTATATACATTTTCTACATTGTAGTAATGCATTATAAGTCAGCTCTTCAAGGTGGCATGTAAGTAGTTGGTTTTTTGTTGTAGCTTTTTTTTTTGCTTCTTCTCCTCCTTTTGATCTGCTCTGCATTTCTTTTTCTTGCTAGCGTTTATGAAATATCTGTGAATAAAAGGATCTGGATAATTTCCTTAGGCTAAATTTGTTTAGCTAAAGTAAGAAAGCTGAGGGAGAAACACTGATCCAGGGAACTGGAGCAGAGCTTCTGAATACCAGTTTAGATTTGTTTAGGAAACCCAACACCCATACCCAAACTTGATTTTTCCAGATTAACTATGTAACTAGATTCATGGATAGTTTCCAGCTTTATGTTTTACTTTTTCATATGTATCCACAATAAATTGATATAATAGAGCAAGAATTAGCAACACTTGACTTAAAAACATGGAACAGCTAATAGTATCTTCTCTCTCTCTCCCTATTATTCTGTTCAATATTCATTCCAGATACAAGCAAGTTAAAGTTGACCAAGAGTTAGAATTGTAGTACTGTACTACTACTGGGCTCAATCCAAAACAACCATTTCCTTCTCTTTCCCTTTCCACTCCTCTTTCCACTTTCAAGGGGATTGCAATGGGTTCCCATGTTTTCCTTTGTCTTTTACCTTTTACAGCTTAGTGAGGTCTATCCTTGCCTCTCTCTCCCCCTCTGTCTTTCTCTGTCTGTCTGTCTCCCTCTGTCTTCCTCTGTCTCTTCCTGTGTCTTTCTGTGTGTATCTGTCTGTCTCTGCCTGTCTGTCTCTCTCATTTTAACATTTTTTGATACCTTTTGTTTTCGATACTGTAGACATTTCCTAATACCTACTTATGCCATGGAATTATCCATCGCCATAATAATAAACAGGTAAACATTTAGGCAAAACCAACCCACACAAGCAACCATGACGGATAGCATATACAATATTTACCACCTGTCATCTCACAATTCTATCAAGAGGGATTTATGTTTTAGTTTCTTCCTTCTGAAACCAAAGTAGGTCACTGCTTTAGAGAAAGGACACCTTCATGAGTTCACCTACCTTTAATGAATGTTTGAGAAAACATTTATTAAGTGCTTACTGTAAGGGCAGCTAGTTTGTTTAGTGGATAGAGCACCAGCCCTGAAGTCAGGAGGACCTGAGTTCTGACCTCAAACACTTAATACTTCCTAGATGTGTGATCCTGGACAAGTCACTTAACCCCAATTGCCTCAAAAAAAAAAAAAAAGGGAAAAAAAGCTGTCACTTAAGTGCTTGCTGTGTATCAAATAGACTACTAGAGTTTTTTCATTTGCGCTGTTAATTGTTTATATTGCTTTCTTGGTTTCATTTTCTACAGTGTGCAACAATTCATACATACCTCTATGTTTCTCTGAATTCTTCATCTTATGGGAGACTGGGAACAAGTCCTATCCTTATGAGCATGTACAGTACAGTCTGTTGATACAGTCCCCAGATGCATTTCAGAGCATGTGAAGGTATCATTTCTGGTCTGCTTTCCTTATAAAGAACAGAAATCTTTCTTTTGATTACTAGATTAGAAGTGAAAATGCCATTAATCATATAATTCTGTCCCTTTACCACATCAGACTGTGCTTGAATTAGGAGCACTGTAAGCCTTTGGGTGGGAATAAAGGTTTCAGGGCTTTATTCTCCCCACCAGGGTTGCCTCTATGTTACATATAGGGACACGACCCTGCTTTTGCTCCTCTTTCTTTTGCATCTTTTTCTTTTTCTTTTCTTATGTGGAATATTTGATTAGGGATTAGGGATCAAGCTTGTGAACTTTGAAAGGTAGGGAGAGAAGCAGAAAGCTGAATTGTTGAAGAGATAAAAGCTCTTTCTCAATTCTGACCTAGTAGCACTAATAAATCCCAGTCTCCCATTACATTCATATTCATAATTTTTAATAATAGTACTTTCCCATTATATAGCTATTTCATTTTCTGCAGTCTTTACCCAGTTTATAGGTACCTATTTTCTTTCCTTCTTTTCCTACTACTAAATGGTGTTGCTATAAATATTTTGATATCAACAACCTTGTTTATATGCAAGGATACACATTCCCTTTTAAGTTTTTTCTAGCTTTCTCTACTTTATAAATTATGTCCAGAAAAGCTTCTTTTTCTTTTTCTTATTTGTGGACCAAAAAAGTTTTAATAATTGCTTTAAGTTTTTAGTAGTGTTCTCCTTCAAATTGTATCAAGGATGATAGACATAATGAAATTAGTTATAGTATAAATTAATGCTACTGGCCTCTCTGCTGTTTTTTCCACATAGCATTCACATTTTCAACTTTGGGCATTTCCCTTGGCTATCCCACTATGCCTGTAACTCTCTCCTTATTTCTGCCTCTTGGTTTCCTTCAAGTATTAGTTAAAGGTCAGTCTTCCACTATACACCTTTCTCAGGTGTACTTTCTCCCTGAGACTATCTCCAATTTATTCTATATATGCCATATTTATGCACAATTGGTTTTAAGTATATGTGATGTGTGTGTGTGTATGTGTGCGCGTGCGCACGTGCACGTGTGTGTGTGGAGGGTACTGTGCACTTTTATCCATGCAGGTTATGTGTGTTCACATCAATGTATCCAAATGGGGTTGATAGAAGTAAGAATAGCTATCTCTAGAATCTCTTCTCCCTATTCTTTCCCTAGAGAGACTTTGATTTCTGTCAGGAGGAGAAGCAAGGTCAAAGGCTGGCTACTTTACTCTCCTTAGAGAAAAAGTACTAGACTATTTTTCTATTCCCTTAAATACTATTAGTCGAAGGGACATGATTTTTTTTGCTCCAAGCTGTGTTTCTTTAACATGAAAGAAGTATTCCAAGCTGTATATTCAAGGCTTGACTCCCTTCCAAATGCCATTTCCACAGCAAATATGTAGCAAAAAATTTTAAAAATCCATTTATCCAAATTAAAATTATATAGAAATTAGAGAAGGTATACATATAAAAATATATAGTAACACCTTAAGCAAGAAAAAATCTATCTCACTTAATGAGAAATTCTCTATAATCTCTAGTTACCTAGGGATAGGGACATAATTGAAATATTTTGTCCTGTACATGCCATATTCTTCCCAGTATCTTTCTCTTTCTTCAGGGAACTGAAGAGAGTCTGGAACTGAATATCTTCTTTCTAAAGGTTGGAAATCAGAAGTACAGGTGCTCTCTTCTAGGCTCTCACCGAGTCTACCTTTCAGAGGAGCAAGGAGCATTAAGTAATCAGCCTCTGCCAAAGACTCTTATGAAAATGGCCTTTGATTGTATTTGCATGTTGTCACCTTTTTAAGACTGTGAGCTCCTTGAGAATAAAGACTATTTTTTTTGCATCCTCAGAACTTAGCATTGTCCCTAGCATATAGCTACTTAAGAAATGCTTATTAACTTGGTTTGACCTCTAGTTTCTTAAATTCTCAAAACTGTTCTTTAGACATTGCACAAAATTTCAGTTCCTCCATTTAATCAGTCATTTATCTTTAAGTATAATTAAATGACATTTTAAAATTACTTGTTTTTTTTCAATTTGTTTATGTTTCTGATTTGTTTCCAAATATTATAATACCTATTTCCTATTTTTGAGGAAGGTCATATGTGGAACAAACAATGAAGACTATGTTAAATAAAATCCAAGTTCTGGAGGTTTCTACCATAATGAAAAAATTTTGAATATGATCTTGGTGACAGAATGATGAGTCTGTTTTCCAAAGATCAATTTATTTAAGTGTGCAGATGCTTATTACTAATAGATTGAATATTAGTAGATGAGTTCTTTTATAATAGAAATTTATTTATTCAATTAAAAATTATGAAGTACCTACCATATTCAAGGCACTATGCTAGAAATACAAAGAGAAGAGTGAAACAATCCCTGCCCTCAAAGAGGTTTTACATTCTTCTGAAGTATTTTTATACCAAATCAGTCAATACAGGGTGAGTGTAAAGAAAAAAAAGTGATTTGAAAATGCAGAGAATTCTAACATTTGAAGAAGATCAGGCAATAGCACCTGATCTGTATATGGAAGAAAGCTAGAATTCTATGAAATAGAGGTGAAAAGGGAGCTCATTATACATATATACATACATACATGCATATGTATGTATATATGTGTGTGCATGTGTTTTGTGTCTGAGGGGAATGTATAGTAGTATGTATACAAATAAATACACATAATGTCACTTGTGCAAAAGCATGGAGATGTAAGATTGAATGTCGGTGTGAGTAATAGATAATAGATCAGTCAGACTGGAATGGAAAATGTATGAAGGAGGGTTAACACATATATGTAATAAGATTGAAAGAGTAGGTAGGAGACATATTAAGGGTTATTTTTAAAAGCAAATACATCTTTATTGATATCTTTTGTTTTACATCAATTAAATTTATGATTGTTTCTCCCTTTTCCTTCTTCCAAAAAGCCATCCCTTATTATAATAAAGAAAAATTAACTTATTGAAAGATTCTAGTGTTATATGCAATATTATATGACCCTTTCATCTGTAAAAGGAATAGGGCAAGTAGATGTCATCTCATATGTCTTTTTTGAAGTAAAGCTTGGTCTTTATATGATTCTGCAATATTAAGTTTTCATTACTGTTATTCTTTTCTTTATTGTAGTTATTGTTTATATTGTTTTCTTGATTCTGCTTACTTCTCTTTGCATCAATTCATATATTTTTGATGCTTCTCTGAATTCTAGTGGTCATCATCTCTTACAGTAAAGTAATATTCCATTATATTAATTTTATATAATTTATTTAGCCATTCCCCAATCAATGAACAATTAATTTGTTTTAGTTCTTTGCTACTATAAAAAAGTTCTACTATAAATAGTATCTTAGTCTCTGTAGTATCTTTCTTCTGTCATTAACCTCCTTGGAAGATATACCTAGTAATAGTTTCTCTGTGTCAAAGGGTATAGTTATAATCTATGCTTTAAATGCCAAGCAGAGGAATTTATATTTTATCTTATATGCTTGATTAGATCTATACTTTAGCAATGCCAATTTGACCCTTGTATGAAAGGATGGAATAGAGATAGGTAAAACTGGAAGATCAATGATGGGTTATTGTAATGAGAGATAAGTAGAACTTGAATTAAAGTAGAGACTGTGTGAGTAGAAAAAAAAGATAGATGCAAGAGAGGTAGGATAGATTCAGGAGGTAGGATTAACAAGCTTTGGCAACTGATTAAATCTAGTGGTTACAGGGAGGGAAAAATCAAGGTTGACTTTAAGGTTACAAATCTAAGCAACTGATAGGATTCTGATAATCTCAATAGAAAAACATTCACAAAAGAGTTGGACTTTGGGGATAATACAGTTAAAAATTTTTTTTATTATCTTTATTTCATTTATTTATATTTAAATGTTTTTAAAAATTAATTTATTTAAAACAAATAGAAATAAAGAAAAATATTGTCATGTGTGCAGCAGAATATGAGAGTATTAAAAATTATAAGATAATACGTTTTCATTTCAAGAAAGTCTAATGAATACTACACATTGTGTTTAGAGCTATCCATCTTTTTCTTTGCTTCCTTGTAAATTTTCTTTTGTTCTCTGTTGTGCACTTTTAACTTTATTCTTTTTCTCCCTTTCCTGCTCCCCCACTTTGTCCAAGAAGGGCATAGTTAAGCACTGTTATATTTATATATACACACACACACATTAATACATTTACATATACATAGATATTTATAATTATACCTACATATACATTCATATGCATCTATATAAGGTCAGACTGTGCTTATTTGTCCTTTGTTTCTCTGAAGGTGGATAACATCATTCTTTATAAAACCAGATTTTTCTAAATCCACCAAGTCATCATTTTCTACACCAGAGCAATATCCCAATATTATATTTAGTTATTTTAAATAGTCTAAAATAATATTGATTATCATAACTGATAAATAGTATGGTTTCCCTATTTTTCTCTGTATAATAAATCTATTTTAGCTTTAATTTTGTCTGAGATTAATGATTGCTACCCTTGCTTTTTTTCTAGTTTTCTAATAAGTTCTATTCCTTTCTAATAAATTCTGTTTTCTTATTTTTTAATAAATTCTACTCTTGATAATTATTATGTTTGTGTATATCTTTTATTTCCTATCCCTGGTGACTCTGCTTTGCTTCTATCTGCTACTTTGCTGTTACTTATCTACACTGCTTCCAAGAATCTCTCCCTTATCTTTTTTCCTAACTCTTTCCCTCCCTCTTTATCCCATTCCCATTAATATATGTATATGTATATATCTATATATCCTTCTAACCCTCCCTCTTAGATCCTATTCTCTCCCCCTTTCATTTTTTTTATAAATTTAGAGAAGGGTTTTATACCCTTCTAGATATATAAGTATTGTTCTCTCTTTAATGTATCCCCAATGTGAGTTAGATTGCAGAGCTATCAGCCCTCCTCCCCCAACTAATTCCTCTGTATCAGTTCTTGGTCTTACACCTCATTTGTATAACATAATTAGTCTTTTTACCTTTTCCTAGATGGATTTGCTTTTTAGAATCACATCATACTCAGTTTTACTCCAATCTTTCTTTTGAACTACCCAATTACTACTGACAATCTAAGACATGGTTTATATTTCCACATAATAAAACATAAACAGTTTGTCCTTATTGAATTTCTTGAAATTAGTCTTTGATGTTTGTCTTATATTCCTCTTGAATTTTATATGCAAAATTTTCTATTGTTCAATTTTTTGTTTTGTTATGTTTTGGTTTGGTTTTTGCAACAAATTCTTGAAAGTCTGGTAATTCATTAAATATCCTTTCTTGTTGTTGCTATTCAATATTATGCTTAACTTTGCTGGGTATGATATTTTTGGCCACTACCCTAGTTCTTTTGTTTTTTGATATATAATGCTCCAAGACTTGTGGTCTTTTAATGTAACTATTGCTAGGTCTTGCGTGATTCTAATTGTAGCTAACCTGGATTTGAATTGTTTTTTTTTTCTTGTTGCTTACTTTCTCCTTGATTTGGTTTTTTCAGAATTTAGCAAATATGTTCCTGCAGGTTTTCCTCATAAGATCTCTTTCAGATGATAATGGTTGGATTTTTTTCTACTTCTACTTTGCCCTCTTGTTCTAATACTTCAGGACAGTTTTCTTTAATTTTTTTTTTGTATTATTGTATCAAAATTCTTTTTTTGATTGTAGCTTTCAGGTAATCCAATTGTTTTTTATATTTTCTTTTCTTGATCTGTTCTCCAGATCTCTTGTTGTCTTTATGAGAAGCCTCACATTGTCTTCTATGTTTTTACTCTTTA
>JAJPUD010000517.1:536385-554003 GCA_023553655.1 Myrmecobius fasciatus
TTTGGGGCAGGTGAGCATCCTTTTTTAAAAAATTTCATTACCCTCCTCTGAAGACGAACCTGGTCTTTCCTATTCCCATAGTAACTTTCTATAGTTGGGTTCTTTCTCTTTTGCCTATTCATTTTATATACATACATACATACACACATATATATATATACATACACACACACATATATATATATATCTTTATATATATATATATATTTATAGCAAATAGTCAGTGTATTCATCCCTGGTTCTGGGGTATGGGAGATGGTGCCTCTGGTTTCAGATCTTCCTCATTTTCTCCTATGGCCTGGAACCTGAAACTAAAAACTTCCCATTCCTGTAAGAGTTCACAGATAGCAGTGCCCCTGCCTGACTGCTTCTGCATTAATCAGGCATATGCTGGCTCCTTCTTTCTCCCAGGACCCAGTCACAGCAGTACTGCTGGGTCTGGTGTTCTTTATTAGGTGAGGTTCCCTCAATCTTCCATGCCTCAAACAGCCGACTCCCCATTGTTTGGGCAGTGAAAATTCTTGAGACTGGAACTAAGGTTTTTCCCAATCCAGCTAGCTTCAGGGCTCACTGTTTGCTGTTTCAGCAGAACTAACCTAGAGGTGTTTATGCTTCACAGGAGCCAAGCCTAGTATCTTTCTTTGGATCTTCTTCAATTGTCCCAGGAGGATCACAATTCTGTCTCAACTGTTATTTGTTTTTAGCACTCTACATTCACATTGAGACATAATTTTGTCTTATTTATAGGGGAAATCTATAGAGTTTGCAATTTTCTGATCTACTCCACTATCTTCCCAGAATCCTCTGCAGCTTTATCTTTTATAGCTTTGAGATGTTTATGGAATATACAGGTGATGAAATTTGAAAAAAAAAACAAATGCTTGGTTTTGTGCAGCTCTTATTGCTTCTGTAGTGAGGGTGTTAGAAAATAGGACAGAGGATCTTAAGAATTATCCAGTTTTTAGGCCATTTAAAAACAACTGAACTCTGAGTACTTTATATGAGAGATCTTTGAGGACTAATAAATTGGCATATTCTTAGATGGATTGAACCACATAAATATTGATATTCTCATTATAAATGAAACTAGAAACAAAAGAAACTGTGAAGTTAAATTGCAGGATAGCTTATAAATTTTCTCTTGAGATCCCAACAAAAGAGCTGGGAGAATTAGTTTAATGGTGTACTCAAAAACAGTGGAAATCATCATTTCATGGCATATATCCTCATGTCATCTTGTAGGAATTATGATGAACATGAACAAAATGATGATCATGAAGATGTGTAGTTATAATTGAATCTATTGTAGAGAATAAAGAAGCAGAGAAATTTGCTGAACTTGACATTATACGTCAAATCAAGTTAGCATATATCTTACTATAACTTCAGAGGAAAAGTGGATATAAGGACTGATGGCAAAAATGTTGCCCAATACACCATGGCTTTGAAGAATAAAAGATACCCCAAATTTCATGACCATACATTATTAATTACATTATCAATAGTATTGCAATCATAACAAACAAGATTATTTGTTCTAGAAAAGAAATAGAAGGTACTGAACATGATCTCTAAACATTAACAAAAAAGTAAAATTAACTATATCTTGATAGACAAGAAACCTTGATTAGGTAAGTCATCTAGAAATAAGCTATGTGCAATCATATCATCACTTTAGTTAGAAAAAAGTAAAAGTCAATAGTAAATTAGAAGAAAGAATAAAGAAAATAATATGAATAATTTCAAGAGTTTCAATGATCTGTTCAAATAAGCAATAGGTGTACCCACCTAGTGATAAATGGTAAAGATTTTAACCTTAATTACCATTCCCTGAAAAAACAATTAATATCAAATAATTGTCACAAGGAGTAGGCCAAAAGAATCCAGAAACTTGCTAAGCCAGCAAAATTGATTTCCTTGCTAAGTAGAAAGAAATAATGGTCAAAGGCAACAATGGTTTAATGACAAATTAATGACAGTCATTAATTAGATTTTTTAATAATAAATTTTTATTTCCAAAATATATACAAAGACAGTTTTCAGCATTCATCCTTGCAAAACCTTGTGCTCCCAATATTTCTCCTTCCCATTATTCTACCCCTCCCTTAGACAGCAAGTAATACAATATATGTTAAATATGTGCAATTCTTCTATACCTATTTCCACATTTGTCATGCTGCACAAGAAAAATCAGATAAAATAGGAAAAAATAAGAAAAAAGCAAGTAAACAATAAAAAAGATGAAAATACTATGTTGTGAGACCCATTCAATCCCCACAGTCCTTTCTATGGATGCAGATGGCTCTTTCTATCACAAATATATTGGAATTGGCCTGAATCACCTCATTCTTGAAAAGAGCCACATTTATCAGAGTTGATTATCATGTTATCTTCTTGTTACTGTGCACAATGTTCTCTTGGTTCAACTCACTTCACTTAGCATCAGTTCATGTAAGTCTCTCCAGGCCTTTTTGAAATCATCCTACTGATTATTTCTTATAGAATAATAATATTCCATAACATTCATATATCATAACTTATTCAGCCATTCCACATCTGATGGGCATCCACTCATTTTCCAGTTCTTTGCCACTGCAAAAATGGCTGCTACATTTTTGCACATGTGGGTCTTTTCCCTTTTTTATGATTTCTTTGGGATACAGACCCAGTAGAGACACTGGTGGATCAAAGAGTATGCACAGTTTGATAGCCCTTTAGACATAGTTCCAAATTCTGCTCTCCAGAATGGTTGGATCAGTTCAAACTCCACCAATAAAGTATTACTATTCCAGTTTTCCCACATCCCCTAGAAAACTTATTATTATCTTTTCCTGTCATCTTGGATAATCTGAGAAGTATGTAATGGTACCTCAGAATTGTCTTAATTTATATTTTTCTAATCAATAGTGATTTAAAATGTTTTTTCATATAACTAGAAATGATTTTAATTTCATCTGAAAATTGTTCATATCCACAAAGTCATTAATTTTAAAAATGTATTTTATTTTGAACTTAAGAAATAAAACAAGAATTTCCATAACCTAGTAGAATGGGAGGGGCAGGAAAGATGATAGCACATGAAATTGCGAGTCTATTATGAATAGCTTGGTGTTCCTTTTAAATATACATATATATTAAAGTTATCATTTAACTTTCTTTTTTCCCCTCTTTTTTTATTCTCTTCCTACTCCCATCTCAGATAGGGCTATCATTAGACATAAATACATGTTATGTAAAAATCATTCTATACATGCTTCTGTGCATCAGTTCTTTCCAAGGATGCAAATAGTATTTTCCTTCATATGTCTTTTGTAGTCAGTTTGAGTATTTATGATAGTCAAAATGACTTATTCACTCAAAGCTGTTCTCAAAACAGTGTTGTTTGTGGCTGTGTACATTTTCTTGATTCAGCTTATTTCACTATTCATTATTTCATTATACATATTTTTCCATGATCATTGAACTCATCATTTCTTATAGCACAGTAGTATTTCATCACACATTTATCACATATTCTACAACTTGTTCAGTCATTCTTCAATTGATAGGGAAATTGCACAATTTATAGTTCTTTACTAACACAAAGAGGGCTGCTGTAAATGTTAAGTTCTTTTTCTTAAGGTGCTCCAAATCACTATTGATCAGAGAAATGCAAATTAAGACAACTCTGAGATACCACTACAAACCTGTCAGATTGGCTAAGATGACAGGAAAAGATAATGATGAATGTTGGAGGGGATGTGGGAAAACTGGGACACTGATGCATTGTTGGTGGAACTGTGAACGGATCCAGCCATTCTGGAGAGCAATTTGGAGCTATGCTCAAAAAGTTATCAAACTGTGCATACCCTTTGACCCAGCAGTGTTTCTATTGGGCCTATATCCCAAAGAGATCTTAGAGGAGGGAAAGGGACCCACATGTGCAAGAATGTTTGTGGCAGCCCTTTTTGTAGTGGCTAGAAACTGGAAACTGAAGGGATGCCCATCAATTGGAGAATGGCTGAATAAATTATGGCATATGAATGTCATGGAATATTATTGTTCTGTAAGAAACGACTAGCAGGACGATTTCAGAGAGGCCTGGAGAGACTTGCATGGACTGATGCTGAGTGAAATGAACAGAACCAGGAGATAGTATATGACAATAGTATATGACAATCAATTCTGATGGACATGGCTCTCTTCAACAATGAAATGTTTCAAACCACTTCCAATTGTTCAGTGAAGAAAACCATATACACCCAGAGAGAGGTATATGAAATATGGACCACAACATAACATTTTCATGCTCTCAGTTGATGTTTGCTTACATTGTGTTTCTTTTCTCTGATTTTTCTTTCGTGTAGATACAATTTTTCTTGCACAACAATAAGTGTGGAAATATTTATACATATATTCGATTTGTCAAGTATTTTAACATAATTAACATGTAGTGGATTTCCTGCCATCTAGGGGAGGGGTGGGGAGTACGGAAGAAAAATTTGTAACAGAAAGCTTTCTAAGGGTTAATGTTGAAGAATTACCCATACATATGTTTTGCAAATTAAAAAAAAAAGTTCTTTTTCTTTCCCTCTAATTATCTCTGGAAAGGGAACAGGTAGTGGTATTTCTGGGTCAAAAGGTATAGACATGATAAGTATTTGGACATAATTCCATATTACTCTCCAAAATTATTAGTTCATTTCACAGTTCCATAAACAATGAATTACTGTCCCAATTTTTCCATATCTCTTTTATCATTTTCCCTGTAATCATTTTAGCCAATCTGACAAATGTAAAATGATATCTCATGGTTATTTTAATATGCATTTCTCTAATCAATAATGATTTAGGTCACTTGTATATGACCATAAATTGTTTTGATTTCTTCCTCAGAAAACTGCCTGTTCACATCTGTTGACCATTTAGCAATTGGGGAATGATTTGTACTCTTACAAATTTGAAAAAGTATATTTTTGAGATAGGAGACCTTTATCTGAGAAACTGTCTATAAGATTCACTGTATTTGTTTTATTTAATTTATTGTAATCAAAATTATTCAATTTACCTCTTACACTGTTCTCTGTCTCTCTTGTTTATTCATAAATTGTTTGTCTATCCATAAATCTGACAGGTAACGTGTTCCAGATTTTAAGATTTTTCTTTAATATTCTTCTTCATATCTATGTCTTCTGTTCATTTTGAGTTTATATTAGTAAATTGTGTAAGATTTTGGTTTATGTTCAATTTCTTCCAGATTGTTTTCTAGCTTTCACAACAATTTTTAAAAAAACAAATTATGAATTCTTATCCTCCAAATTTATTTTTATACTTGTCAAACATAAAGTTACTGTAGTCATTTGCTGCAGTAAACTGTATTTCCTCTGTTACACTTATCTAAGCCTTCCTATTTCTTAGACAATACAGGATAGTTTTGATAATTACTGCCTTATAACATAGTATGAATAAAATTATCATGATGTTCATGATTATCAATATAATATGAGTAATTAATATGCTAATAATCTTGATTTTTCAGAACTACCATTTTCCCAGCAGACTCTGACTTGGAAGTCAAAGTCTTATATGCATCTTGAAATGATTAATCAATTCTTGACAATGGTCTCCAGTTCTCCTTCCTAATTTCTTGAAAGATAATGTCTGGACTCTTTTATCATGATTTTTAGGTAGTTCAACAATTTTTAAATTATCTCTCATGGATCTATTTTAAAAAATCAATTGTTTTTCCATAAAGATATTTCCTATTTTTTTCTATTTTTTTATTTGTTTGGTTTTGTTAGATTGTTTCTTGATGTCTCAAAGTCATTAACTTCCTCTTGTCTTTTAAGGAATTTTTTTCTTTTTTAAAAAATTTTTTACTTTCAAAATATATGCATAGATATTTTTCAACATTCACCCTTGAAAAACCTTGTGTTACAAAATTCCCCCCCCCACCTTCCCCTAGATGGGAGGTAATTTATATGTTAATATGTTAAACATGTGCAATTCTTCTATACATATTTCCACAATTATCATGCTGCACAAGAAAAATCAAATCAAAGGGGGAAAAGTGAGAAAGAAAACAAAATGCAAGCAAACAACAATAAAAGAGTGAAAATATCATGTTGTGATCCAGACTCAGTTCCCACAGTTCTCCCTCTGGATGCAGATAGCTCTCTTGATCACAAGACCATTGGAACTGGCCTGATTCACTTCATTGTTGAAAAGAGACACAATCATCATATAATCTTGCTGCTTTGTAAAATGTTCTCTTGGCTCTATTCATTTCACTTAGCATGAGTTCATGTAAGTCTTTCCAGGCCTCTTTGATATCATTCTGCTCATTGTTTTTTTTTCTTCAGTCAGCTTTTGTACCTCCTTTCCCATTTGATGAATTCTACTTTTTAAGGAGCCCTCTTCAGTGAATTTTGACTGTCTTTTCCCATTTGGCCAATTCTACTTTTCAAGGCATTATTCTTAATGGATTTTTGTAACTCCATTTGGTCCAGTCTGTTTTATAAGGTATTATTTTCTTCATTATTTTTGTGTCTCCTTTACTAAACTATTCACTCATTTTTTTTTGTGATTTTCTTGTATTTCTCTTCCCAATTTTTCTCTCCCTTACTTGATTTTTAAAATCTTTTTTGAGCTCTTCCATAACCTGAGACTAATTGATATTTTTCTTTGAGACTTTGGATGTAGGAGTTTTGACTTTGTTGTCTTCTGAGTTTGATTTTCCTGATCTTCTTTGTCCAGTACAGTAATTTTCAATAGCCAGATTTTTTTTCCTGTTGTTCACTCATTTTTTCCAGTCTATTTTCTTGACTTTTAACTCTTTGCTAAGTGGGTCTACCCTTCCAGGATAGAGAGCACGTGGTTCCAAGTTTCAGGGTGGTACATGTTTTCAAAGGGACCTGTGAGTTTTCTGTTCTTTTAAGGTGGTGTGATCTAAAGACAGATGTGTTTTCTACTTTTCTTGTCTGTGTTCTGGTTTGTGAGTTACCATGAGCACTCTTTTCTGCTCTGGAACTATGACGAGAATCTCTTCCACATTGGCCACAAGCTCTCATGTGTGCTGCTCTTCCTTGCCCTGGGACTGCCACCTAGGATTGCCACCTGAACTGAAGTATGAACAAAGTAGAGTCCTGTCCTCAGTGTCAACAAAAAGACCCCAGTAACTCCTTCTGAGCAATTATTTTACCCCCTTGTTGCTTGAGGGCTGAGAGTTCAGGAAATAGCAGCAGCTGCTGCTGCTTCAGTAGTTCCCAAGGCCTGCTCCTGGTTTCCTGGGTTGGGGCCTGCACTGGACTGTGCTCCACTGTCACTCAGGTCTAATAGACCTTTCCTCACAATCCTCTAAGTTATCCAGGAGAGTCCCTTTTCTCTGCCACCTTAACTCTACCTCTGCTATTTATACTCTTTTAGATGTATATATTATTCCCTCTTTAACCATATCTGATGAGAGAAAGGCTCCAGCACTACCAGCTTTCCATCTCCACCTGCTTTTTTCTTCTTCAGTTCTCCCTTTCATGCCTCATTTGTATGAGATAATTGCTCTTTTTTACCTTTTCCTACCCAATTTTTTCTTTTAGAATCACTCCATCATATATCCCCAGCCTTTATTTCAAATTACTGAAGTACTGATGACAGTCTTTTTTTTTTTGAACTTATGACAATCTTAAAGATACTGATAACATCTTCATATGTGAGAAGTAAACAGTCTTAATGAGTTCCTTATAATTGATTTTTAATGTTTTCCTTATATTTCTTTTGGATCTTATATATTAAGTTTTTCACTAAATTCTGGTCTTTTGTCACAAATACCCAAAAGTCTTTCAGTTCATCAAATATCTATTATTATTATTTTTAAAAATTCATGAAACTTTTCTTTTCTGGGTAAGTTTTTTTTTTTTATCTCAACCTAATCTCTTTTTTTTTTCTTGAAATATAGCATTCTAAGACCTACTGTCTTTTAGTGTGGAAGCTCCTAGATCTTGTAAAGCCTTGACTGTATTACTTGCAGTATTCAAATTATTTTTTCCCCCTCCTTATTGCTTGTAACATTTTCTCCCTAACCTAAGAACTTTGAAACTTGCTATGATATTCCTTTCAGTTTTCCTTCTGCTAACTCTTTTAGGTGGTGAATGGGGGATTTTTTTCCTATTTCTACTTTGCCCTCTTATTCTAGAATTTCAAATAACATTCCCTAATAACCTCTTGTAACATAGTATCAAGATTCTTTTTTTTCGACTGTAGTTTTTATATAGTCCAGCAATTTTTATATTTTCTCTTCTATTTTTCTAATGAGATGTTTCAGATTCTCTTATAGTTTTTCATTTTTTTTTGATTTTGCTTTATTATTTCTTGGTGTCTTATTCACTTCCCTTTGTCCAATAATGGTTTTCAACAAGTTGTTTTCTTCCTTAAACTTCTGGATCTCTTTTTCCAATTGGTTGACTTTTTCATACTTTTTTTGAATTGTTTTTATTTTTTCCTTCTGATTTTTCCAGGAAAAAATTGATTTTTGAAGTCTTTTAAAGTTTTTTCAAGAATTTTTTTTTGGGGAGGTTTGTGATTATTTGATATTGTTCTTTGGGACACAAGCGATTTTTAAAAATAGGGATCTAGATCTCCTTTTATATCACAGTAGCTCTCTATAGATTATTTTTTTTTGTTACTCATTTTTATTTTATTTTATTTTTAGCAGCTTATTATTGTAATATCAGACTTTATTTCTGATTTGTAGATAATGATGTCCCTGGCTTTATCTCTTTTTTACTCTTATTTTTTTAATTCTCTTCAGGACTTCAGGCTCTCCTTTTCTCTCCTAATCCCCATCCAGGGCCCTCAGCTACACAATCCAAACTTCCTCCCTGCTACCAACACCACTGTCTCAGACAAGTCTTCCCCCACTTAGCACATTGATTCTCACAAAAGTTTTTGAGGTGAAAGTTCCTGAGGTTGTGAGGTGAAAGTTCTTGAAGCCTAGGCAGCTTCTTAACCCAGCCTTAAACCTCCAGGGCTTATTGTTTGTTGATTCCGAGGAGTTGGCCGGGAGGTGCTCTTGTGTAACTCACAAACCGGAGCACAGCTCCGGAGAGTAGTAAACACACCTGTCTTTAGATCATACTACCTTGGAAGAACAGAAAACTCACAGGTCCCTTGAAATTTCACTCATTTCACTCAGGCCAAACCTCAGTCCCTCCAAATTAAGTCTTTCCTGAGGTCCTCTCAAATTGTCTTAGGAGGACAGCTTCTTTATCCCTTTATTTTTGTTGATCTACATTCATTGTGAAGTGATCTTCTGTCTGTGGAAGAAATTTGGAACAGTCCTGAATTTTCTGCCCTATGCCGCCATCTTTCCCAAACCCCTACTTTATTATTATTATTTTTTTATTAAAGCTTTTTATTTGTATAACATATATATGAGTAGTTCCTCAACGTTGATCTTTACAAAGCTTTCCATTACAAATTTTACCCCCAGTCCGCTCCCCTCCCCTAGATGACAGGTTAGGTGGCGCAGTGGATAGAGCACCAGCCCTGAAGTCAAGAGTACCTGAGTTCAAATCTGATCTCAGACACTTAACATTCGCTAGCTGTGTGACTCTGGGCAAATCACTTAACCCCAATTGCCTCAGCAAAAAAAAAGCAAAGCTTTAGTGGAAATACTTTATTATTATTAAAAAGAAGGATGGCAAGTACCAAGTAGTATTTCTTGCCAAAACGGTAATAAGAAGTGTAAGTAAAACCAAGTCTATAGAAAACTTGGCATGAGACCAAGCTGAACCACCTCCTTCCAGTGGCATTCATGAACAAAATTGGAGGGAGGATGGCATAGATAGCAACTAGAAAAGATTTGTCAATGTTTCCATAATGTCTTTTCATTGTCAGTTCTTGAGGGTCTAACAGCATATTCCATATTCCTTGTATTGAGTCATATGAATCACATAATTGACTTCAATCTCAAGGTAGGATCTAATTATATATATTTGCTTTTTGTTTTTTTGTCTCTATGATCCTGTCATTAGCCACTGCCACTCTGGGACACCCTAGGCACTTCCTTGCTGGCTTCCCAAGACTTTGTGACCATCCAGAACAATGTTGCTGACAGTCCTGAATACGTCCACCTCTTCATCTCCCTAAGATCTGAAAAGAACAGATGTGAAAAGTTAAGAGTTGCTTGTGTTCCTCAGTCACCCAGAGACTAGTGGGAGACAGGCTAGCTTTACTTCCTCCCCCAGCTCTTGAGACCAGCCCTAAGTAATTCTCATGATTCTCCAAAAAGAGCAAGAACATTTCAAGAGCTTGGTAACTTGAGTTCTTCTGGTTCAGTAGCCAATTAAAGGACTCTTCACTCAGCTCAAGTCCCTAGACATAGCCAGAAGAAGATCCCATATCTCATCCTTTTTTGTGATTGTTTGAAAATATGCAAAGAATAGCTGTCATTCTATGTATAACTCACAAGGAAGGGGAAGAAATTGAGTCTTCTCCAAGTTGATTTGAAATTTGGTAGCAAATGACTTTGCCCACTTTATGCAAGGAAGTACACATTGAGTATCAAAAGACAGAATCTCATCCTAGTTATTTCTCAACTTTTTATCTCAAGGAGAGAATCAATCATTGTGCCTAAGGCTACAGCTCTTACACCCTTAAGAACCCCAAAGTATTGTATAGCACATAATTGTAGCTGTATTTCTTGGACACTAGCTAAGAATTTCAATATATCAGCAGATATCTGGAGTGTAACCTGTGTTTCTGGTTTATAGAGTATCTGGAAACAGGTGGTACAAAAGTGACTAATTCTAAAAACTGTACCACTTCCAACCAGTTTTGCATATGGCACCTAGATGGTGTCAAGTAAGCCAGGGCAGATATAGGGGTCTCTGAAAGGAGTTGAGCTCAAGTCTCTAAAGAAACTCTATGCTAAGAAGCATAATAGTAAGAGACTGAAGATGCCAAAACAATCAATGCCCTTAGCACCCAAACCCTCAAAAGTCCATGATCCTTAGGCCCAAGATTTCCCAGGGCATATAGGACTTGCCGTTAATACCAGACACATTGAACACATGATTGCCACCAATTCCACAAGGCAGCACTAAACAACCATTCCCTAAGGTCACCTTTCCCTAAGTCTAAGATTACCAAATTCACTGATTCTAAGGTTACCAAGCCCACCGAATCAAAAATGCTAAGTCTACTTACCCCATGAACATCAAATCTGATTCCAGAGTCCCAAGTCTGACCTCAAGGCCATCAAATCCAGTGCTAAAGGTCTTAAGCCAAAGTCACCAAGTCTGACCCTGAGGTTCCAAAGCCCTATGATTTCAAGGTTTCTAAACTACTGACCCCAAGACTGCCAAGTACATTAAATCGAAGGCTGCCAAAACCAAAGATTCCAGAACTAAAACTATTAATATGAATTACATATGCTTTAGGGTAGAAGAACTTATTTAAACCCTGTCACAATTTTTTTTGCTCAGCTAGAATATGATCACTTTCTATTTTACATAAATAAAAGAAATTGTGAATCATAAGGGGGTGGGGGAAGAGTATATTATCCCAAATTGAACTTCCATGAAGAGGGCTTCAAACAAATACACAAAATTCAAAATTATTCACATTGTCTATTATATTCTGCAAACTACTAAAACAATAGTGTTTGTGATTACATCCATTAAGAAGCGGTTAGATGATACTGAGATTAGAGTGCTGGACCTAGAGTTATTAAGGCCTACATTCACATTAAACCTTTATTTAGATTTTTTGGATTAGGTGAAAGAGGAGATTCTTTGCCTCAGTTTCTACTTAGCCTTAATCATTAAATGGCTGCAACCTTAGCCTAACTGAGACCTGTTGAAGACCTAAGCTTAAAAAGACCAAGGTCTACCATTTCATTCAGAGCCATCTCCAGTCTTCTTGCTCTATATTTTGCCACTGAACCCAGATGATTCTGGAGGAGAAAGTGAGGCAGGTGACCTTGCCCAGCCTCCCTCACTTAAATCCAATTCACTTGCATGTCATGGCATCACCTCCCTGATGTTATGGTCCTCTTCAAAAACAAAGGACAAACAGCAAACAACAATAATTTACATTAAACCTTATACACTTACTAGTTTTGTGAACTTAGGCAAGTCACTTAATTTGTTTGCCTCAGTTCCTTCAACTATGAAATGGGGATAAAATCAGCATCTGAAATGGGGATAAAATCAGGTAAGTTTGTTAGGATTGAATGAAATAATATGTATAAAGTGCTTTGCAATCTTTAAAATTCTATATGAAGGCTAGATATTATCATTGTATAATTTTATTTGTAATTGTGTGACCCATAAATATGGTAAAACAGCTAAGTGGCAAGGTCAGGAAGTCTCATTTCAAATCTGGTCTCTGACACTTACTGGCTGTGTGACTTTTGGCAAGTCACTTAATCCTGATTTCCTCAGTTTCTCCATGCATAAAAAGAGCTGGAGACAGAAATAGCAACTACTTTAGTATCTTGGCTAAACCCCAAATGAGTCATGAAGAGTCAGGCATAACTGTAAATGACTCAGCAACAACAGCAATGGCACTGATAACATTGACAGTGGTATAAACTGGGTGATAATGAAGATACTTGTGAGACTGACTTAAAACGAATCCAGTCATTCTGACCTGGATCAGTCAAGAATCTGAACAGCTATATTGGGGATAGAGGTGGGGTTTGGTAAATGGCCCATCACCACATTTCCCTGGATTTAACATAGTACAGTTTACTCTAAGAGCATCTGTTTGATGTTCTGGATAGTTGCCCGTTATATCCCTCCATCTTTCATCCTGTTTCTTCCAGACCACAGAATGAAGGAAGAGGATTGGAGGAGTTGACACAAGGAAAGAGAAGGAGGTGGTCTCTCCTAGAGAGGGGAATTCATTCAGCAGTTGTCACAAGTTCCAGGAGCTGTATTAAAGATTATTCATCACTTCAAGATTATTCATTCTTGATTCATTCAAGATTGTTAATAATTTTAACAAAACAGTCAATTAATACAAACTTATTGCAAGTCTATTTTGCACATAGCTGTTAGCATATTTTCTCCTCCATTAGACTGTGAACTCCTTGAAAGCTGTGCCTGATTTTTGCTTTTCTTTGTATTCCAAAAACTTAGCATGATGCCTAGCAGATAGTAGGTTCTATAAAACTAGTTAACAGATTGATCTGAGTCATTAGTGGATCTAAGAAGATAAAAAACTTAATTCAATTTTAATTATTGCTGGTTAATTGGATAGGTGATTGATACAAGTCATTTGTAGATTCAAGAATAGAAGAAACTTTGTTCATTTTCCTAAATCTTTTATTGTTACTTGTAATTTAAAGGGAAAAAGGAAGGAAAAAAAATCCCTGTGCTTATGACTATGAAAATAAATAATGGCTATTATTACAGCTGACACAAAGTCCTTTTTACTCATGGTAACAACAACAACAATAATAATAACTTTATTTGTGTAAGGCTTTAAGGTTTGCAAAACACTTTATATTATCTCACTTGATTTTCACAATAATCTTTTTAAAACAATATATTTTCCCAATTATACATTAAAACAATTTTAATATGTCTTTTTTCAGTTTTTAGTTCAAATTCTGTTCCTCTCTCTCTCTATCCTGCCCCTTTGCACTCCTTGTAAGGGTAAGCAATCAGATATAGGTTATATATATATATATATATATATATATATATATATATGTGCAATCATGTTAAAACATTTCTATATTTCTTATTTTGTAAAAAAAGCTCAAATAAAAGAAAAAGAATGAAAGATAGTGAAAAATAGTATGGTTCAGTCCATATTCAACCAATATTAGTTCTTCTTCTGGAGGCAGATAGTGTGCTTCATCATTAGTTCTTTGGGATAATCTTGGATCTTGCCCAACAATCTTATTATTATCCCCATTTACAGATGAGGAAATGAAGGCAATCAGGGGTTCAGTGACTAGCCCAGGTCAAACCACTTTAACTTTTGATTCATCTTCATTTTCACATGGCTACTACAGCTTATCACTTAACCTGGCGAGCAATGAAAATTTCTAGTTCAATTTTACAAATGAGGAAACTGAGGCTAAAATAAGTTAAGTGACTTAGCCAAAGACACATAGGTCAAAAACATTATAGGCAGGATGATACCAGGACCTGGGATTCCATAACAATTTCTTTATCCACTGTACTATGTTGCTTTCCAGATTATTTAGTGAAAAGCATAATAAGATAGAACAATTAACTCTGGGACCCAAGAAATCCAACTCTGAAGCCAACAGGAGAAAAATGAAAGAATAAAACATACCTACTTGTATGTAGTAGTTGTTGTTCAATTGTGTTCAGTCATGTCTAAATCTTCATGACTCCAGCTAGGCAAAGCTACTGTAGTTGTTTGCCTTTTTTTTCTTTTCCAGATCATTTTGTACATGGGAAAACTGAGGCAATCAGGTTTGTTCAAGGCCCCAGAGCTAGTGAGTGTCTGAGTTCAGATTTGAACTCAGGAAGATGTCTTTCTGACTTCAGACCCTCCACCCTGAGTGCCCCATAAACAATAAAGCTCTTATTTATTTATTGGACATTGAAGTGACCTATTGGAGTAATTTCTAAAATTTGGTCCAGCACAAAGAGGCTCTTCAGAGGCTCCCTCAGAAGTTGGAGTGATGACAGAGCTACAATTTCCTTGAACCCAGTTTGCCAAGTTAGATTTATATGATGCTTTCAAGTTTATAAATTTTTTATACATGTTATCTCATTTGACCTTCACAAAAATTCTGTGAGATACAAAGTGCAGCTATTATCATTTTCATTTACCAGATAAGGAAATCAGGCCCCAGAGACTTCTGTAGGGTTATGCGATTAGTAAAGCCAAAATTCAAACTCAGGTTATCTATTGGATGCTTCACCTGACTCTTCACTTTGCCATACCTATATATTGGGAACTTAATCATTCATGAATAGCCTACTGAGATATTCAGACAGTATGAAGTTATTGTTTCTTATTTTTGATTTTATTGTAATGGAATTTTGGAATCAGAAAACTTGTTTTCAAATTCTAGCTCTTCCTCTTATTACCTGTGTGACCTTGAATAAGTCACTCAAACTCTGTGGATCTTATCATCCTTATTTGTTAAATGAGAGGATTAAACAAAATGATTTCTAAAATTTCTTAATTGTTCTAAATTGATGAGCCTAGGGATGACTTTATACAAATTATTTGCTTTATCTCTATTTCCCCATCTTCATCTATAAAATATGTATTGCATTAATATCAGTACATTTCAAAAAAGTACAAATTAAATTGTCATGTTATGCATATACCAAAGGTAAATAAAATGGAATTAAGGGTGTTGTGTTGCCTCTTGGGTACTGGACTGGAAATAGACAACTATTTATAGCCACTGAAGTAATCCATTTATAAATTTGTTTTAGTTCAGTAGAGGAAATTTTGTCTCTGGTCTTGCAGACTCAACAAGAGGTCTAAATTGCTCCCAACATGGATGTTTGGGAGTGGACGTGGTTGGTGGGGGAGGATACTAGGGGAGTGACTGGGCTGCTTTCCAGCAGCAGCTGTAAATTGGAGACATGGGAATGTAGGAGTCTTAAGAAACAAAGGAAAGCAATGCAGTGAAGGTATGCTCCCAGTGTGTGATTCCTGGTTCAAAAATTTCTTGATCTCTGTCAGCTCTGCTCCAATACTTATCTACAACTAGCTGGGCATAGCAAAAGGGAGGGTTACTTAGACAGGACAGAGAATTGTATGATGTGTGTGTGTCTGTGTGTGTGTCTGTGTGTTTTTTAAAAGGAATTTCCTGAATTTCTTGTGGGAAGTGTTAGAAACAGCTTCAGACAGGATATTCTTACAGTTTTCCCCTTTATTATGAGAAAACTGGGACATTTCTTCCAAAATAAAGATGAAACCTCTGATTCCCTGAGTATGGGTTGCTTAGGGAGAAGGGACATTTAAGAAGGAAGATCTTAATTAGTTTGAACACAAGCCCAAAAACATTTGCTGTTTTTTAGTCATGTCCTACTCTTTGTAACCCTATTTGGAGTTTTCTTGACAGAAATGCTAGAGTGGTTCACCATTTCCTTCTCTAGTTCATTTTAGAGATAAGGAAACTTAAGGCAAATAGGGTTATATGACTTCCTCAGGGTCACACAGCCAGCAAGTGTCTGAGGTTGAATTTGAATTCAGGTTTTCCTGACACCAGCTTAGCACTCTTTCCATTGAACCAGTTGTTTAAACACAAATATGGCAGAATTTGCACAAAATTGTATTAGGGAATGGACTTAAAATATTTAGTGTATTTTAAGTCAGGAGACTTTTAGTAACAGAGCTTCAATCTTCTCAACTACGGACACAATTCAAAAATACTTAGAGTGCACAATAGAAATACCAAGAGTGATGTCAGAACATGAAGGTTGTAATCTCAGAATAAAAAGCCAAGCACTCTTGAGTGGACATTCTTGCTATATAGAATTGTTGATTCATCTTGATTTTTACATGGTCACTACAGCATGTGGTGTGTTAAATCATATAATAAATTTTCCACAGCATTGAACATTTCAGAGCTCAAGCTTTGAAAATGAAAAAAAATTTAAGGATAGGGAAAATTATTTGTTCTCAAAGTAGTGAGATAACAAGAAGGATGAATTTGAGAAATGAATGAATGAAATCTTTTTATTTATTTATTTTATTTTATTTTATTTCATTTGCATAACATATGTGTGAGTAATTCTTCAACATTAACCCTTACATAGCTTTCTGTTACAAATTTTTCCCCCCAACTCCCCACCCCTCCCCTAGATGGCAGGATATCCACTACATGTTAATTATGTTGAAATATTGGCAAATCGAATATATGTATACATATTTCCAAATTTATCATTGTGGTGCAAGAAAAATCTTATCTACACAAAAGACATATCAGATAAAGGAAACACAATGTAAGCAAACATCAATCAAGGAGTATGAGAATGTTATGTTGTGGTCCACATTTCACATCCCTCTCTCTGGGTGTATATGGCTTTCTTCAGTGAACAATTGGAAGTGGTTTGAAATATTTCATTGTTGAAGAGAGCCATGTCCATCAGAATTGATCGTCATATAGTACTGTTGTTGCCGTGTATAATGATCTCCTGGTTCTGCTCATTTCACTCAGCATCAGTTCATTCAGTTCTCTCCAGGCCTCTCTGAAATCGTCCTGCTGGTCATTTCTTACGGAACAATAATATTCCATAATATTTATATACCATAATTTATTCAGCCATTCTCTGATTGAAGGTCATCTATTCAGTTTCCAGTTTCTAGCCACTATAAAAAGGGCTGCCACAAACATTCTTGCACATGTGGGGCCCTTTCCTTCCTTTATGATTTCTTTGGGATATAAGCCCAATAGAAATGCTTCTGAGTCAAAGGGTATGCACAGTTTGACAACTTTTTGAGCATAGTTCCAAATTGCTCTCTAGAATGGTTGGATCCGTTCACAGCTCCACCAACAATGCATCGGTGTCCCAGCCTTCCCACATCCTCTCCAACATTCATCATTAACTTTTCCTGTCATTTTAGCCAATCTGACAGGTGTGTTGTGGTACCTCAGAGTTGTCTTAATTTGCATTTCTCTGATCAATAGT
>JAJPUD010000517.1:559003-601722 GCA_023553655.1 Myrmecobius fasciatus
TTTTGATCATCACCTCCCACCAATAGTCCTCCCCCCCTTTAGAATCCCTCCCTACCCTTTATACCTTTCCTCTAATCCTTCTATTAAGTTTATCCCTTTCCTTTACTCCTTTCCCTCCCACCTTCCCACAAGGAGGGTCAGGCCTTTCTTTGAAGCCAAATGTGTCTGATATACTCTCTTAGAGTCCAATCTAATGAGAGTAAGGTTTACGCAATACTCATCGCCCTCCCTTCTTTCCCTCAATTATATTAGATCTTCTATGTCTCTTTATGAGATTTTGCCTTATTTTACCTCCTTTATTTTTACTTTATTTTGCCTCCTTCCCCCCCCCCTTTTTTCAGTATGGTATCCCTTCCACCTCTAATTTCCTTTCCATTATTATCAAAGAAAAGTCGAATTATACCCCCATTCTTTAAGGATACCTATACTAGAAATATAGTTCTCAAGAGTTCTTTCCTTTTTACCTTTTTATGCTTCTCTTGAGTTCTGTATGTGGAGGTCAAATTTTTTGTTCAGATCTGGTCTTTTCATTAGAAATAGGTGAAATTCTCCTGTATCATTGAATGACCATCTTCTTCCCTGGAAGATGATGCTCATTCTAGCTGGATAACTTATTCTTGGCTGTAATCCAAGTTCTTTTTCCTTTCGGAATATCTGATTCCAGGCCCTTTGATCCTTTAATGTGGAAGCTGACAAATCTTGTGTAATTCTAATTATAGTTCCTCAGTATTTGAACTGTTTCTTTCTAGCTGCTTGCAATATCCTTTCCTTGGTGCGATAGTCCTGAAATTTAGCCACAATATTCCTTGGGGTTTTAATTTTGAGGTCTCTTTCAGGAGGTGATCGGTGAATTTTTTCAATGCCAATTTTGCCTTCTGATTCTAAAACATCAGGGCAATTCTCTTTCATGATTTCCTGGAAGATAGCATCAAGGTTCTTTTTTTTCATTGTGGCTTTCAGGGAGTCCGATCATCTTTAGATTGTCTCTCCTGGATCTGTTTTCCAAGTCAGTTGTTTTTCCTAGGAGATATTTCATGTTTTCTTCTATTTTTTCATTTTTTTGGTTTTGTTTGACTGATTCTTGAAGTCTTATTGAGTCATTTACTTCTATTTGTTCAATTTTAATTTTTAAAGTATTATTTCCTTCAGTTATCTTTTTTAGCTCCTTTTGTAGCTGGCCAATTGAATTTCTTGATTCAATGCATTCTTTTTCCATTTTGCCAATTTTATTTTTCATTGAATTGTTGTCTTTTTCCAATTCACCAATTTTGTTTTTCATTGAATTGTTGTCTTTTTCCAATTCACCAATTTTGTTTTTCATTGAATTGTTGTCTTTTTCCAATTCGCCATTTTTATTTTCCTGTGAATTGGTGATTTTTTCCAATTCACCATTTTTATTTTCCAGTGAGTTGGTGATTTTTTCCCAATTCACCAATTTTGTTTTTCAGTGAATTGTTTTCTTTTTCCAATTCACCAGTCCTGTTTTCCAGTTTTTGAAATCTCTGTTGCCCTGATCTCAATTTATTTCTCCATTCTTCTTCTACATCTCTTTTGAGATTCTTTATGCAATCTTCCAGGTAAGCCTTCTGAAAGGGAGACCAGCTTAAGCCCGCCTTTGTGGCTTCATCTGGGATTGTTTTCAGAATCTTAGGATCTGGGGACTTCTCCATTTTCTCTCTGTGAAAGCTGTCTGTGGTGAGACCTCTCTTCTGCTTCTTACTCATGGTTTTCAGCTGAGGTACCATTCACCAGCAGGGAGTACTACAGCAGTTTCAATTTGCCCTGGGGCAGTTTGCCGAGTTGACTTGGCTAGATCTGCACTAGGACCACGTTTTCAGCTGCTCTCAATCCACCCTTTACCAAAGGCAGATCTGCCAAAGCACCTGCCCGCAAGCAGAGCAAAGTGGCCCAGGTGTCTCCCAGGGGCTTCCTGGGTGCCTAAAATCTGCCTCTGTCACAGCCAGACTTTTGCCCTGGGTGTGCTGACGTCTGATCCCGGCCAGCGGCCAATTTCCCCTGAGACTAACCTCCCGAGTTTTTTCAAAGTAGATATTTGATAGAAGTGCGTTGTACTCCAAGTGTTTGGTGGAGCCGTCACTGCAGAACCAGTTCGGAGGCTCAATTTGTCTGGGTCTGAGGGAAGCTCTCAGGAGCTCACAGAGAACACTGTCTGCAGTTCACCATCTTGACTCCACCTGAAATGAGTGAAATCTAAATAAACCTAATAACTTAAATTTTATTTCTTGGGAAAGAGGAAGTAGAAAGGGAGCAATGTTAAAAGTAGATTAATAATTTGAAAAGCAAATTATTAATGGGATGGGATTTTACTGAACAACCAAAAATTTCATCTTTGTTGCCCAAACTTCTTTTCTAGTCTAGATGCTGGGTTATTTTTTTTTCCTCTTTCCCTTTCCTAATGCAATGGTGGTTTGCTCTTATGATTTATTTGACTAAAAATTTCAACAAAAGGCAATCTTGAAAAGAAAATCCCTGTCATTGTTACTTGCTACCTATGCCTTGGATTACTGGAATTGAAAAAAAAGTTGAAAATTGAATGACTTTTCACCATTTATATTATTTATTTTATGTGAGCATTTCACTCACTGTGGATCATTAAAAAAAAACTGTTCAGTTTCACTTAATGCTTCAAGTCAATTACATTTTCTGGTTCTCACATACTAACACAGCACTGTTATCTTAGGGTTTTCAGCACTGTGGAAGAATCATTTCATGGAAGAAACTCTATTTCAGTTAAAATGTTACTTTCTATTTCTTAAAAAAAAAAAACCTAACAATGCCAATATTTTGGCCCTAAAACTAGAACCCTTTAAATATAAACAGTCTTCTCTTGTTAATCAGGAACTAGGCAATATTCCATTGCCTTATAGTTTACTTTTCTCTCCATAAGATCAAAGAGGAATTTACAATCCAATAAAGAATACTTACAAACATAAATACTAATTTATACACAGAGCAGAGGATTTTATCTAGTGTCTGACAAAAAACAGGAGGCTAGATTTAAAAAACAGAAAAAAAATAACAAAAAACCCAGCCATGAGGGGAAAAAATTTGGAGGTGTGCTATTTGTTTCTAATTAGAGTGACATAGTGAACCATATATATCAATGAATTCCCCAAATCTTTCAAGCATTATATTGATATTGCATTTAATTACAGTCAATTTGATAATATAAGTCCTGATTATCCAGAGTGTGGAGTCTTCATTCATTTAGCAAATGCTTGTTAAGCGCATGCTATGTCCTAAATGGGGGATATAAAGATGAACAGGACATGGCTTCCTATCTTAGAAGAGCTTGGGGGTGGAAAAGCAGGAAGTATGAAATATTCACAAATAACCAAAATATAAGGAATACTATGCAACATCGAGGAAATTGTGCTTAAGTTCTACTTTGGACTATGCAGGCACATTTGAGTAGGAGAAGATATTACAGGAAGAGGGAACTGTGAACCATGTCTTGAATAAAACATTGAAATATGGACACATTTGGGAAATGGTGACTAGGGTGATTTTGAGGAATACTGGGGGAAAAATGGAAAGGTAAGTTGGGGTCAAATCACATAAGTCCTCCAATGCTCTTATCAGGAGTTTCAACTTTGTTATTTCAGTGGGGATGACACAATAATATCTCTGCATAAGGAAGATTAATCTTAAGTAGCATGTAAGTTATACTGGAGATGGGAAAAAGACTGGAAATGAGGAAACCAATCAGGGCAACCGAAGAAAAATGCTTATGTTTTAGGCAAACTATGGTGAAGAAAGAAGAGTTGCTTTTGAAGGAGGGATGTACCCAAACATGATAGAAGGTCCTTGAAAGCAGAATTAGTCTAACAAAGCATTGTGAACAAAGTAGTGCTCAATATTAATGAATATAGTCTCACATTTAGCCTTAGATTGGCCTTTTTGCAGCTTCCAAATATTTTTCCAAGGAGTACCTGCAAACTCACTGTAACATCTTTCAGAACTCAGCAGTGAATGATTCATTATTTGAAAGTGTCAGTTTCCCTTTAAATGTTAAAAATGGTAGCAATAAGACTAGTGATTTTAAGAACAATTCAGACAATTGTTCCCCTGGAATCTTATAACAATAAAATTGTAAAAACAAAATAAAACAAAAACAAAAGATATTCATAATACCTGGAAGGGACTATTGAAATTATTTAAAGCTTTCTCCTTCTTAACTGGAAGTGGAAACAAGACCAAGAGTGTTGGTCACATAACATTATTACCTAATTAGTGGTACAATACAAGGTAGAATTTGGGTCTTTTGACTCCCAGTCTGATTAATAATTTTTAGAATAATTATCTGCCATGTGGGTTGAGGGCTATTTTTATGTTGGTAGTTGTTGTTTGAGGAAAGTACATTTCATAAATACTATTTTCAGCTATTTTACCTTTTCTCTTCCCAGTCCCCCTCTTCTAGACTTGCATTTTGCCAGAGTCGTCAACATGGAAAAAGACCTAAATAAAACAAAAGGGACTAAAGTATTAAAAACTATGAAGACAGGGGAATTTATAAATTAAACTTAATATTAAAATTAATTGTTAAAAATGTATTTCCTCTTCTTTTTATTTGATTAAAACAAAACCAAACAAAAACAAACCCAAATCTTATAAACAAATATGCAGAGTCTAACAAAACAAATCTCTCACATTGGCCCTGTACAAAAAATATGTCACATTTTGCACCCTGAATCTATCTCTCTATCATGAGGTGGGTAGCACCTCTTCTGGGACCATGGTTGGTCATTGCACTAATCAGAGTTCTAAAGTCAAAGATAATTGACCTTTACAATGCTCATGCTACTGTATAAATTGTTCTCCTGACTCTGATTACTTTTTTCTGCCTTGAGTTCATAATAATCTCAGATTTCATGGGAAGTATCTCTTTCATCATTCTTTCAGTCCTGGTTCCTTTACCAAATTGTATTTCTTGACATGCACAAGGAGATTGGGAGCAAGCACATATCAAGAAGTTCTGTGACAGGTATTAGTTTCCTTCTGTTTCCTGCATAGTTTGGAAGCTCTGTTGATTTCAAAGGGAGACTTCACCAATGACACAGATGAAGCATGGAAAAGAACATGAACTGGGTAAGTTATTTATTGATCAAAAAGCAACTCAAAAGTATAAATAGAATGAGGAAAAAACACATGGTGGTTTCATCAGATAAAACTTATCTCCAAATATTGATAGGAATCTCTCTTGATTTTTTTTTAAAGAAAACCATAGTATTCTTATATTTAGCTTCATGATCACTAGTTTAAATGAAAGAGGTCTCATTTTAGAAAATCTCACCTGACTCTCCTTCATCATTTCTAGGATTCCTTATCATCTACTCAATCCTTGTTTCATACTCAGTTGAATTAACCATGTAGATTCATGGATAAATTGATTGTCCACAAGCTGAACTAATAGTTAACCATACTATGAATCCAAAAAAAAGCTGTCCTGCAGAGAAAGATGAGGCATTAAACTGTGTGAGTTGGCAAAACTCTATGAGCTGACTAGCTCCCACAATTTTACTGCTCTCTTAAAAATTACCAATAAAGAAGCCCTTTCTTAATAGGTCCAATTAACCATTTTTCATCCTTACCTTCTTTGACTTCTCTTTTATGTTTGCCATTGAGTACTCCTTGAAATCTTTTTGTCCTTCAACTTTTATGGTGCTAATCTTGCTGGTTCTCCAAACACTTCCTTGATATTTATTTCCTCTTTTTAGGAATCTCTTTCCTCTCTACTTCTCTAAAAATTATTGTTGTTCAGTTGTTTGGTCTTGTCCAACTCTTCGTGACCCCCTGGATCCCTGTATGTCAAGTCCTTTTATGCTCTACTATCTTCCAAAATCTGTGCAAGCTCATTGTTTTCATGACATTATCAATCCAACTAATTTTATAGCATACCCGTGTTGTTTTGCCTTTTAATCTCTCTATCCTACTACTTCCTATTCGCCTAACTTCGGGTGTAGGATGTATTCAGGGAAGAATAATACTTCTTGTATGAAGGGTGCTGAGTTCTTTTCAGGGCTGCTTTCCAGCTTTGATGTCCATCTGATTCACCCAACTCTCACCTCTAGCTGTAAGAAGCCATAGCAGGTGCATCAGACACACTCTGGTAAACCATTTTGTCAGACAAACTAAACCAGGTTGAGGATAAATAAGGGGTCACAAACTCTTAGGTGAGTTAGGAGAATGTCTACTCCAAGTTTGTGAAGACTTCCTTTGGTATAATGGACAGATGAAAACAATTTCTTCCAATAAGCATGAAGGTGGACGAAGCAGATATTCAGAGTTTGGTTACATATCAAAGATGCTAAAGACATCCATTGCATCTTGACTTTGTCCTGCCAGTGAACTCTAATGACTCTGGAAGAAAAAGTAAGGTTGAAGACTTGGCACAACTCAACTTTATTTAATATGTGCAAATCAAAAATCATCAATGAAATAATTTTATCATTTCTATTGATCTTAAAGTCCTGTGGCAACAGACAAGTAATGAAGTATCAAATGTAAATGCACTAGGAGCTCTAGGCACAACCTTGCCTACTATGTCCAGGCCATAGGGTCATCTTTTCACTGGGAGCATTGGAATCCATCAGTCCCCCTGAACGTTAGAGCAGCCTTTTTGAAGGACTGTACTGATTACCTACTGATGCAAGGAAGGGGCTAGAAAAGGTGCTCTAAAAATTGTCATCTTCATACAGCCTTGGCCCACTTACCACAATAGTCAGGGACCACATCCTTTGCTCAAAACATATACTCACAAAACACAAAAAACTTCTTCAAAAATGATTCTACTCCTCATGTATACATGGATTGTATGCACATATACAGACAATATGAAATTTTGTAGACTTGAAAGAATAATATCTCTTGTTTCAAGAGGAGTCAGCAAAATCAAAACATTCAAATAGCAGTCCTGAATGAAATGAAGGCCAGTGTACTAAAATCAGAGTTGGATATTTCTTTTTCTGGAGTGGCTACAGTGAAGGGTAGTGCTGTAAAGTTAGTATAGATTTTACAATCACAACAATGTAGTAAAAAATTTGTATGTCTACCAAAAGAATTGATTGAATGACAGGCTCATAATTATATGATTGCCACTTTCAGAAAGTGCCATGCCACCAATATCAGTACCTGTGCTCCCACCTGGACAAACTCTGATAAGGTCAAAGAAAAATTTTATGAAAACCTGGACACCTTCATGTGTCAAAAGAACACAAGCTTATAATTCTGGGTGACTTTAATGCTAGAGTAGGCACAGACAACCAGACATGGCAGGGAGTCTTTGGTCCTTGGGAGAAATAGAGTTGGAAAAAGCAATAGCAATGGTCACTTACTGTTGAAGACTTGTGCATCTCATGACCTTCTTTGTACCAATGCTATCTTCCATTTACCTAAACACAATAAAGCTTCATGGATGCACCCTCACAGCAAATACTGGCATTTAATATAAACTATATGAATATAAGGAGAAAAAACAGTATATAAGAATGACAAAGGCAATATATGATACAGAGTGCTGGACGTACTTATCCTCTCCAAGCTAAATATTTGCAAATAATAAAAGTGGCAGCTCTAACGCAAAATGATTGCTAATAGATTTAATGTCAACAGATTAGAGTGCTTCGCCAAGCTGGGAACAGTTGATTGCTAGCTTGGAGAGAAAGTTGAGCTCACACACAGTTGGCAACAGTGGAACAGAAAAAGAATGGGTAGCTTTGAGAAATTTGGTTACATCACTGAATTTACTTATCTGGACCAGGATAGTCACAAACATCACTATTAACTTGAAAAAAAATGATGGAGAAATTCAGAAACTGCTAAATGGAAAACAAGAACTCCACAGAGTTTATAAGCATAATAATTCCTCCATCTCTAAGAAGGCAGCATTTTAATTCCATCAAAAATATAATGCAAGCAAAACTTAAAGAAATGCAACACTAGATCAATAAGAAAGCAAATGAAATTCAATTTTATATTGATAGTAACAATTCAAAAAAACTTTTATGATGCTATAAAGGCTGTTTATTGGAAAAAGACATATACTGTCTCTCAATTACTCACAGCTGATGGAATCACATTTATTAGTGATAAGGACATAATCCTACAGAGATGGACTAAACTCTTCCATAGTGTTCTCAAGAAACCATCATCAATCAATGCTGTAGTAGTTTTCCTAGAAAACCACATGAAACCAAGCCTCTGAACAGAGGCTGATGTAATGAAACCACTCTCCAACTCAAGATAGATTGGAAGGACTTCAAGAAAGGTCAGTCTTACTGGGTTGAAAAAGGTGGTTAGCCCAATTCAGATAGACTCTGGGAAAGCCAGTGAGAGAATCTTAATCACAGCAAATCAGCAACTAAAATCCTTAGTCTGGACTCAGTAGAAAAGCAAATCAGTGGAGCAGCTTCCAGTCTCAGCTCAGAAGACAAATTCTAGGAAACCAAGCTGTTTTCTGAAAAAAAAAAGCAGGCAAAACTACCTCTGCAAACACAAGGGACCTCTATCTCAAAGCCACAGCTCAGAGCTGCACAAGAAGCTTGGGACAGTGCTTGCTTTACCCCAGAAGCAAAGTTCAATCATAAAAATAAAAAAAAGGAAAGAAAATGAGCAAGAAATAGTTAAGAATCTTAAGCTACTATGGTGACAGGGAAGATCAAAACACAAAGTTAAACAAGGAAGAAATGCCAAAGAGTGATATGAATTGGTCTCAAGGCCAAAGAGGCTTCTTGGAAGTGCCCATAAAAATTGTAAAAGGCAAATAAGAGAGATAGAAGAAAAAATGAGAAAGAAAATGAGAGGTATGCATGAAAGAGTCATCAGCTTAGAAAAACAAGGAAAAAATATTGAAGCAAACATCTCCTTAAAAAATGGAATTATCCAAATGAAAAAAAAATACAAAAGCTAACTGAAGAAAATCACATAATAAAAGTGAGAAAAGGGCAAATGGAAGCTAATGATTCTGTGAGACAATAAGAATCAGTCAAACAAACTCAAAATAATAAAAAAAAATGGAAGAAAATATGAAATACATTGTTGGAAAAACAGCCCAATTGGAAAATAGATACAGAAGAGATAATTTTAAAACTATTGGCCTATCTGAAGGCTATGAATAAAAAAAAAACCTGTATAGAATTTTTCAACAGATTGTAAAGAAAACTGCCCCAATATTCTAGAAACAGAGGGGGAAATACTAATTGAAAGAATCCATCAATCACCTTCAGAAAGAGATCCCACAAGGAAAACCCCAAGGAACATTGTTGTGAAACTCCAGAACTACAATATCAAGGGAAAAAAAGCTAAAAGCTGCAAGACAGAAACAATTCAAATATTGCAATAGGATTACCCAGGATCTGGCAGCTTCTACAATAAAGGATCAGAGGCCCTGGAATACTATATTCTAGAAGGCAAAAGATTTAGGGTTACAACCAAGAATTAACTATCCAGAGAAACTCAGCAACATCTTCCAGGGGAGAAGATGGATTTTCTATGAAGTAAGAGACTTTCAATCATTTTTTTTGAAAAAAACCAGAACTAAACAGAAAATTTAATCTATAAACACAGGACTCAAAAGAAGCATAGAAAGGTAAACAGGGGGAAATATTATTTAAAAGTTAAACTGTTTACATTCCTAGATGGGAAAATGATATCTATAACTCTTGAGAACTATATCTGTCACTGGGGCAGACAGAGGGGGCATCACATGGACTAGGGTGTGGTTGTGAATGGACTCTGATGTGATGACATCAAAGAAAAAGACATTAAGAGATGAAAAAAAGTTTTGTATTGGAAAAAGAGGAAAGGAGGAGTATAATGGGACAATTAGTTCACATGAAGAGGTGCAAAAGATCTATTACAATACAGGGGGAAAAGGGAGAGGAATGAGTATTGTCTGAATCTTGATTTCCATCAATTTTGGCTTTAAGAGGGAATAACTTAATCATTCAGTTGGGTATAGAAATTTATCTAATCCTGTAAAGAAGTAGAAGGAGAAAGAGGAAAGAAAAATGAAGGATAGGATAGAAAGGAGGGTAGAAACATGAGGGAAATTGTAAGAAAAGCAGGGGTGGGAGGGTGGGAGCAGTGATAGAAGGTAAGGTACTGTGGAGTAGGTTAAAAGAAAACACTAGTAAGAGAAGGGGAGAGGTGATAGGAGATAAGGTAATGGGTGGGGTCGGTAAAAAAAGTCACAGAACTAAGGAAAAGGTAGAAAGAGAACAAAGGTATATACGGGGAGAAAATAGGAGGGAGGGAAATACAGAACTGGTAATCATAACTGAATGTGAATGGGATGAACTCTTCCATAAAATGGAAGCAAATAGCAGAGTGGATTAAAAATCAGAATCCTGCAATATGTTGTTTACAAGAAATACATCTGAGATAGAAAGACATATACAGAGTAATGGTAAAAGGCTGGAACAAAATCTATTATGCTTCATTTGAAGTAAGAAAAAGCAGGGGTAGCAATTCTGATCTTAGATAAAGCAAAAGTAAAAATAGATCTTATTAAAATAGATAAGGAGAAAAATTACATCTTAATAAAGGGTACCATAAATAATGAAGTAGTAACAACAATAAATGAATGGTGGCTTAACAGTACCAAATCCAAAAGTATATTATAAAGTAGCCATCATTAAAACAATTTAGTACTGGCTAAGAAATAGAGTGGTGCGTTAGTGGAATATATTAGATACATATGACACAGTAATCAAGGCTTATAGCTATCTAGTATTTGATAAACCTTCAAACTCCAGCTTCTGAAATAAGAACTCACTATTTGACAAAATTGCTGAGAAAACTGGAAAATATGTCAAAAACTCAGCATAGACCAACATTTCAAATCCCATACCAAAATAAGGTCAAAATGGGTACATGATTTGGGCATAAAGGATGATATAAACAAATTAGGAGAACAAAGGATGATTTACCTATCAGATCTTTGGAGAAGAGTGCAATTTATAACCAAAGAAGAACTAGAGAACATTATGAAAGGCAAAATGGACAACTTTGATTATATTAAATTAAAAGGTTTTTGCATAAACAAAACCAATAGAAACAAGATTAAAAGAAAAGTACAAAGCTGGAAAAAAATCTTTATAGCTAGTCTTTGCGATAAAGGTCTCATTTCTTTTCTTTTTTCTGTTAAAGTTTTTTATTTGCAAAACATATGCATAGGTAATTTTTCAACATTGACCCTTGCAAAGCTGTCTGTTACAAATTTTTCCCTCCTACCCCCCAACCTCTCCCCTAGATGGCAGGAAGTCTAATACATGTTAATTACATTAAAATATTTGACAGATCAAATATGTGTATACATATATATATAGAGAGAGTTATCTTGCTGCACAGGAAAAGAAAAAAAAACCTGAGAAGGAAAACATAATGCAAGCAAACATCAATAGAGTGTGAAAATGCTACATTGTGGTCCAGACTCAGATCCCACAGGCCTCTCCCTGGGTGTATATGGTTTTGTTCATCACCGAGCAGTTGGAACTAGTTTGAAACATCTAGCTGTTAATGAGAGCCATGTCCATCAGAACAGATCATCGTATAGTCTTGTTGTTACCATGTATAATGATCTCCTGTTCCTTCTCATTTCACTTAGCATCAATCCATGCAAGTCTCTCCAGGCCTCTCTGAAATCATCCTACTGGTTTTTTCTTACAGAACAATAATATTTCATGATATTCATATGCCATAATTTATTCAGCCATTCTCCAATTGATGGGCATCCATTCAGTTTCCAGTTTCTAGCCACTACAAAAAGGGCTGCCACAAACATTCTTGCACATGTGGGGCCCTTTCCTTCCTCTAAGATCTCTTTGGGATATAAGCCCAATAGAAACACTGCTGGGTCAAAGGGTATGCACAGTTTGATAACTTTTTGATCATAGTTCCAAATTGCTTTCCAGAATGGTTGGATCCGTTCACAGTTCCACCAACAATGTATCAGTGTCCCAGTTTTCCCACATCCCCTCCAACATTCATCATTATCTTTTCCTGTCATCTTAGCCAATCTGACAGGTGTATAGTGGTACCTCAGAGTTGTCTTAATTTGAATTTCTCATCAATAGTGATTTGGAACACTAAAGGACTCATTTCTAAAATATATAAAGAACTGTGTCAAATTTATAAGGATCCAAGCCACTCTCCAATTGATAAATGGTCAAAGGATATGAATAGACAATTTTCAGATGATGAAATTAGAGCCATCTGTAGTTATATGAAAAAATGCTGTAAATCGTTATTGATTACAGAAATGCAAATTAAAACAACTCTGAGTTACCACCTCACACCTCTCATATTGGCTAAGATGACAGGAAAAGATAATGATAAATGTTGGAGGGGATGTGGGAAAACTGGGACACTAATGCATTGTTGGTGGAGTTGTGAAATAATCCAACCATTCTGGAGAGCAATTTGGAACTATGCTCAAAGAGCTATGAAACTGTGCATACCCTTTGATCCAGTAGTGCCATTACTGCATCTGTATCCCAAGGAAATCATAAAGAAGGGAAAAGAACCCACATGTGGCAAAAATGTTTATAGCAGCTCTTTTTGAGGTAGCAACAAATTGGAAAATGAGTAGATGCCCATCAATTATGGAGTGGCTGAACAAGTTGTAGTATTTACAAGTTGTAGTTATTTACACTTTAATGTTCTTTTTTTTAAGTTCTGTTGCAACATACTCAAAATGAAATTTCTCATCTCCTTTGCCAGGACACCTCCCTTCCCCAATTAATCCATTTCCATCAATGTTTTTCATTTGTCTGGGTGAAAAGGGTATTCATTTTCCCATTATCACCACTTAAATTCCAGACCTGATTACTTTCTATTCAGTTTATTGTAGCAGCCTATTAACTATTCTCTCTACCTCTAGTCAATCCATCCTGTGTATCACCATAAGAGTTATCATTCAAAAACACCATTTTCTACTTCTTCCTTCCTTTCACATCAAGCCCAAATTCCTATTGCTGATCTTCAAGGTTATTTCCCCCAACATGTAATCTCTATGACACTTGGGTCTGAAATGCCCAGGTAAGAGAAAATACAGGACAGTCAAAATAATTAAGAGTGTTTATTAGCTGGCCAGGGACTGAGCCCTGCCAGTGCAAGACTAGGGGGTCAGTCCCAAGGAGTTTTATGGACACATATTTATGAGAGAAAATCGCAAGAAAGTTTAGAAACATTTATCACACTAAAAATTCCTTTCCCAGGCAGGCGGCGAAGTGTAACAGGGAGGCAACTTTCCTTTAAGTTCTATATTCATTAAGTAGTCAAGGTCTTTGGTCATAGATAACACAGTACATCTGGAGGCCTTGTGGTCCAGTGTTTGGAAACAGGAGATATCACCTGAATTGGGGAGTAAAGAACTGGTGGTGCAGTTCTTCAGAGTTCAAGCTGAGGTAACATTCTCACAGTCTCATGAGTGCCCAAGCAGTTTCAGGGGCAGCATCCATTTTACCCACAGTGTCCATTTCACTCCCCCCTTTTCTTTGTGACTGCTCAGAAGCTGGACTCATCAGAGGCCAGAGGGGAGTAAGTGGTTTTAGCAACAAACAGCTTAACTGCCTGGATTCTTCTCCTGATATATGTGGTTAAATAGTTAATCAAGCAAGGGGCAACCAGTAGGGCTGGCAGACATAGGGCAAGGGGGCCTATCAGAGAGGTTATAAGAGAGGTCATCCTAGACTAATTAAAGAGAGACTGATACCAGGACATCGATGGCCATCAGGCTGTTTCTCGCTCCTTCACGTGTTTCCTGACAGTGGATAGGGACTCCTTCACAATTCCTGAATTGTTGGCAAAAACAGCAAGCTTTCCCAAGGACCATACATAGCCTTTTCTGTTTAAGATAGAGTAAATCCAAGCGCTGATGATTTTGTAGGACTTCTTCTGCCAAGGAGTTTAAGGAGCTCTCCAGAAAGGATATTTGACTTTCCAGGTCCTTTAAGTCCTGGTCCATCTGGGAGCCTAAAACTGACAATTGGCTGTGGCCATGGATCAGAGCAGCCGTCCCAATAGCAGTGGAACCTGCTATTCCGAGTCCTATTAGCAGGGGAACGAGAATAGGAGCAGCCCTCTTTGCCCTGCCCAACAAACCAAAACGTTCTTCAGCCCCTCCCTCAGAATACAGATAAACCTGAGGGAGCATGTACACAAGTAAGCAAAACTTGGGGGATTCTTCCAGAGCTAAAGTACATTTGCTGATACAAGGGGTTTTCCACCAGGCAGAACAATTGGGAAACTGAGACAGAACAACTGAGGGAAATGGAGACATGGGAACACAACATTCCACACTTTCTCTCCTGAATAGTCAAATCATGGAATCACCTTCCCTAGACACATGGAAGGTCTCAGCACCATAATTTTGACTGATCCTACCAGGAGCAGGTAAACTAAAATAAAACTAGAAAAGGTGCAAGGACCTACGGTGAGGGCAAGTCTCTCCCTGATATACCCAGAGCTGTTAATGGCCTTCCATAGTCCTCCCTGTTGCAAGCTTGTCAGGTCCTCTGCAGTTCTGGAGCTCCATCTCAGCCAGGGAAGCTGAAATGGAAAGTTCAATGTTAGGTCTGTGGTCATTTGTGCATGGTCATTTGTGCACCTAACTCTCAGCCTCTGCTTGCAGAGGGAGCAGCAGCGCACAAGGCAGCTATGATAGCCCCTCTAGGGCTGCACAGGCCATCAGAGACTCCAAGGAGGAAGGGTGAGGCCCTAAATTGCTGCACCTGTCCCCACCCAGAAGAACAGACATGCTGGGGAACGCTGCTGTAGAAATGGTCAGAGTATGCACACTTAGTCAGACCACCAAGGCAGGCAAATCACGAACTCAGAGGCCTGATACCCAAATATTCTTGGAGGATGCTGAAATACTAATTAAGAAACTGGGGTTACAGGACTGGAGAAGTAGATCAGAGAGACTGCCAGGAATCAGAAAATGGTCCCAGAAACTGAGTCTGCCAGGGCAATCCCAACAGAATAAGGGGGTTCAAAGTTAAAGCAGAACCAGACATCACAGTCCAGTTGGGGTTTAAATAATAAACCAAGCAGGCAAGAAAAATGAAAAATGAACTGCTGTAAGGGCTTCTGATTTAAACTGATGAGTTGGGGGTGGGGCAGAAATGTCTGAAGCCAGGTGAACAGGAAATTAGGGACACCAGCAGTTCCCATTCTTTCAAGTATTTTGGGGAAAAATCTACTAGTTTCTTGGTTCCCTATTTCTCATTCCTCCCATCCTTTTATTTTTTTCTTTTCCACTGAAGGAATCATCCAAGGAAGAGTAAATAGAGATCTAGTTGTCAAGTTCATCTCACATAACAGACTAGTATAGTAGGGGTTTTCCACTATGGAACTAAAAATTCCTCAAGCAATTACATATCCTGACGGGAACATTGTGATCAATTAGATAATGCAGATACAAACTATTCATTACAGTAACAGTCACCCAAAATCTTAACCCAACATTTTCCATCCTTAAATCCAAAATACAGCAATAGGGGACCCAATCAGGATTGTACAGTAATACACACTAATGGGGACCCAATCAGTTCTGTACAGTAATACATACTAATAGGGAACCCAATAAGGATTGTGCAGTAATGCACAGTAATAGGGGACCCAATCAGGATTGTACAGTAATACACAGAGTTTAACAGTCATTCACGAACCACCCTCAGTTCTCCCCAAATGAGATGCAATGTCCATTTAGGAGCAGGGGCGATGTCTCTTTAAAAAGCTGCTTTATGCTGAGAGAGGGGCAAAGTGAACTTCTTCTCTAGGGAGGGGATTAGGTGTGGTGAAAGCAGGCAGTGATCTTGATTCAGAAGCAGGTCAGTAAGGCTGTAACTTGACCAAAATCTGGAACAAAAACCAAATCTAACAAATAAAGTTAGAACAGTCTGAAATAGAAGGACTGGTTCACAAGGACTGATACAAAATGTGGAGAAGCCAGCATAGATGTGTCAGTAGCTTCCCATGTAAGGAGGCAAGTTTGTTTCACAGGACAGACAAATTGGTTGTCAGCTGCAGTCCTTAGAAACAAAAAGCAATTAGGTTTCTCAGGCAATTGTGCCAAATGTTCTTTCATTATTTAGAAACCTTTAAAAACCAGAATACCTACAGACACAAATATCTAGTAACAGATAAATGACTAGGCTAAAAACTCATTTGCCTAAGTTTAAGGATATAATGATTACATATAACCAGATTGGAAACAGCAAGGTATGATACAATTGAATTGCATTAATGATTTCTATTGACTATTGTTCTGATCATAGAAATCAGACATGACGATACCATAATATAATCAGTCAAAATTGATTCTTCAACACATACAGGACACAGGATAGAATAGCCTTAATTCAGTTTTACTTCAGGTAATTTCCTCAGTAACTTTCTGAAGGTGGAGCTTTAAAATTCCTAAATAATATCAGCTACAAGCCCAAGAAGTTTAACCTCCAATAACAAATTCCATTAACCAACACTTCAGATGAATTCCAAACAGGCATTTACCATGACCTTATATTGATAACAGTAAGAGATTTGTCCCATGAACTTTCCGGGACTTATCTTTCATACCTAAGTAGATGTTTCATAAGGTGAATATTACAGATCATTTTGCTTTTAAAATACCCAATAAATAAAAAAAAATTTCTAAATTGCATATTGTCCAGAACAGAAACATTCTCAAAGGGACAAAAGAGAAAAATTATTATTCTGAGTCCCTTTAATAAAAGGGTACAACTTTAAGATGACTCAATACAATCAATTAAAACTCATAGAGAATATCCTAATCCCACATAAAAGAATCTGAAAGATTCTTTAAAAAATATCAATTAAACCTTTGGAAATAATTCTACCAAATTATAGATCACATTTGTTATCATATTCCATAAACAAGGAGACAATCATGCACCTAAGTAAACAAATATTCAGTTAATTAACACGATGTAAAAGTGAGCTGTTCCTTTAAAAAATGCTCTTTGCAACAAACAGCTAAGTTCATCTCCATTTCTAAAGAAGCAGCTGAAAGTGGTGAGGGGAGTTAAATCTTCACCCTTTGAGAAAGAACCTTCTCTTTCTCTGGAAAGTAACTTGGAACTATGCTCAAATATTATCAAACTGTGCATACCCTTTGACCCAGCAGTGTTTCTACTAGGCCTGTATCCCAAAGAGATCTTAAAGGAAGGAAAGGGAAATATGCAAAAATGTTTGTAGCATCCCTTTTTGTAGTGGCAAGAAACTGGAAATTGAATGGAGGCCCATAAGTTGGAGAATGGCTAAATAAATTATGGTATATGAATGTTATGGAATATTATTGTTCTGTAAGAAACGACCAACAAGATGATTTCAGAGAGGCTTGGAAAGACCTACATGAACTGATGCTAAGTGAAATCAGCAGAACCAGGAGATCATTATACATGGCAACAACAAGATTATATGATGATCAATTCTGATGGACATGGTTCTCTTTCACAATGAGATGATTCAAACCAGTTTCAGTTGTTCAGTGATGAAGAAAGCCATATACACCCAGAGAGAGGCCTGTGGGAACTGAGTGTGGACCACAACATAGCATTTCAACACTTTCTGTTGATGTTTGCTTGCATTTTTTCCCTTCTTAGGTTTTTTTTTTCCTTCTCTTTCTAGATCCAATTTTTCTTGTGCTGCAGCATAACTGTATAGATATTCATGCATATATTGGATTTATATATTTTAACATATTTAACATATATTAAACTACCTGCCATTTAGGGAAGGGGGTGGGAGGAAGAAAGGAAAAATTTGAAACAGAACGTTTTGCAAAGGCCGATGTTGAAAAATTACTCTTATGTTCTGTAAACAAAAAGCTTTAATAAAAAAAAGAAGAAAAAAGGAATAAAATTAATAAATTGGTAATATGGAGTATTGCTTATGGAAGCAACCATTGGCCAATAAGCCAGCAGAATCAGAACAAACAGGAGTAGGCAGAAATATGATATTCAGTGGAAATTAGTGTTATAATATCTTCATAGGACATCAGCCTTTCATTGTCATAGGTATAAATTTATTTAGCCATAAAAGAAGGAAACAAGCATTTACTAAGCACTTAAAATGTGTCAGGCACTGTGTTAATTGCTTTTCAAAAGCATCTCAGTTGGTCCTCACAACAAGGAGGAGAGGAGATATTATCATTATCCCTATTTTATAGTTGAGGAAACTAAGGCAGAAGTTGAATGATTTGTCCAAGGTCATACAGATAGTGTTTTAGGTCAGATTTGAACTTAGGGCTTTCTGACTACATGCTCATTCTATCCACTCTCACAACTAACTATGGCTATAAGAATCTACTATGTTTATGTTGACCACAAATATTTTCTTGTATGTGTCCTCCATACATGGTCCGTGGTCTGAACACATTCTCTACTTGGATGTCCTTTTTAGTAGTTCTCTGGAAGTTTTCAGGATTTAACACTCTACTAATATTCCCCTACTCCTATGACTGCTCCTTCTCTGTCTCTTTTGCTGGATCTTCCTCCAGACCACACTCTCTAGGTATCCCTCTAGGCCATAGACTCTAGACTCTTTTCTCCCTCTGTACTAATTCCCTAAGGATTTCATCAGCTGCCATGGATTTAATTATCATCTTTACTACAGTAATTCTCAAATCTGTCTTTCCTGCCCTCAATTTCTCTGTTGATCTCTAATCTTGCATCTCCAAAAGCCTTTCAGATATCTCAAACTGCTTGTTCTCCACATATTTTAAACCAAATGTGTCCAAAACAAAATTCAGTATGTTTTCCCCTAACCTCTTCTGCTTCTACCTTTCCTATTACTAAAGAGCCCCAGCATTCTCCCAGTCCTCAAGGCTTGCAATCTAGTATACATCCCTAACTCCTCATTATCTCTCACCTTGCTCCGCCATATCCAATCTATTGCCCAGATCTGTCAATTTCACCTTTGCAATATTTCTTGAATATGCCTCCTTTTCTCCTCTCACACTGAAACCATGCTGGTGGTTACTTCACATTTGGATTATTTCAATACATTGCTGGTAAATCTGCAGCCAAAAGTCTCTTCCTGCTTGAATCCATCCTCCATTCAGCCATTTTGAAGTGATTTCCTAAAACTCAGAATTGATCATGTCACCCCCTCTCAATAAACTTAGTAAGTAAAACAGTGGCACTGACTCCAGGAGCAAGTACAAAATGCTCTGTTTGGCATTCAAAGTCCTTGAGACAGCAGGTTAGCCATCCCTACCTACAGTCTTCTTTTTTATATTATTATTATTTTTTAAATTTTATTTTATTTGCAAAACATATGTATGGGTAATTCTTCAACGTTAACCCTTACATAGCTTTCTGTTACAGATTTTTCCCCCCAACTCCCCACCCTTCCCCTAGATGGCAGGATATCCACTACATGTTAATTATGTTAAAATAGTTGGCAAATCGAATATATGTATACATATTTCCAAACTTATCATTGTTATGCAAGAAAAATCTTATCTACACAAAAGACATATCAGATAAAGGAAACACAATGTAAGCAAACATCAATCAAGAGTATGAGAATGTTATGTTGTGGTCCACATTTCACATCCCTCTCTCTGGGTGTATATGGTTTTCTTCAGTGAACAATTGGAAGTGGTTTGAAACAGGGTTGTCTTGATTTGCATTTCTCTGATCAATAGTGATTTGGAGCAACTTTTCATATGACTACAAATAGTTTTAATTTCATCCTCTGAAAAGTGTCTGTTCATAGCCTTTGACCATTTATCGATTGGAGAATGGCTTGAATTTTTATAAATATGAGACAATTCTCTATATATTTTAGAGATGAGATCTTTATAAGAACCCTTAAATGTAAAGATGATTTCCCAATTTATTGCTTCCCTCCTAATCTTGACTGCATTGGTTTTGTTTGTACAAAAACTTTTTAACTTAATATAGTCAAAGTTATCTATCTGGTTTTCAATTAAGAGTTCCAGTCCTTTTTTGGACACAAATTTATTCCATCTCCATAGGTCTGAGAGGTAAACTATATTACGTTCCTCTAATTTACTTATAGTATCACTCTTCATATCCAGATCATGAACCCATTTAAATCTTATCTTGGTATGTGTTGTTAGATGTGGGTCAAGCCCTAATTTCTTCCACACTAGTTTCCAATTTTCCCAGCAGTTTTTGTCAAATAGTGAGTACTTATTCCAGAAACTGGGGTCTTTGGGTTTATCAAAGACTAAATTGCTATAGTTATTGCCTAGTTTGTCTTGTGATTCTATCCTATTCCACTGATTGAGTACTCTATTTCTTAGCCAGTACCAAATGGTTTTGATGACCACTGCTTTGTAATATAGTTTTAGATCTGGTACAGCAAGTCCACTATCATCAGCCTTTTTTTTCATTAATCCCCTTGAAATCCTTGACCTTTTGTTCTTCCAAATGAACTTTGCTACTATTTTTTCTATGTCTGTAAGATAATTTCTTGGGAGTTTGATTGGTATGGCACTAAATAAGCAAATTAGTTTGGGTAGTATTGTCATTTTTATCATATTCGCTCGGCCTACCCATGAGCATTTTACGTTTTTCCAATTGACTAGGTCTGATTTTGTTTGTGTGGAAAGTGTTTTGTAGTTTCGTTCATATAGTTCCTGACTTTCCCTTGGCAGATAAATTCCCAAATATTTTATACTATCAACAGTTATTTTTTTTTACATTATTTTATTTTATTTTATTTGCATAACATATATGTGGGTAATTCTTCAACAATAACCCTTACATAGCTTTCCGTTACAAATTTTTCCCCCCGACTCCCCACCCCTCCCCTAGATGGCAGGATATCCACTACATGTTAATTATGTTAAAATATTGGCAAATTGAATATATGTATACATATTTCCAAACTTCTCATTGTTGTGCAAGAAAAATCTTGTCTACACAAATGATATGTCAGATAAAGGAAACACAATGTAAGCAAACATCAATCAAGGAGTATGAGAATGTTATGGTGTGGTCCACATTTCACATCCCTCTCTCTGGGTGTATATGGCTTTCTTCAGTGAACAATTGGAGGTGGTTTGAAACATTTCATTGTTGAAGAGAGTCATGTCCATCAGAATTAATTGTCATATAGTACTGTTGTTGCCGTGCATAATGATCTCCTGGTTCTGCTCATTTCACTCAGCATCAGTTCATGTAAGTCTCTCCAGGCCTCTCTGAAATCATCTTGCTGGTCATTTCTTACAGAACAATAATATTCCATAATATTCATATACCATAATTTATTCAGCCATTCTCCAATTGAAGGGCATCTATTCAATTTATCAACAGTTATTTTGAATGGAATTTCTTTTTGTATCTCTTGCTGCTGAACTTTGTTGGTAATATATAAAAATGCTGATGATTTATGTGGATTTATTTTGTATCCTGCAACTTTGCTAAAGTTGTGAATTGTTTCTAGTAGTTTTTTAGTTGAGTCTCTAGGGTTCTCTAAGTATACCATCATGTCATCTGCAAAGAGTGATAATTTGGTTTCCTCATTACCTACTCTAATTCCTTTAATCTCTTTTTCTTCTCTTACTGCCAAAGCCAACATTTCTAATACAATATTAAATAATAATAGTAACAGTGGGCAGCCTTGTTTCACTCCTGATCTTACTCGGAATGGTTCTAGTTTGACTCCATTACATATGATGCTTGCTGAAGGTTTTAAGTAGCTACTACTAATCATTTTAAGGAAAAGCCCATTTATTCCTAAACTCTCCAGTGTTTTTAATAGGAATGGGTGTTGGATTTTATCAAAGGCTTTTTCTGCATCTATTGGGATAATCATATGGTTTTTGTTAATTTGGTTATTAATATGATTGATTATGCTAATAGTTTTCCTAATATTTAAACAGCCCTGCATTCCTGGTATAAATCCTACTTGGTCATGGTGTATTATCCTGGGGATAACTTTCTGTAATCTCGTTGCTAAAATCTTATTTAAAATTTTTGCATCAATATTCATTAGGGAAATGGGTCTATAGTTTTCTTTCTCAGTTTTTTCCCTACCTGGTTTAGCTATCAGCACCATATCTGTGTCATAGAAGGAATTTGGTAGTACACCTTCTTTCCCTATTTTTTCAAATAGTTTATATAGTATTGGGATTAATTGTTCTTTGAATGTTTGGTAAAATTCACATGTAAATCCATCTGGCCCTGGAGATTTTTTCTTAGGGAGTTGATTAATAGCTTGTTCTATTTCTTTTTACAAAATAGGGCTATTTAAATAATTTATTTCCTCTTCTGTTAATCTGGGCAATCTATATTTTTGTAGATATTCCTCCATTTCATTTACATTATCAAATTTCTTGGCATAAAGTTGGGCAAAGAAACTCCTAATTATTACTCTAATTTCCTCTTCATGGAGGAAAGTTCTCCCTTATCATTTTTGAGACTAATAATTTGATTTTCCTCTTTCCTTTTTCTAATCAAATTAAATAAAGGCTTACCTATTTTGTTGGTTTTTTCATAAAAGCAACTCTTACTTTTATTTATTAATTCAATAGTTTTCTTATTTTCAATTTTATTGATCTTTCCTTTAATTTTCAGAATTTCCAATTTGGTATTTAATTGAGGGTTTTTAATTTGGTCTTTTTCTAGCTTTTTTAATTGTAAGCCCAGTTCATTGATCTTCTCTTTCTCTGTTTTATGCAAGTTAGCATCTAGAGATATAAAATGACCCCTTATAACCGCTTTAGCCGTGTCCCACAAATTTTGGTATGTTATCTCATTATTGTCATTCTCCTGGATGAAATTATCGATTGTGTTTATAATTTGCTCTTTCACCCATTCATTCTTCAGGATTAGATTATTTAATTTCCAATTAACTTGTGGTCTATTTTCTCCTGGTCTTATATTGCATGTAATTTTTATTGCATTATGATCTGAGAAGGATGAATTTACTATTTCTGCTTTTCTGCATTTGATTTTGAGGTTTTTATGCCCTAACACATGATCAATTTTCATATAAGTTCCATGAACCCCTGAGAAAAAAGTATACTCCTTTCTATCACCATTCAATTTCCTCCAGAGATCTATCATACCTAACTTTTCTAGCCTTTTGTTTACCTCCCTAACTTCTTTCTTATTTATTTTGTGATTTGATTTATCTAATTCTGAGAGAGCAAGGTTGAGATCCCCCATTAGTATAGTATTACTGTCTATTTCTCCTGGCATCTCTGTTAGTTTCTCCTCTAGGAATTTGGATGGTATACCACTTGGTGCATATATGTTTAGTATTGATACCACTTCATTGTCTGTGGTACCCTTTAGTAAAATATAGTTTCCTTCCTCATCTCTTTTAATTAGATCTATTTTTGCTTTTACTTGATCTGAGATAAGGATTGCTACCCCTGCCTTTCTTTGTTCACCTGAAGCATAGAAGATTCTGCTCCAGCCCTTTACCTTCACTCTGTATGTATCTCTATGTTTTAGATGTGTTTCTTGTAAACAACATATTGTAGGATTCTGGCTTTTAATCCAGTCTGCTACCCGCTTCCATTTTATGGGAGAGTTCATCCCATTCACATTCACAGTTAAAATAACTATATCTGTATTCCCTTCCATCTTATTTACCCAGAGTTATGATTTTTTCTTCCCTTTCCCCTCTCTCCCTTCCCCCCTCCCCAGTACTTTATTTTTGATCATCACCTCCCACCAATAGTCCTACCCCCCTTTAGAATCCCTCCCTCCCTTTTATACCTTTACCCTAATCCTCCTATTAGTTTATCCCTTTCCTTTCCTCCTTTCCCTCCCACCTTCCCACAAGGAGGGTCAGGCCTTTCTTTGAAGCCAAATGTGTCTGATATACTCTCTTAGAGTCCAATCTAATGAGAGTAAGGTTTACGCAATACTCATCGCCCTCCCTTCTTTCCCTCAATTGTATTAGATCTTCTATGTCTCTTTATGAGATTTTGCCTTATTTTACCTCCTTTATTTTTACTTTATTTTGCCTCCTCCACTATCATCAAAGAAAAACCGAATTATATCCCCATTTTTTAAGGATACCTATACTAGAAATATAGTTCTCAAGAGTTCTTTCCTTTTTACCTTTTTATGCTTCTCTTGAGTTCTGTATGTGGAGGTCAAATTTTTTGTTCAGATCTGGTCTTTTCATTAGAAATAGGTGAAATTCTCCTGTATCATTGAATGACCATCTTCTTCCCTGGAAGATGATGCTCATTCTAGCTGGATAACTTATTCTTGGCTGTAATCCAAGTTCTTTTTCCTTTCGGAATATCTGATTCCAGGCCCTTTGATCCTTTAATGTGGAAACTGACAGATCTTGTATAATTCTAATTATAGTTCCTCAGTATTTGAACTGTTTCTTTCTAGGTGCTTGCAATATCCTTTCCTTGGTGTGATAGTCCTGAAATTTGGCCACGTTATTCCTTGGTGTTTTAATTTTGGGGTCTCTTTCAGGAGGTGATCGGTGAATTTTTTCAATGCCAATTTTGCCTTCTGATTCTAAAACATCAGGTCAATTCTTTTTAACGATTTCCTGGAAGATAGCATCCAGGTTCTTTTTTTCATTGTGGCTTTCAGAGAGTCTGATAATCCTTAGATTGTCTCTCCTGGATCTGTTTCCCAAGTCAGTTGTTTTTTCTAGGAGATATTTCATGTTTTCTTCTATTTTTTCATTTTTTTGTTTTTGTTTGATTGATTCTTGAAGTCTTATTGAGTCATTTACTTCTATTTGTTCCATTTTAAGTTTTAAAATATTTCCTTCAGTTATCTTTTTTAGCTCCTTTTGTAGCTGGCCAATTGAATTTCTTGATTCAATGCATTCTTTTTCTATTTTGCCAATTTTATTTTTCAGTGAATTGTTGTCTTTTTCCAATTCACCAATTTTGTTTTTCAGTGAATTGTTGTCTTTTTCCAATTCGCCATTTTTATTTTCCTGTGAATTGGTGATTTTTCCCAATTCCCATTTTTATTTTCCATTGAGTTGGTGATTTTTTCCCAATTCACCAATTTTGTTTTTAAGTGAATTGTTTTCTTTTTCCAATTTACCAGTTTTGTTTTCCAGTTTTTAATATCTCTGTTGCCCTGATCTCAATTTATTTCTCCATTCTTCTTCTAGCTCTCATTTGAGATTCTTTATGCAATCTTCCCTGTAAGCCTTCTGAAAGGGAGACCAGTTTAAGTCCGCCTTTGTGGCTTCATCTGGGATTGTTTTAAGAATCTCAGGATCTGGGGACTTCTCCATTTTCTCTCTGTAAAAGCTGTCTATGGTGAGAGCTCACTTCTGCTTCTTACTCATGGTTTTCAGCTGAGGTATCAGTCACCAGCAGGGAGTACTACAGCAGTTTCAATTTGCCCTGGGGCAGTTTGCCGAGTTGACTTGGCTAGATCTGCACTAGGACCACGTTTTCAGCTGCTTTCAATCCACCCTTTACCAAAGGCAGATCTGCCAAAGCACCTGCCCGCAAGCAGAGCAAAGTGGCCCAGGTGTCTCCCTGGGGCTTCCTGGGTGCCTAAAATCTGCCTCTGTCACAGCCAGATTTTTGCCCCGGGCGTTCTGGCGTCTGATCCCAGCCAGTGGCCAATTTCCCCTGAGACTAACCTCCCGAGTTTTTTCAAAGTAGATATTTGATAGAAGTGCGTTGCACTCCAAGTGTTTGGTGGAGCTGTCACTCCAGAACCAGTTCAGAGGCTCAATTTGTCTGGGTCTGAGGGAAGGTCGCTGTCTGCAGTTCGCCATCTTGTCTCCGCCCCCCCCCCCTTTCCAATCTTATTACACTTTATTCCCCAATATATATTCTTCAGTCCTCTGACTTTGGTTTCCTCATACTTGGGGAATTCCCTCCAACTGTCCCCCATGCCTGGAGCTAGTTCCCTTCTCAGCTCCAACTGCTGACCTCCCTGGTTTCCTTTAAATCTAGATTAAAAAGAAGAAGCTGTACCTAAACGCTCTGAGTTACTTCCTTCAGTCTGTAAATTATTTCCTATTTATCCTGTGTATAGCTTGCTTGTGTATATAATTTTGCATGTTGTCTCTACCATTGGATTACAACTCCTTGAGGACAGGGATTGTCTTTTCCCTTTCTTTGTATCCCCTTCAGTTAACATGGTGCTTAGCATGTGGTAGATGCTTAATAAATGCTTATTTCTTGAATGGTGGTATGGCCTCTACTGCGTGTACCCTTTCCTTCTGGGCATTTTTCACTTTGCTCATATGTAAAATGAGGGAGCTGGTCAAAATCATGGTGTTATGGTTTTTGTAGTCTGATGAAGTCCTCAGAATAATGTTTTTAAATGCATATAATACACCATAAAGGATTATAAAGGAAACTAATTACATTGAAATACAGTTATCAAAATATTGAAACAAACAAATTCATAGGCATTTTTCAGTTAAGAAGCCATAGCTCACCTGATCTAGAAAACATCTTTCATCTCTAAAGGTATACATTGCATTTTAATTAAGGACAAATAAGTAGACAAAATTCCTTCAGGGTAGACTTACTCTCAAAAAACATAGGAAACAAACATTTATTAAGTGTCTACTGTGTGCTAGGTACTGTACTAAACATTTTACAAATATCTCAATTGATTCTCACTACAATGCTAGGAAGTAGGTGAAATGAATGTCTCCATTTTAATTATAATAACTAGAATTGTAGCTTCCTATGTGCTAGGCACTTTGCTAAGCATTTTGCAAATGTCACCTCATTTGATCCTCATAACAATCTTATGAAGTAGGTGACTATTATTATCCCTATTTTACATTTGACGAAACTAAGGTAAAAAGAGGTCAAATGATTTGTCCATGTTTGGGGCTGATTTGAACCAGTTCTTCCAGATTCCAGGCGAATTATTCTATCCATTGTGTCATCTACTTTCCTCTATGGACCTTGATTTTTTTTTCTGTAAATATAGGAAGTAGGTCACTGTAAATGCTCATTAAAATGTTCTGGGCATCTTCATGAAGCCTTAGAGAGGGGAGCAAATAGCAAAAAATCACTTCTTGTTCTGTACATAGATTCTGGGCTATGGGAAGTAGACCCTATGGGCCTGGGTGTTTCCCAGACCAGATAGAGCAACTTGGAAGTGATTGTAAAGGCTAGTTGGAACTGGTAAGGGTGGAGATTATCCTAGTCTGCTCTTGCCTTGTTCTATTCTTTTGGGGGTCATGGAATTAGAGAAGTGCAGATATTAGTCTTGAGGCTATTTTGACTCTTCTTTCTTTCAATAGGTTTAAATGTGATGCATAGACAATCAATCAGCATACTCTCCCTTTCAGTAAGAAGATGGGAGGAAAGAAAATATATGAATTGCTAAAGTACGCTCTATTGAATATGTTGGTCTTTTTTCCTTCTCACACTGAAAATAGTGGAGATGCTACTAGAGAATTTGGATAGAATTGTTAATCTATTCATTTTACTAGGTTCAGTATGGGCATTTATTGCTTTTACAAGCATCATTTTTGCTTGAAAATAACTGGGGGAAAAAAAAAGTAAAAAAAAAAAAAGAAAATAACTGGGGAGAGGAGGAATGTGTTTTCAGACAAATAATTTGCATTAGGTTCTCTTAAAGGGCCATGATGATTTCTATTTGGGTAAAGAGAAGAGATGGTTTATTCTTCTATTATCATTTTTAGTTTTTGTAATGTCTGAGGAATATTTTTTTTAATTTAAAGTATATAAAATAATGGGGAAGAGGAATGCTTTTCTTAAAAGAGGGTAAGAATAAAGACAAAGAAATAGAATAAGACAAAAAAACAGAGATAACACAGAAATACAGAGGTATAGAGAGAAATAGAGACAAAAACAGAGAGGAAGATACATAAATTTAAATACAGTATTATTTGTGTACACATCTATACATATATGTTTGTGTATATGTATATATTACTTTCTTGCAATCTCAAAGATGAATTGGAGAGTTCCAATGGTGGCTTAGTTGCCTGGGGTCAGGAAAAGCCTGAGTTCAAATCCAATCTCAGACAATTACTAGCTGTGTGACCTTGGGCAAGTCACTTAACCCTGTTTTCTTTAATCCATTGAAGGAAGAAATGGCAAACCACTCCAGTATTTTTGTCAAGAAAATCCGAGGAACAGTATTGACATAGATCATGAAAAGTTGGGCAAGACTGAATAACAACAGCAAATATACCTAATAAACATACATACATACACACACACACACACAGAATAGTTATAATTTTTCCTCTTTTTCCTTTACCACTTTTATTCTTCAAAATGTAATCTTACAAGCAAGAATGAAAAGGAGTCACAGTATGAAGGGTGACTAAAGTCGACCTTATGGAAATAACAGAAAAAAAGGTCACATTTACCCAGACTCAGAATAGGCAATGCCTGAATGGATATGGATAAGGATATAAGCATGATTGGAGTAGGTGGGCCCAGAATGAGCATGTTGACTTTGAACAGCTCATAGGGTCATCTAATTTGCCAGATAATTGCTAGGTTAGCCATTCTTATTTGTCTATCTAGTGCCTGCCTAGGAAGAATGAATATCCAAGTAGGCTGAGAGGCTTTAAAACCTTAAATCCTAAAATGACCTTCTGCTCAGATGCTCTGTTTCTAAAAGAAAATAATCTGATCTGCTTAAAAGGGAATAGGCTGCTTCTAACATTCTCAAAATGCATCCTTTTCTTTGATCGGAATTTATTTTCAGGCAAGATATTAAATCACCTCTCCAATGACAAATCTTGAACTGGAAGGAACAAAAAAGCCAGGATGTCTAGTCTGCCCCTCTCTTTTTTACAGATGAGGAACTGAAACCTAAGAAGGCTTACTCAAGGTCACCCATGAATTAGGAGTCAGAATTTAGATGGTTGGCTCCACCACCCCATTGTCTCCACTTTATCCCCCCTACCTCCACTAAAATTTTCTGAATTTTAAGAACAAATTCATCTAATTGTTTTACAAATGAATAAACATTTAATTTTATTTTTTTCATCTTCCAATATGGAGGGGCAAGGGTTTTTTTTTAATTATTTATTTAGGACATAGTTTTAGTAGTGGTTTTCATTTGGCTCCTATTAATTAGCTCTACCAGAGCTGAGTAGCCATGGTAATACATATAGAGTTTGGGAGCCTCAGGCCTCGATTATGGTTGCTGTGGGCCTGCCTTACATATTTAAGAGCAAGGCTGGGGAGATTACTTCAAAGGACCTGAAGACAGAACACATTTACTTTTCTGATTCAAATTACTTTGTTTGGAAAAAAGTAAACACAATTACCTTAACAACTGAGCTGGGAAGCTTTGAGGGTTTAACACTAAATTGTTTTCCTAGGGAAAGGGTGGGGACCTAGTCAGAGCTGGCTGGGAAACCTAGAAAGTAAGCCCGGTGGTTTATTTGTTTTTACTTTCTTGTCTTCTCAGAGATGAATTGGAGAGTTCCAATGTATCTCATAAAAATTTTTAACAATCCCATTTCCCTCCCCCTCCACACCTTTGAAAGTGAAATTTCTCATCCTGATTAATGGTTCATTAAAAATTTCAAAAAATCTTTTGTTCTCTATGTAAAGAGTAGATCAGAACTTCCAGAATCAACTGTGAGATACTGTTTGTCATTTGAAGTTCTTCCTATCTTTCTAACCCCCTTAGAACTTAATCCCCTCCATCCAAGCATTCTATCATTTAACAACACTTGGCTTACTTGTAGTTCTTCAAACACAACATTCCATCTCTGGACTCAGTATGTTTATATTAGCCAGGAAAGTACTTGGAATCCTCTGTCCTGTTACTTCCATTTTTTACTTTCTATAGCTTCCATCAACCTTCAATCCTAACTTCACTTTACACAGAAGGCATTTCCAAATCTAACTGACTGCTAACACTTTGGCCTTTAGTCAGTCAAGTCAATAGATTGACCTAAAATCAGGAAGACCCAACTTCAAACCCAGCCACAAGTTATTTCTCTGTAAAATTAAGAGGTTGAGCTCTTTGGTCTCTAATGTCCCTTCCAGTCCTAAATCTACAATCCTTTTGATGGAGTGAAGACCCCAGCAAAAGACCAGGTATTTGATAAACAGGTGAGCCATATGGAGGGGTGTTGATAGAATTATCTTGACCTCATAGCTATTGTATTCAATTGGGAGGTCAAACTACAGATGTCACCCCCAGATTATTCTTTTTTTTTTGCATAATAGTAGCTGGTTCATTTGAAATTTAGCCAGCTGTTAGCAGCATAACAAAATCTTTGCTTATTGATTTGGAGATTGTATAAGCCTACAAATTATTTTGAGATAACTAATGATATTGGCCAGGATTCCTAATATATTTTGGGGATTCAGTACATACCATCACTATGATATTCCAAATATGACTATAGCAATCAAAACAAATTCTGCCTTGCCTGAAAATACATCTCTCATTCCACCAACTGAAATTAGTTTCAAATCAGTTCTCTGTGAAGACATGAGAAGACATTTCATTGATCAGAGTTCTGAAGTCCTTACATTATTGGGACTTTTCATCTGCTCTGTGCATCTTTCATTGGGGTGTATGGAGTGTTTAGCAAGGACTAACACCTCTGGTGTGATGGCTTGCCAAGTGCTTTACAAAGCTGCGCATCCACCTTTGGGGTTTATCTTCACTTCATCCTCACCTGTGGCTCCAAGAAGCTTTTTGGCAGACACACTGAACCAGGTTGAGGGTAATTGACAGATCTCAAACCCAATGGTGGTAGGGGGGTGTCTACCCCAAGCATGTGGAATTGCAAATGAGAATGGCATAAAGGCAGTTGTGGAGTCCTTAGAGCTTGGTCATCTGCTACATCCCAGGCCATTGCCAGTCATCTTGACTTTTGCCTTGCCATTAGATTTTGATGCCTCTGGAAGTAAGAGTGAGGCTGACAACTTTGTTCAACTGCCTCACTTAAATCCAGCTCATGCCTGAGTCATGATGTCATAGGTGATGTCATCAGTTCACTTCAAAAAACAAAGGTCAAACAACATCATGTCTTGTTGGTATGTTGTCTTTGAAGGTAAGGACATTTTCCCCTCTCTTTATGTAGAATATGGTACATGAGCTAAATCTTGAAGGGAACCAGGAAGTGAATTTCAGGTATGAAGGCCACCAAAGTCCCAGGATTTAGCACAATTCCTTTCCATACCACCTCTTAATACTACTGCCTTCACTTTTTTCATAATTTCTTTTTTATCTTGAATATAGCTTGTTTGTATGTATGTGTTTGCTGTCTCCCCCATTAAATAGTGAGCTATTTGAAGGAAGAGACTTTTTTTGCCTCTTTCTGTAGTCCCAGTGATTAGTTCAGTACCTGACAAATAGTAGGCTTGGAATAATTTTTTTTTCTTTACTGATTGATTTGGCATATAGTAAATACTTAATAAAGACTTGCTATTTGATCATTGTGTAAATTGTTCTGGTACTACTTATTATTCTCTGTATCAATTCATACAAATCTTTTCTGAATCTATTCTTTTTTTTTTCCTTATTCCCCTTCATTTTACAGATGAAGAAATGGAGGCCCAGAGAAGTTAAATGACTTCCTATCATACAGATATTAAGTAGCAGAGCCAGAATTTCAGTCAGGTAACCAGTATGTAAGCATTTGTTAAGTACCTACTATGTGTTAGACACTGTGCAAAGCACTGGATTTGAATGTAGATTTTATAGAGTTTTCTTTTTGCTGCATTCTTTATATATATATATATATATACATGCATAGTATATATATATATATATGTATACATATATGATTGGAGAAAAGCTTAATGGAAGATGCAGAATATATATATTATAGATGTACAAATGCATGAACTCACACATACTTTGGCATTTATAAATATAAATGTGGAGCCTTTTGGTATGGTGGATTCAGAAGCAGCTTCAGAATTAGAAACCTGTTTTCAAGACCTACTTCTGAGGTGTATTGGCTGTCATAAACCTGGACAAATCACTTAAACCATTAGTGACCTAGACAACTCTCTTAGACTCAAATTCAGAGCTATTGTTGATTTGTTAAGAATTTCTTCTCATTGGAAATGCCTTATAGCATTGAAATTACAAGTCCTAAGGAAAAAAAAATAACAAGTCCTATCTCCTCCTACCTCATAAATGTATTTGTGTACTGAAGTTGAAGGTCCATTTCCTTTCTGTGTATAAATATACTATTAATCAATCTATCATCTGCCTCTATAATTTATTCGCTTTTTGTGTAACATCTGTTTTGTCTATATCTATTATCTATTCTGTCATCTACTCTGTCATCTACTATTTCTCTATCATCTGTCATCCCTTCTATTTATCTACAATCTTTATTATCCATTCAATTTATCTTTCATCTATCCATCTGGAAGATATGGCAATATGAACACATATATAAAAAATAAAATCTGCTTAGTTCTTCCCTGTAAATGTGAGTTGCCTTTCTACCCCACTTTTCTAATCTGTTTTCCCCCTTCCCTAATCTGTTTCCATCAGTAGGGCTAGCCTGCAGAAAGGATTGCTCCTTTGTGGTTGGTATTCCCTGGGGCTAGCCACAAAGCCACTTTCAATATATTTCAAGGGTGTTTGCTGGTGTCTTTAGAATCAGGAATTGATCATGGCCATTAGAGCCCTCAGGTGGCTTGTTGCTGTGCATTATGGCTACTTTACTGGAAGCTAGGTGTGTGAAAAGGTAGTCAACATTTTTTTCAGGGATTCGTTATTTGCTATTTTCTCCTAGACATTGTTGACATTATTACTTTTAGAATTTTTTGAAAATCCTGAAGTTGATTTATCCAAGTTGATTATTTTTCTACTCTATATTCACCTAAACTATACTGGCCCCATTTTCTGTTCCTGAAATGTTGGAGTACATTTTATATTCAATGTTTCTCTCTCACTACCATGGCTTGGCAAATTTTATACACACACACACATGTGTATATATACACACATAATCGTATATATAATATATATGTATATATACACATAATCTACATATATACACACATAAATACACACACATATATATTTGCTATTGTTGGAAAGGTCACCTCTAAGATTAAATATAAACTCCTTTGTTTAGTATTTAAAGTTCTTTTCAACCTGGCCCTTTCTTTCCTCTGAAATCATTTTTCACATTATTTTCTTCTATGTACTCTGTGGTTCATTTTTACTGATTTGCTTGCTCATCCTCACTCATAAGCTTCATCTCCTATCACCATACCTTTATATTGACTTCCTTTCCATATCTGGAATCCAATTCCAGGTTTCCTTCAAGATTTAGCTCAAGCTACTCTACCACCATTACTTTAAATTTTTCATGTACCTCTATTACAGTTATATAGGAAGGTGGTACTATAAATAAAATGTGGGACTTTAAATGCTGCCTCAGACACTTACTAGCTATGCGATCCTGGCTAAGTCTCTGGAAATCAATTTTCTCAGTTGAGAAATGGGGATAATATTAGAACCTTCTTTATAGGGCTGTAGTGAGGATCAAATGAAATAACATTATATAAAGATCTTTGGATAAAAATTACTTAAAACTTAGATTTGACTCTCATAGGATCTGCTTAAAAGAGAGAAGTAAGAAAGATACTTAATATACAATGTAAATCAGCTATAGAACAGGTAATTATTTCCTACATAAGAAATACTACAAACAAAAGGTTCTCACCAGCTTTTATTATATAAAATATCTTAAAATAGGACTCAAGTACTACTGTTATATTTGAAACAAGTTGAAAATGCTTTTTTTATTAAACATATGAATGAACAATTTTTTAGCATTAACCCTTGCAAAGCATTGTGTTCCAATTTCTCCCCCCTCCTTCCTCCCACTCCCTCCCCTAGATGGCACGTAATTCCAATATAAGTTAAATATGGTAAAAATTTATGAACATGCTTTTTTTGCCTCCCTTTGCCAAAAGACTGAAGTTTAATTATCAGAACATGAAAGAATTTGCAAGACTACTGAATAGGAATCATTATATTTTACATTGGTTCTACATTATCCATATAATTCCAGTTCTTTTTTTTTTCTGGCAAGCCAGACAAAGACTTGGGCTCAGGCCTCTGTTGGTAGTCATCTTCTGTGGGACAAAAACCTCTCTGCCACTAATCAGCTCCTACTCACAAACTCATCTAGCCATTCAAACTCAATAGACTGCCTCCAAAACTAGAAACATACATCTCAGGATTACTTATTTGTTCATGTGCTTTGAAGCTGGATGAGAGACAACTAAGGGTGGGTCACAACCTTTTTAAAAGTCATCAGTTCTTTCTGCTTAATAGCCAAAGGAATTAATCACCCCCAAAACTTCCTTTAGTGAGGACCTCCATATGGACAACTGGAAGCATCTAGGACCTTCATTATTCCCTAAAGGTCCAAGGATTGAGTTAGCATACAATTAGCTAGAATCAGGCAAGTAAATTTTGTGAATTTGTTATTGTTTTTCAGCTGTATCTGATTCTTAGTGATCTCCTTTGGGGCTTTCTTGGCAAAGACAGTGAGGTGTGTTTTGTTATTTTCTTTTCCAGCTTGTTTTATAGTAAGATTAAAATGACTTGCCCAGGATCATGTGGCCAATAAGCACCTGAGACCAGATTTAAACTCAGGAAGATGAATTTTCTTTGACTTCAGGACTAGTGCTCTATTCACTCCCCCACCTAACTATATGCAAATCCCAGTTTTACATGCACATACATCAATGTATAAATACAAGTGTCTTCTGTATTTACTTACTACACTTACATGCTCCCTCCTCCACCACTGGAATGTAAACTTCTTGACAATAGGGACTTTTATCTTTCTAGCTAACTTTCTATCTTTCTATCCCTAGTGCCAGGCAGTTCCTGTTATGTAGTGGCTACTTAATAAATATTTATTGGTTGGTTGACTTCAAGAGAAGTTTGGAAAAGAGGATAGTAAATGGATTGGAACAGTAAGAGGAAAACCAAGCTATATTTCAAGTGTTTTTTATATCTATTTATTAAAAAAATTCTAGATCTAGAGCTGGAAAGACCTTTAGTGATGATCTAGACCAACCACCTCATTTTTATAGTTGAGGAAACTGAGGCTCAATGATTTCTGTGAGGTCACACTGGTGGCAAGTAGGAGAGATGGAATTTGAACTCAGGTCCTGTGATTCCCTAGTTCATCATGTTTTCACTAGACCATGCTGCCTCTCTCATATGTCAGTATTTGTTAGTATTCATCCTGGAGGTATGGTAGAGGAATTGGTACAGACAAACATATATTGGAAGAAGTTAGTAACATTTACAAGAAATGCCAATTGAGTGTGTGTATGTGTGTGTGTGTGTGTGTGTGTGTGTGTGTGTGTACACGTGCATGTGTGCACACATGCACACAGATGTGCACAATCCAAAGAATGAATGAGCTGCCAAAAGTCAGAGTTGCTCTGAGTGAAGCAAAGGCTGAAAACTGCTTGTTGTCATGGTTGCTATGCACTGATGGGTTTAGTTCTTCAATAGATATTTCTGAACAATATTCAATCAGAATGTGACCATCAATCACTGATTCTCTAGTTCTTCTGGGAATAGACCTAATAATTTGGAAACTAAACTGGGGTTGCAAATTGATCTTCTTAATGTAAAAATCTAAACACAGTTTTTACTTTTTAAAAGAGTGATTTATTTCAGTTTATTTTGCCTACTCTAGTCTCAGTTCCATAGTCTCCCTTCACTATTGTGCATCTATGATGGTATGTTTCTTATCAGTGTAACTGTAAAGAATGCTATTTGACTTATCATTAAATAAACACATATATACCATGGAGAATATTTTGGCATTAAATACATGTGCATTTTTAATCATATTAAAGTGTTTCTCCTTGTGCCTACCTGGGCAACTATTTTGTCTACCCAGTTCTGTTGGAGAGTAGAAGGAAGATCTTTGCCTCCTGTGCCTAAAGTTGATTGGTTAGTTGTTTTTTGTTCTTGAAGAGGACCAAAATGACATCACTATGTTAGAGTCAAGTTACAATGGGTCAATTCTGCTTTGCTCATAGAACCCAGCACCTAATCTGATGAGGGCACACCATGCTGGGCCGTCCTGTATCAACCAGTGTGTCCCATGTCTTACAGTCTATTCCAAAGTTCTTAAAATAAATTTTGAGAATGTTCTTGTATCTTTTTTTTCTATGAGCACTTACCCTGTGCGAGTTTTTCATAAAACTATCTTTTTGACATTTGGCATTTGAACAATGTGGCCAACCCAACAGAGTTGTGATCTCTGAAGTAGAGTTTGAATGTTTAATAGTTTAGCTTGAGCAAGGACCTCAGTGTCAAGGATCTTATCTTCACAGGTGATCTTCAGAATCTTCTTAAGACAATTCAAATGGAAGTGATTCAGTTTCCTACTTGGCAGTAGTATATTCTCCAGGTTTCACAGACATACAACAATAAGATCAGCACAATGCCTCTGTAGATCTTCAGTTTAGGAGTTGGTTTAATACTGCTCCTCTCCCCCACTTTCCTTTAGAGTCTCCCAAACATTGAGCTAGCTCTGGCAACAAGTGATAACTTCATTATCAATGTATACATCTCTGGAAAGTATACTGCCAAAATAAGAGAACTTATCCATAGCAATCAAAACAGTTGCTGTAACTGATAGTTTCACATATGAAGGTGTGGTACACAGAGCATCTGTATTTTCTCAGTAGGCAAACGTTAGCACAAACAGCAGAGAATTTAGTACACAATAATTTGTAAACAAAAAAATCATGCACCAACCCTCCTAATATAATTTTGGCTTTTGTAGCCTTTTAAAGTTAAAAATAATTTACCATCTGTATAGTAACTAACCTTGGTGCTGTGTTCTCCCTTATTCGTTTTAACAATATGGCTGAAAACATCACACTAAAGAGCATGGGAGTTAGCACACAACCTTGCTTTACTCCATTGGTGATTGGGAAGTGCAAGAGCATTCTCCATCATCCAGAACTTAATCAAATATACTATTGTGAAACTGACATACAATACTGATGAACTTCTCTGGACAACCAGATTTTTATATAATTTTCCATAAGCCCTCATGATTGACAGTATCAACTTGCTCAGATTGATATATGTTGTATACAGGCATTTTTTTCTGCTTCTGGAATTTTTCTTTGAGTTGTCAGGCAGCAATCACATTGATTGTTCCTCAGCCCTTTCTGAAGCTACACTGGCTCTCAGATAGATGGTCAGTTGGAACTTCTTTGAGGGAGAAATTGACTTCAACTTAAGGTAAATGGTCGGTGACTTGGGCATTGATTGATGATGGTCTGTTGAGAACACTAGGGAAGAGTTCAGCCCCTCTCTCTAGGATTATGCCTTTATCACTAATCAATATGGCTTCATCAGCATTGAGTGGTTGAGATGCACCATATGCCTTTGTTCTATATACAGCCTTCAGGGCATCATAAAAGTTCTTTGGATTGTTCTATTAGCATAAAACTGAATTTCATCTGCCTTCTTACTGAGCTAAGAATATTAAGCTTTGCTTGTACTTTACTTTTGATGGAATTAAAATGCTGCCCTCTTAGAGATGGACGAACTATCCTGAGGGTGTTTTCTATGGAGTTGTAGCTTTTCGTTTAGCAGTTTCTGAATTTCCCCATTATTTTTTGTCAAACCGGTCCTCATATTTGTGAGTGTCATAGTCCAGATTAGCAAATACAGTGTTGTACATGAAATCTCTGAAAGATGCATACTCCTTTTCTGTTCCACTGTGGACAACGATATGTTGGCTCAATTTTCTCTTGAAGTTAGCAACCAGTAGATCCCAGTTTGGAGAAACACTCTAATATGTGGACGTGAAGTATATTGGTAGTCATTGTTGAATGTGAATATTTAGCTTGGAGATGATATGTCTATGATCAGTCCAACACTTTGCACCACACTTTGTCTTCTTTATTCTCACATTCTGTCTCTTCTCCTTATAATTATATAGTCTATTAATTACCAATATTTGCTGTGAGGGTGCATCTATGAACTTTTGTTGTGTTTAGATAAATGGAAAACAGTGTTGATGATGAGGTCATGCAATGTCTAAGTTTTCAGTAAATGGCCATTGCTGTTGCTGTTTCCAACTCCATTCCTCTCAGGGATTCCCTATCACATCTGTTTGTCTGTGCCTACTCTAGCATTAAAGCCACCCAGAATTATAATGATGATGAGAGTCTCCAAGTCTTCATAACATTTTTCATTGACTTTATCAGGGTTCATCATAATGGAAGCCCAGACACTGATGATGGTAGCATGTCATTTTTTTGCAAGTGGCAATGGCATTGTCATGTGTTTGTCATTCATTCCTTTTGGTACACATACAAATTTGGTTTTTTTTTACATGTATACATATCTATACAGTTATCTTACTGCACAAGAAACATCAGATCTAGAAAGAGAAGAAGAAAAAAAAAAACAACCTAAGAAGGAAAACAAAATGCATGGAAATATTCACAGAAAGCGTTAAAATGCTGTGTTGTGGTCCGTACTCAGTTCCCACAGGCCTCTCTCTGGATGTATATGACTATCTTCATCGCTGAACAATAGGAACTGGTTTGAATCACATCATTGTTGAAGAGAACCATGTCCATCAGAACTGATCATCATATAGTCATTGTTGCCGTGTATAATGATCTCCTGGTTCTGCTGATTTCACTCAGCATCAGTTCATGCAAGTCTCTCCAGGCCTCTCTGAAATCATCTTGCTGGTCGTTTCTTACAGAGCAATAATATTCCATAACATTCATATACCATAATTTGTTCAGCCACTCTCCAATTGATGGGCATCCTTTCAATTTCCAGTTTCTTGCCACTACAAAAAGGGCTGCCACAAACATTTTTGCAGATGTGGGTCCCTTTCCCTCCTTTAAAATCTCTTTGGGATATAGGCCCAGTAGAAACACTGCTGGGTCAAATGGTATGCACAGTTTGATAACTTTTTGAGTATAGTTCCAAATTGATCTCCACACATACAAATTTGTTGACTAGATTGGTTTTGATTTCAAAACCTACCTCAGTTTCCAGGGCTTCCTTTCACTGTGTCCACACTAGAAAAACATGTATCCAGCTCCAATTTCAAAATGTTGGCTTTCATTTTCTATCCTTGTTTCATTCAAGGCTGTGATACCTGATGAATTCTTTCATAATAAGAGCTGTTCATCTTTCAGGTCTACTTCTTTTTCTTTTGTCTATAAGTGTGTGCATCTTCCATCTATTAATGGTGAGAAAAAACATCTTTGCAGAAGTTTTTGTACATTTTTGGGGTGTGTGTTGATTGCAGGGTGGGATCCTTGACTGCTGCAGTCATCAGGCCAGGATTGGGTAAGCAGGCAATATTTAGAGCACATTTTCTGTAGCGGGTCACAGATAGTGGGGAAACTCTGGGTGAGGTATAAGACCCTTCAGCCCAGAGCGAACCTGCTGACAATGTCTGGTTCAGCTCCCCATCTCCTCTAAGGGCTCTCAGCCTTCCTGAGAAGTCAGGAGGCTGTGACAATCTGTGTAGCAGTTGAAGCAGTGTGATACCGAGTGGCAAAGAGTCATCTACATACAATAGAGAGTTGTTTATGTGTTCCCATATATAGTTATGCACAGTATATAGTTAGCACATGCACAGTATTACTTTGGTTATATAAGGGTATTAGGGTATATAAGGTGGAGGGAATTTGGAATAAATGCACTCCATCTTTGACCATCCACGGCAGTCTCACCTCATCACTCCTCCACTAAGCCAAGGACTGGTTCTGAGGTCCTCCAGAGATATTTTAATTCACCCCAGTGTGGGGGCTCTAGGAAGCCCATAACAATTTTTAGCTCCTTCCTCACATCAGGGGGTGAGTAGTATGATCCTTAAAAGGTTGTTCAGACACCCATGAGGCTGTCAAATCCCACTGCTGCTTCCAATGAGAAGATGATTCCAATAAGAAGGATGTGTGCAGGCTTGTGTTTACGGCTCCCAGTGCATTCACATTGTTACTTCATTACTTTCCTGTTGCCAAAGGACTATGGGTCATGTCTTTTGCTTCATGTGTTAATTGTATTTAAGAGAAGTATAATTGCACAAAGTCATTAATCTCACTCTGTCTTCCAGAGTCATCACTGTCTAGTGGCAGGACAGGGTGAAGATGATTGGTGATGGTTTAAATTGCAGTGGATGACCTTAATATCTTTGATGTATAACTAAAATGTAAGCTTTTCATTGTGCCCACTTCAGTTACCTTCGTGGCCTTTGGAACAAATTGTTCTCATCTGTCCATTCCACCAGGAGAAGTCTTCACATGTTTGGGATAGACCCCCCCACTTAACTCTCCTCTAATGGATTTGAGACCCTTTGTTTACCCTCAACTTGGTTTAACCTGTCTGCTCAAAGTTACTGGGGTGTGATCACAGTGCATGCTACGGCTTTTTGGACCCATAGGTGAGAGTTATATGAACCAGTTGGACACCAAAGATGGAAAATAGCCCTGAAAAAATATCAGCAGGTGTCACACCAGAGGTACTAGTCTTTTCTGAATATCCTAGACTCCAGACCCCCTTAAGCAGCATGTTGCTTGTGTCATGTTAAATTATGAAGAAGGCAGATCTAGCTTATGAGATATTGCTGGTGGGTTTTTTAATTAATATTTTTCTTTTTAGTCACTGATTTTATCTTTCTATTACTTGACACATTTTAGCAATATGGAAATAACTTTACCTTAGAAAGACTTTCCACCTCTACACACATGCTTCTTTACCTAGAAATGGGGCTGGGGAGGGAGGAGGGTAATACTAATAATATTTTTAAAAAATTCTTTTTCTAACTCTGTTATAAAATGTTACACTAAAATCCACAAAAACAGTTAGCAGTGTGAATGCAAAATTATTTGTGAGTAGAATAATAATGAACATTTATATAGTATTTAAGATTTGTGAAATACATCACATATATCATCTAATTTGATCTTCACAATAACTCTATGAAGTTTATGCCATTATGTCCTTAAGATCACTATCCAACTAGTAAGTACCTATTGAAAATTAAGTACCTATTGAAGGATTTGAGCTAAGTAATAATGAATCTCATATTATGATAAAAGTGAACTGATTAATTTTGGAAAGGGTTAAAACATACATTTTACTAATTTCTTTTTTTGCTTGCAATAGTGCAAATCCAGAAATAATTTTCCATGTGTAGACAGCAATAATAACACATCCTTATCTTGGGTATCCCTAAAGACTTTCTTCTCTGCTTTCTCTATGCCCTCTCTAGGATGATATTCATCTTTTCATTTGGGTTCAAGTATCATTCCTGTGCAGTTGATTCCCCAAAGCTATATCCTCCTTAATCTCTCTCTCTCTCCTGGACTTTAGTCCCACATCAGTAGCTGCCTGATGGATTCCCCTGGATGAGGAGACCTGTGGAAAGACAGGCATGATTTCAGAGAGAAAGTCAATGGGAACATTACCTAGGTTATACTAAAATCTCTGGGCTACCCTCTATGAGACATAAATCCTGGATGTTGCTTAGATGTTTAATGTTCATTATGTCTACAAGAGAAGTCATTATTTTTGCATCTAAACCAACCTTTCCTTCAAGTTTTACTATTTCCATTGAGAGGGCACTATTTTCTTGATTATCAAGGTTCATAACCTCAGAGCCACCAAAACTTCAAACTCCCTTTTCTCTATAAAATCTTATACCTAATCACTTCCTAAGTCTTATCGATTCTCTCACCATTTCATCCCTTGAATCCATCACTTTCTTTCCATTCATGCAACCCTCTCACTATTTCTGGCCCTTATCACCTCTTATCTAAATAACTATAACAGCCTCAGAATTTCTGTCACTATTGCCCTCTTTCTTTTTTCCAATCCAACTTTAATACAACTATGAATAATCTTCCTAGGACACAGGTCTGTCCATGGGTTCTCAGGTTTTTTGTTTTATAGGCTTCTCCTAGGGATAATTTTAAAAAAACAGAAGGAAAGAACCTCCTCTAACCTCCCCTCAAACCAACAACATATGAAGCCTCTAGACTGATTCTGAAGCAAAAAAATCCATAATATCTGGAGAACAACACGATTCTAGAAGAAGATACTCTGGAAGAACCTCAAAACAGGTCTGTTTTAATGGGGCAGGGGGTGGCCTACTGAACCTAGACTGCAGTGCAGGGAGACCGGGGCAGGGAGCTGGAACAGGGAGCTGGAACAGGAGTCGGAACAGGAGTGGGAGCGTTGTGCTTTTCACACACCTGGGAGTCTTCTGCGAGCCTCTTGGAACAATTTGTCCTGATTGTGGGCAGGTGGTTTGGAGGGTCTGCCTTTTGAGGGGGATAGACTGTGAACCACCGAACCCCTGATGAGCATCGGAACTAGCTGCCATTACACAGCACCTTAAAGCAATCAATCAAACAACGGGACTGATCAGCACCAGAAATAATTCAATCAGCGGAGCTGCCCAGCCCCTAACATAATTCAATCAGCAGAACTGCCCAGTTCCTGAAATAACTCAATCAGCAGAACTGCCCCAGGGCAAATTAAAGCAGCTGTCCCACCTTTGCCCTAAACAGACCTCACACCTTTAAAAAAAAAAATGAATAAAAAACCAAAGAGAGCTCTCACCATAGACAACTTCTATGGAGAGAGGGAAGAACAGACCTCAAATCCTGAGGCCCCTAAAGGTAAAGCAACTCCACAAAAAGCCCCAAAGAGAGACATAAATTGGTCTCCATGTCACAAGGCTTTCTTTGAAGATTG
>JAJPUD010000517.1:606722-640092 GCA_023553655.1 Myrmecobius fasciatus
CAATTGGAGAATGGCTGAATAAATTATGGTATATGAATGTTATGGAATATTATTGTTCTGTAAGAAATGACCAACAGGAGGATTTCAGAGAGGATTGGAGGGACTTGCATGAACTGATGCTGAGTGAAATCAGCAGAACCAGGAGAACATTATACACAGCAACAAGACTATACGATGATCAATTTTGATGGACATGGTTCTCTTCAACAATGATGTGATTCAAACCAGTTGTGCTGCGATGAAGATAGTCATATACATCCAGAGAGAGGCCTGTGGGAACTGAGAGTGAACCACAACACAGCATTTTAACGCTTTCTGTGAATATTTCCATGCATTTTGTTTTCCTTCTTAGGTTGTTTTTTCTTTCTTCTCTTTCTAGATCTGATGTTTCTTGTGCAGTAAGATAACTGTATAGATATGTATACATGTATTTTATTTGTCATATAATTTATCCTATCTAGCATGTATTAGATTACCTGTCATCTAGGGGTGGTGGGGGGGGGAAGGAAGGGAAAAGCTTGGGGAAAAAAGTTTTTGCAGAGGTCAATGTAGAAAAATCACTCATATGTTTTGTAAATAAAAAGCTTTTAATAAAAAAAAAGAAAAAAGAAGAAAAAACAGAAGGAAATGCTTTCGGTTAAAAATTAGTAAAAAAAATGTCAAGTCAATGAAGATTTTGTGCTAATTGTTGATACAAAAAAATGGCAAAAAACTTGTCTTTGATCTCAAGGAGTTTGCAATATAAATAAAAAAGACAACATGCAAACATACAGGATTAATTGAAGATAATCAATAGAGGGAATGCATTAACATTGAGGAAAATAAGAAAAAGCTTCTTGTACAAGGTAGGATTTCATCATTCCAGGCATGAGAGGCAGCCAATGAAAATTTTGATAAGGATGCATTTTTGTTTCCCATGCAAGTTCATGGACCCCCTTGAAATCTAACCCTCAGGTTAAGAATCCCTGAGTCTGACTATGTCTTTCTGTTGTCCAAAAACCGTGTGATGGGTCTACTTTGCCAATAGAACAAAATACAAACTTTTTATGCTGTCAGTTAAATCTCTACAATCTGGTTCCCATCTATCTTTCTAAAGCTCACACAATGACTTACAAAATGTTCCCTGAACTTTATCCTCTATCTTCTAACTCCTTGATCTAAATCATATGGTTTACTTTTCTAGTATAAAATTAGGTGTTAAACATCAAGTTGAAAACTGTAAAATTCAATCAATTACATAAAAATTTCTAGAAGTCCAGATGCTTGGTGCAATGGAGACTAAGAATTTGAATTAAATTTTTGGATTTTTTCCCAAGTAATTAATAAGCATGGCCTAAATGCATTTTCTTGTTACAAATTAAGTCAATGTAGACTTTGAGGAATCATACCTTTGAACTGCTTTTAGTTCTATGTGATAATAACTCACAAAATCTAAGTTGTTTTTAAGTTTACAAAGTACTTTCCTTAAAATAACCATGTGAGTCAGGTAGTGAATTAAATTATCATCAATTTCATTGAATCATAGATTTAGAATCAGAAGGAATTTTGGAAATTATCTTTCTTAACACTTCATTTTAGAGGTTAAAATTGAAACAAATTAAGCAATTCTCCCAAGGTGACAGAGAGTAACAAAGATAATATTTAAACTCACATCTTCTAACAGGTGTGTTATTAAAACTAAACTATTAGGAACAATCTATTTGCTGACAAAGATTACATTAGTAGCAATCCTTTGAAAACAATTGCTACTAATTGGTTTATACTGTTGTCTGTTCATGTTGTTTTCTATTGTGATTGACTCTTCATGGGGGGGAGTGTTCTTGGCAAAGATACTAAAGTAGTTTGCCATTTCTTTCCCCAGTTCTTTTTACAGATGAGGAAAGTGAGGCAGGCAGGGTTAAGTGACTTGCTCAGGGTTGTGTGGCTAGTGTCTGAGGCCAGTTTTCCTGACTCCAGGTTTGCACTCTATCCAATGTTGTCTATAGCACCATTCTATTTGCAAGATAATCAGTGGCCCGGGATAGCCCCTAAATCTTGACACCAGAATCACGGGTCAAGTCTGATTCTGGAAGCTTCAACATCTTTTTGGTTTATTACAATTCCACTTAGAGCGTACATTAGGAAACTTGCTGAATATAGCTGAGCTTTTTTATAAGCACACTAAGCAACAAGTGTTATCAGATTCAAAAGAACCTTTACATCACTCCTTATAAAATGTGTAAAATTCAGAAGACTCACAGGATTCCACAAACAATAAACAATTTCTTCCTCTCTCCTATTCCCCACAAATTCTCCTGTTTACAGAGCCTAAAGAAATTGGATTTCCAAACAGACTTTAGGGCTCCTGCATAGAAAACCCATATCCCATCAGATTTTTACTGTCCAAATAATGAAGATGATTATGATGATACTCAACATTTATATAGTGCCTACTATGTGCTAAGAACTGTGTGAAGTGATTTTCACTACAATCTTGGGAGGTAGTTTATTTTTTGACCCCATTTTATAGATAAGGACATTGAAGCAAAGAGAGACTTGCCTGGATACACACAGCTAATAAGTATGTCAGGTCAGATTGGTACTCAGGTCTTCCTAGCTCTAGGCCTATTGGCTGTAGCTGCCCCAGATAATTCACCATAATCATGGAGAGGAAAGTTGAGATTTTTTACTCCTTTATATCATAATTTTGCTGCTTCTCTAGCTTTGGAAACCATGAAAATAATCTCTCTTCAAGAGGCATGCTGCTATTTGAAACTATGCCCAAAGGGCTATAAATTTGTGCATACCCTTTGATCCATCAGTGCTACTATTGGGTCTGTATCCCAAGGAAATCATAAAGGAGGAAAAAAGACCAACATGTGCAAAAATATTTGTAGCAGCTCTTTTTGTGGTGGTAAAGAATTGGAAAATGAGTAGATGCCCATCAATTGAAGAATAGTTGAATGATTTAAGATTCATGAAAGTAATGGCATATTATTGTTCTATAAAAATGATGAACAAGCTGATTTTAGAAAGGCCTAAAAATTTTTACATGAACTGATGCTGAGTTAAACAAGCGGAATCAGGAATACATTGTAAATAATATCAGCAAGATTGTGTGATGATCAACTATGAAAGACTTGGTTCTTTTCAGTGATTCATGATCCAAGGCAATCCCAATAAACTCTAGATAGTTCTCCAGAAAGAGAACTGTGGACATAGAATGTAAATCAACACATGCTATGTCCACTTTTTTTCTCTCTCATGGTTTTTCCCTTTTGTTCTGATTTTTCTCTCCCAACATGACTCATAAAGAAATGTGTATTATCAAGACACATGTTGCTAAGGAAATTCTCTTTCTGGGTTGATTCTCTAAACTCTAAAATTTGGGATTATTTATGAAATCTCATCCATATTTGGGAAATCTCTCTCTTCTGGCTAGCAAGCTAAATTCTGAGATTGTTCTCCTTAGAATACTTTTCTAATTAGAGAATTGGGGTTCATAAGTGATTTTGTCCATAAACTGTCCTTCAGAACCAAAAGGTTAAGTATACAAAACTTCTATGTGTTCTTCCATGATATGACACCATTGCCTTAGTTACTGTTGTCTTGGGCCAGGAAACTTCACTCTTATGTCTTTCTAATCTCTTACCTGTGTTGAAAAAATTAAAAAAGAAAGGCAAAAAAAATGACCAAGAGCTTTTCTCTCAAGTTGTAAAGGTTTGGATAAATATACGCAACTCCCATATGTTTCTGACCCAAGGTATCTATTGATGACTCCTGTTACATGTTGGGAAGATTCTTCATCTTGGCACCTCCTGTGTTCTTGTGATCTCTCTAAAGGAAAAGTGGAAGGAAAAAGAGAAAAACTAATTGAGTCTGAGGTCTGTTGGCTTATATTTACAGGCTAGTACAAAGGGTAGCTCCTTCTGATCCAATAAACATTGTGTCTAATATGTGCTAAGTTTTGAGGGTACAATCAATAAAAAGAAAGAACCTGCCCTCAAGAAGTTTATAATATAATGGGGAAGACAACATACAAAAGGAACTTGGAAAGCAAGGAGGGTGCCCAACATGGGGACAACTTGTTCAGTGGAATTGAAACCAGACAGAGTAGCACATGGAGAATGGAGTGACCAAAGTCTCTACCTTTATTAAGGAGGGTATTGAGAGAAGTTCGTATGTCACCCTCTAGTCTTCCAATCAGAGGGGAGATAAGGTTAATCTTTCAAGAGACTAAAGTGCTCCCTTGATGTTGGGGGCAGCTTTAGTCACTTTGTCTTAAATAAGAGATGAATTCTTCTAAGGTATCAGTGGGCATAGCCACACCTTATAGGGATAGTAATCAAAAGTTCCAATCAAAGGTTCACTATCTTGTGAACTCATCAATTTGATTAGGGGAACTCACCTAAGCAACCTCTCCTTATAGAAATTAGGTGGCAATGGGTCACACTACTCATTTCCTCATTGCCTATATATTGAACATTATTAAACATCTACTGTATTATATATTAGGAATTACAAAGAAGACCAAGGCTCTCTAGTATTCACAATAAAGAGTGATGATTTCCAGACTAGTCCAATAGCTTTATCAAGGGGATAACATTCAACCACAGGCACCGAGGAAGGAATGATTCACCTGAGTTATTGGAAGAATAAAGAAAAAGTCAGTTTTAGGGCTACATACCTAGAGCTGGATAGACCCATGAAGCCATCTAGTCCAGCCTTCTTACTATAAATACAGAGAGTGAAAACCAGGAATATGAAGCAAGTTGCCCAAGTTTATTCAGATATTAAATTTTAGGGGCAGAATTTGTACACAGGTCTTTCAACTTGAGGTATTGTTCTTTTTATTATAGGCTAAAAGCATGGGAAGGCAGACAGAAATAGTCATGTGAAATTCAAGCCATTGGAAACCAAAGGTCTTAATTTCCCTTCTATTGTTTTTCTATAATTGTTAGACTTTGTAGAAGCCAAATTCATTTAAATGGGAAATTCCCATAAAGTCATAAGAAATTAGGAGTGAAGGATCAAGGAGAAAAATAAAAAACAAACCAAAATTGAAAGCGGGTACATGATAGGGTGGGAAAGTGGGCAGGGTCATGTTGGAGTTAAGTTGAATCAGTTGGGAGAATCAATGGTTAAATTTTTCAGTATAAGCATTTTTATCTCAAAAATAAGCAAATACTCTAAGCTAAGGGTTTGATTTGTTTTGTTGATTGTTCAGACTTAAGAAAATGATGGCAAAAATGTTAATAATGTAACTTAAACTTAAAAGTGACATGTGTACAACTTTTTCCCTAAAAGCCTGTTATTAAATATTTACCAGTACATCCCTTAGTGGTTGGGGAGAGAGAAAGAAGAAAATCCTTCTTCATAATCAGCCTCATGGAGACTGTTAGATAGTGTAATGGAAAGAGCCCTTGACCCAAAGTGTCCTGAAACCAACTTTCAAATGTGACCTCAGGTACTAGCTGTGTGATCTTTCATCGAACTTCTATCTCAATGTCCTCATCTATTAAAATGGGGATAATGATATTATCTACTTCACAAGGTTATTGTAAAGATAAGATGAGATAATATTTATATATAATAGCTATTATTAACATAGGAGGAAGTTAGAATCCAGGTGTTAATTGATTTCAGGAAGAAAATTATGTTTTCTGGACTCAGATTAGATAATATATGCATGAGATGGGGAAGAACATATCTCTAGAAAAAGAACACACTTGAATAGTTATGATAGAAAGTGAACCTTTCAGAATGGGACTAATGTGGCCCCAAATTATATCCCTGGCATAAGAGACAGAAGGTCATATAAGGAAGTTAATCTTGGTGGTGGAAGGATAACAGAGCTGACCATGGTTATAGTAATATTTGAAGTAGCCATTGCATTGTAACAGTAATATCATGTGGGATTCAAGCAGACACTCCAAGAATCAGTTGGGAAGAAATCTGAATGATTGAAAAAGCATTTTAAAGTGCTTACTGTGTGCCAATCACTATGAGCTGCCTAGAGTTGCATAGGAAATAAGTATTCATCTGGGAGGTGGATTTGCATTTTCTCACTTCAAACCCAGGGCTCTTTCCAGGACACTACACTAATAACTAATAAAATTTAATGAAACTTTACTAGACTTTTGTACATTAAATGACTTTTTCTATTCAGATTTTTAAAAAAGCAACAGAGTTTTACTTGGAGTTATTTTTTGGATTAATTTATATTTTATAAATATATGAAATTATTAATTCATTCTATCTATAGCATGTGTGAACCCTGCAGCTTATGTCAGGGTTGTTATCTGTTGTAGAAATGCAAACATGCTCTTTGATGTGTTATTCTCTGGGACTTGTGAGGATAAAGATGGAATACTCATTCAGCCCAGTTTTTCAGATGTGGGTTGGGGGTGGAAAAAGTGAGGAAAGCATGGGCAAACTATATGCATTTACTTAAGGCAGTCTTGTTATAACTATAATATAGTACCATGCTGTAGACAGTAGAAAACCCTGAAAGCAAATATAACTCACAGCCCAGAGGGAATTCAGTGATTTACTGGGTTTGGAGAGTAAGGTTGAATGGAAAGCTGAGAGATAATTTACACAGTCTAAGTAAGCCCAGCAGCCTCAGTTACTAAACTGGGTTTTTATTCTAGGTCATCTTGATTTTATTTCTCTAATGGGATGACACAGAATCTCACCACTCTTGAAAAGTTACAACTTTCAGAAGTTTTGCACAGTGTTAACAGAAAATTTTAGTCACATTGGATAAGATAGTCTTGTTGTACTTAGGGCAGCAGGTGGCACAGTGAATGGTTGTACCTAGAGTTAGTTAGGAGAATGGTAGTTCAAATCTTCCCTCAGACACTTAGTTATGTGACTCTGGATAAATCACTCAAATTCTGTAAAAGGGACTTACTCAGAGTTTTTGTGAAAATCATTCATAACAAAACAAACTATTTTGCAAACTTGAAAGTACTCTATGAATGTTAACTATTTTTTATTATTCCATACTTGTAAAGAATGCCTCAAGCAAAATTATCTAGAATAGTGCCTAGCTTGTTGCTTAATAAATAATTGTTGAATTGAAATGCTAAGAAGTAAGTACTTAACAAATGTCACTTAAATAAAATTTAATTTATTTCAGTTGTAATTCACTAGTCCTGTTCTTTCAGCTCAGTAAATAGAAGATTTTAGAAATTCATTCATATTCATTGTATATTGAGTGTGGCAGAATAAAAGTGAGTTAGCCTCAGATTCAAAAAGGCATGGCTGTAGTTCCACTAGAGATACTAATTTAAAACTGCGTCTTTTAAGATGCAACTCAACATCACCTTCTGCATAAAGCCTTTCTTGATTCCCTTCAACTCCTAGTGCCTGATTTCTTTCCCTCCCAAATTACCTTGTATTTAATGACTTTTTGTGCACACGTTTATTAACTTGATATTATATTATTCATATTTTTCTATGCACTAGTTATCTCCCCCATTTGAATGTTAGCTCTTTGTGAGTTGAAATTACTTCATTCTTTGTATTTTTATCCTCTCTGCCTAGCATATGGAATAACAACAATAATAATAAATATTTATATAGAGCTTTAAGGTTTGCAAAACTCTTTACACAGATTATCTCATTTTATCCTCACAATAGCCTGGGGAAATTGTGGCTAATATTATCCCTATTCTGGTGATGAGGAAACTGAAAATTAAGAGAGGTTAAGTGCCTAAGGTCACATAGCTAAATAAATGTGTGATGTCACATTTAAACTCAAATCATTCTGACTCCTAGTTCAGTACTCTTTCTACTATGCCACTTAGATCAAGATGACTGGAGGGGAAAGTGAGACAGGTGATCTTGCACAGTCCTCCCTCACTTAAATCCAATTCACTTGCATGTCATGGTATCACTTCCCTGATGTCATGGTCCTCTTTGAGAATGAAGGACAAATAACCTCTGTGAATAAAGCAGGCCTGGAATTGGTTATTTGGAAGACTTCTTCCCTTCCTCCCCTTTTCCCTTCCTCTTTCCCTTCTTCCTTTCCTCTTTCCCTCCCTCCCTCCCTCCCTCATTTTTTTTCTTCCCTCTGTCCACATAGAGTATCATACTTTTACATCCAGATGCTCTTAAAAGCATTTCCTCTCCTCTTTTGCTCTTCTGAATCTTTCCAAGATATATTGGAATTTACTAGCTAGATTTCTTTCTTAAGGACCAATCCTTAAACCAAAACCAATGTGACTCTAATTGGTCACCAATAAAGGTTCTAGGCCAAAGCTCCATTTGGTCTTTGTTTGGGTCCTGATTGACTCAGATTAAATATAAATAGCAATCATTTCTACTTTGGTCAGAAACCCTAAAGATCTTCCCCTACCAGATTCTTGCCATTTTTTGGAATTCTCCAGCTTATTAATGCCTTTCCTTTTTAAAAATTAATTAATTTTATTTTTCATTCATAGAATAAAGCAAGCATTTCTATAATATAATATAATAAAAAAGATGATTGCATATGAAACCACAAATCTAATATTTACAACTTGCTGTTCCTTTTAAATATATAATGAAGTTATCATGCAAATTTCTTTTCCTCCCCCTTCCTTCCCCCTGGACCTGACCTAGAGATGCCTACGATTTGACACAATACACACATATATATGTGAAATTATTCTCTATATACTTATATTTATCAGTTCTTTTGCCAGATTCAGATAGCATTTTTCTTCATTTTTTTAAATTTTTAATTTGTGTATTTATAATAGTCAAATGAAATGGTTGGCCAAAGTTGTTCATAGAACAATATTGCCATGACTATATATAGTGTTCTCTTGGTTTTGCTCACTTTGTCCTTCACCATTTTGTGTTAGTCTCTCCATACCTTTCCAAGATCATTGAGCTTATCATTTCTTGTAGTACAATAATATTCTAGCACAATCATGTACCATAACTTGTTCAATCATTCCCCAAATTATGGGGATCAGTTCTTTGTCACCACAAAGAGAACTACTATAAACATCCCATTCACATTCAAAGTTACAATTACTAATTGTGAATCTCCTTTCATTTTTTTTACTCAACATTTTCTTTCTCAGATTCTCTTTTTTATCCTATCCCTGTTATCTTATATTCTCTCCCAACCCCTTCTGTAGTCCTCTTACCCTTTTCCCCACCTTCCCCATCCCAATTCATATATCCCTATAAAAGTCTTTCCTTCATTTTCTCTCCTTACCCTCCTAAATCCCAATCTAAAGCCCCTTTTAAAATTCCTTCCCTACTCTGTCCCCTAGTTTTCTTACTCTCTACTTGTTCAAGAATTCTTCACTGTTTCAGTTTACTTGTTTCCTTTTCATCCCAGATGCAAATAAGTTTCCAAAGTTATCAGCCCTCCACTGCCACCAGTTTCCTCTGTATTAGTTCTTCCTTTTATGCTCCATTTTATAATATAATTGTTCCCTTTTACCTTTTTCTTTCCAGTTTTATTTTTTAGAATCACTTCATCATACATGACTCAGTCGAACCTTTTTTTTAAACTACCTTAGTAATGATAACCATTTAAAGAATATTGATAACATTTTCATATATATGATAAGTAATCAGTTTGACCCTAATTGGTTGTCTTTAATGTTTTCCTTATATTTCTTCTGGATCTTTTATATTGAATTCTCCATTGACTTCTGGTCTTTTTGTTACAAGCACTTGAAAGTCTTTCATTTTATCGAATATCCATTTTTTTTTCATTCAGATTTATACTCAACTTTGCTGGATAAGTTATTTTTGGTTGCTATTCCAGCTCTTTTTCTCTTGAAATAGAATGTTTTTCCTAAAATGTGGTGCCCAGAACTAAACACAATTCTTGAGACGCAGTCTGATAAGGGCAGAATACAGGGGAACTATTTTGTAATTTACTATGCCTTTCAATGCAGACGACATCATCTTTCCTAATGCCATATTGTGCTATTGATTCATAATGAGTTTACAGAAATACTTTGCATAGTGCTTTTTAGAGCAATGCCATTTCATGATGTCATTAATATCATTAATGATTATTATCATAGCTAATTATCATTCATTTGTTAACATTATGAAAAATTACTGTAAAATTACATTTAACATTTCTCTTAAAAGACTGATTGTCCCCTGTAACATTGCTTCACTTATGTTTATCCTTACATTTATATAGAACAAATCAGTGATAGGCCAGGTGTTTCTAAAGAGGTTTGGACTCTTGAAAGAGTTTGCTTTCTTTGATTTCCTTAAGAAAAATCTGTATTTATAAATAGCATAAAGACAAATTTTAATAGTTACCATATAAATTGCCAAAGGATATGATCATTAGTAGGAAATGAGTTAAGGGGGTTTTATTGTATTAGAAGTATTATGCGTGTGGGGGGGAGAGATTGGGCTTAAGTGACTAACCCAGGGTAACACAACTAGGAAGTGTCTGAGGCCAGATTGGAATTCTAGTCTTCCGGACTTCAGGGCTGGTGCTCTTGCTACTGCATCATCTAACTGCCTCATTAGCAGTATTCTCTGCAAAAATATTTAATCTTCCTTTTTGATCTGGACTTTGATTTCTTGATGTACAACTGAGGTGACTCCAAATACATGCTTAAAGTGTATAAACACTGCTCATTGTTGTCTGAACCAGATTAAAATGTAGTTGGGAAATATTTAACAATGTAAATAAAAATACATTAGAACACAGATAACTGTTAATATGTGGTTTTCTAAATCAAAAAGAGTATGTAAGTTAGAGATCTTTATGTATAGTTTAGTGGCCCTGTTTTTTATTAGAATTTGACATCCCTAAAAAAAAAAGAATTTGACATCCCTCCTGTAGGGTATACCTTGTAGCAATGCAGATGAATAAATGTTCTTCAACTTAGAATGTGAGTTGCCTAGGACACTATAGATTAAATGCTGGGCTCAGATTATATAGCCAATATGTGTAAGAAGCAGGATAGAAAACCAGCACAGTGAACCCCCTCATCTTTTTTATCCTTGGTTTCTCACCAGCTTTAGTTCTTTCTGAGTAATTCTGACACCAGTGTTTTTACTGAATTATGCTGTACTCTTGTATTCATCCTTTGTAACCTGCCCTTCCTACTATCTTCTATATATTTAATCTTTAGAAGAAAAATGTGTGTGGTTGAGTTTCCTATGCATCCACATTAGTTTCTTTAGAAAACTACCTCTTTCTCATCTTGTACTGTCAGAATTTCATAATTGAAAGTTACTCATCCTTCCTGGACTGACTGACTTTTTCTATAGAGTTATAGTCAATGAAATTTTACCCCTTATTACCCTGAACCTATTGAAATCTGTCTTCCCAAAACTAGAATATTTGCTAGATTGTTCCCAGCTTTCCACATCTTTAACTCAGGTAAAGTCTTCATTACTTCCATTTTTCCATTTCCTGTCTTCAAGACTTTATTCTTGTACCAAGAAGCACTTGCTTGTTTTCTTTTCAGAAGATAATTCCATTAAAAGCCAGGCATTGAACTGTGTCTTTGGAACAGCTCTGAGTCCTTATGACTTTGTATCATAACATTTAATTTCCTCAGTTACAAGGTCTTTAAAAATAAGGTACTTCCAATTAGAATAATCATTCTAAATATTATTTCTTATCAACAGTGACCGGACTATAGTAATGGGTAGCACTAAAATGGTTCCTGAATAAATGGATAATGACCCAGACTTAAGGTGATGTAGATCCCTAATGAATAATTATGAATAAGAAGAACATCTGCCAAAGCATCCTTTTGACTGTCTATGTAGAATTTGCACAACATATTACTAGCTGCTTTTGTGTAAAGGTTAAAAGGCCCTTCTCAAGGTTCACCAGAAATGGGTGAACATTTGTGACACCATGACTCTCATGGGTCTCTTACATTTGTGACACTATGGCTGCTAATTCTACCCACAACAACTTGATAGAACTAAGTAGATCCATATAACGTGGGAAGGGAATATCCAGGTAATAATTTTACTTGACAATTTCCCAGAATTTGCAATTTCACTTGACAATTTCCCAGAATTTGGAGTGGATTGCTTCATCCAAAAAAGTTATGATTTTAAATATAAAATAAAAATTTTGATGATTTATGGTAGAACTGAATGATTATTACTTTATTATACCATTGAATGGATGTAGTTTTAATAGAAAAAATAACAAATAACTTGTTGAGTCTTCTGTGGCTTAGGACAGTTTTTGTTGCCTGATTCATTGCTTTGTGCTTAATTTTTTAAATTATATATGCTGCGTCCAATATAGAGGAGATCATCTGTTATTATTTTTTGGGTGTTTGAGGGCAGGTACAGATTAGCAATCAATAGATATTCACTACTTAATGAAAAGAATCAAAATGGCATCACTATGTGAAGTCAAATTATGGTGTATCTGACTGTGGCTGATCAGATTAATACAAACTCAGAAGGCTCTACCACAAGTTGGGCACAAATAGTTCTTATGAACATTTGGAATGGAGATGTCTTGAAATTTTTACCCTTCACATTATTTTTGAGTTTCTGCAATTTTGCTTTGCTCATAGAGTACAATCCATTTTTTGATGTGGGCATGCCATACTAGTTGGTCCTGTGCCAGTGTCTTCTATGTCTCACAATTGAGTTCAAAGTTCCTAAGAGGGATCTTGAAAATGAGTCACTTCTTGGGCCATTTCTACTGACTGTCAAGGTGAGTGAATTTATCTACAGCATTCAGAATTTTTCCATTTGCTGGAACCAATGTTTTCATGTATAGATGGTGTGGTGCTAACTGGTGAAGAACCTGTGCTTTCTTGATGTTCCTAGTTAAATCAGAAGTGGAAGAGAATTGATCCATACTCTGTTGCATCTTAGCTTCAAAAGCACAATTATCTGTGAGCAAAGTCATACACCAATTCTCCCTCCATTTTAATCTTGGCTTGTAACCTTTAAAAGTTAAATAAGTTGCTATTAATACAGTAACTGGTCTTTTTTTTTTTTTTTTGGAGACAATTGGGATTAAGTGACTTGCCCAGAGTCACACAGCTAGAAAGTGTTAAGTGTCTGGGGCCAGATTTGAACTCAGGTTCTCCTGAGTTCAGGGCTGATGCTCCACCCACTACACCAACTAGCTGCCCCAGTAACTGAGCTTGATGTTGTTTTGCCCTCATTGAAAGTTTCTAGCAACATTACTGAAAACATCATACTAAAAAAAGCATGGGTATGAATACACAGCCCTACCTTACTCCACTGATGACTGGGAAAGCCAGGGAGCATTGTGTGTGAAGTTCCTGGTGCTGATTGTATTACAGTTAAGATTTGTATGATAGGGGGTCCACTTTTCATCAAAAGCTGACTGAAAGCTTCCAGTTTATATGGCAAAAGGAGGTTATCCCCCAGGAGGTCAAGGATGCTATCCTTCTCCATCTTAATAAAAGAAGACAACCAGGGTGTGTGTCAAGATTTTTGCCAAAATACTCCTTAAGAGGCTATTTTTTCATTTGATAGATGACTATCCATCTAGTTGAGAGCCAGTGTGTCTTCAGAAAGAACTGAGAAATGGTTGGAACAGTCTTTGCTGCCTGACAACTCCAGGAGAAATGCCAGGAGCAGAACAGAGGTTTGTACATAAAACTTGTCGATCTGACTAAGGTCTTTGATACTGTGATTCATGAAGACTCATGGAAGACCATAGTTGTTAAAGAAGTTCATCAGCATTGTAGGTCAGTTTTATGATGACATGCTTTGACAGGTTCTGGATAATGTATGATATATACATGTATGTGGATATTTGTAATTCCTTAATGGATTATAAACTTCACAAAAGCATAACATATACATGCATGTATGTGTGTATGTGTTTACACATACATATTTATAATCTACTATTTAATAAATGGTTGTTGAGTGAATGAATAGAATAGCTAGCACCTTATGTAATAAATGTTGAATTGAATTGAATTAAATCAAATTATTGAATACCCAAAATATAATATGAGTCACATACTGTCACTGTTTGATCTTAGACTGAGAAGCATATAAGGAAAGGGGAAGAAGTTTTCTTTTTCCAGAACATATATTATTCTGATTTTTATTAATCATAGTCATAAACACAAATATCAATATAATGTGTATGTTTGACAGCCTGAGAAAACAAACCAATTGGAAGCTAGATTTTTTTAGTGAGATTGAAGATAGCAAAGCAACATTTGACTTGAGAAACAAATGCAGTGGACCTATTTGCTGAAACTTTCAGAGCAATGATAAAAAAAAATATATTAGGGTGCCTACTCTTCTATTTACAGCACTAAATTGATGAGCCTGTTCAATGAGTGCATGAGGATGACCAAAGCTGACTTTACATCAAAGAGAACTGTTACCACTGTGTTCGCTGACCTCAATTTTAATTGTTCACTGGTTCTTTAATTGAACCACAGATGTGCTAAAAAGCAAAAGAGGTGCTTTAGTTGGGCTATGTGTTTATTTTCTCAAATGTTTCAGTTTCTCAGAACATGCAATCTCAGACACTGATTTTACTAAGCTGTCTTCAAATGCTTTCTCATCTTACAAACACTTAAAATATGACAATCCTTTTTCACACAGTTTTAGCAGTTTTGGTTTATGTGTCACAGCTTATCAGTCTGTGTTACTATTAAATCATGAAGGATGAGGGAGTGGGGAGGATTTTTTAATAACTCTGTGCCATTGAGAGATGTTGCTCATACTCAGTATCACCAAGAAAGGAAGTATAGTATAGTAGATTGATCATTAGACTTGTAGCTAAGAAAAAGATATGTTTGAATCCCACCTCAGAATCCTATCTATAAGATGCTGAGCAAGTCATTATACCTTTTGGGGAGCCTCAGTGTCCTTTTCCATAAAATGGGGACTTTGCAAACAACAAAGAGCTACATAAATGTTAATTATTATTATCACTAATATTTTAGGCTATCATTACCAAGTTACACCTGTTGCTTCAAACTCTAATTTGTCTATATCAAAAAATGTAAGATGTTTCATAAATGAAGAAATATGATCAACACCCACCTACACACACACACACACACACACACACACACACATATATATATACATATATATAGATATAAAATCTCATTTGATTCACCAAACCAGTGTGGCAGGTACTATTATTATCCATATTTTGCAGATGAAGAAACTGAGACTGAGAGAGCTTAAGTGATTTCTTATTATCACATAGCTGAGATATGATTTGAACTCAGGTCTTCCTGATTCCAAGCCCAATGCTTCATCCTCTACATTAAAAAATCTATTGTATCAGCTTAGTAGAATCACATTTTTCTTTCCTCCTTTAGAGAATTATAATAGAATATACTATTATAAAATAGTGTAGTAAACAGTAGAATGAATACTGATTTGTGATTCAAGAGATTTGGGAATTAGTCTAAACTCTGTTCCTAAACATATGTATGACCATGGACTTCACTTGTATATTTCTTGGGAACTCAGATTCCTCCTCAGTCAGTCTGCAAACATTTATTAAACATTTACTAAGTGCTAGGCACTGTATTTTGGGAATACAAACAAAAAATGAAAACATTCACTGCCTTTAATGAGCTTACATTCTAATGGATAATATGGTAATGATAACAGACAATTCTACATATAAAGCTTCAAACCTTACAAAGCAATTAAATAAAAACAAGCCTGTGAGGTATACAGGGGTTTTATTTCTCCCATTTTACAAATGAAATTGAAATAGAACTCTTAGCTTCTGCAAGAACCCTTCATGCCCATGCCTTCCTTTTTCACACAGTTCTGCCTCACTTGGATCAAATTCACTTGTTAGTCAAGACATCCTTCTCCAGATATAATTGACCCCCTTCAAAAATGAAGGATGAATAATAACAATCTCCAATTTAATCATCCCTGTGTATATCTTGCTTGTACATAGTTGTTTATATGTTATCTTCCACATTAGACCATGAGAGAAAAGACTGTTTTTTTTCCTTAGCTAGGGATAGACTCAACTTGATTTTAAGTTCAAAATCTATATTCAAATTCAGATCTTCTGGCTCCACATAATGAAAATAGGTTCAATGAGATCTCTAAGGTCTCTTCTCTGCTGGCTCTAACATTCTAGGCTTCCACAAATCCTGATTTGTTACAATGTTTCAGTGAGGCAGAAAGTTGAAATTAAACAGGTAGGTGGTGCAGCAGATAGAACTAAGGATTTAAAATCAGGAAGATTTGACCACATAAGATACTTGCTAGCTATATAACTCTGTGTAGATTACTTAACTTCTTAGTTTCTTCATTCATTAAACGGGGATATTAATGAATTACCATGTTAAGATCTTTGTAAACCTTAAAATGATACATGAATGCTGTCCATTATTATTGAAATTGGTATATATGAAACTTTGGTCATGTCTTGGAATGTAGTAAGAAGGATGAATGACATGTTGAATATGTTATAGAAGAAATTGGGGTGATGGTGGAGCCAAGATGGTAGAGAACAGATAGGTCTTTGCTTGAACTCTTCCTGGCTTGCCTCAGAATCAACAGCAGATCGAGCCTGTGAACTGATTTTGGAATGACAGAACTCACAGATATTTGGAGTGTAACAAATGTCCCATGGAAGATATTTTGGAAGAACTTCAGAAAAGATCTGTCTCAATCAGGCAGGAGGGAATGCAGCCCAGTGCAGAAGCAGAGCAGGGAGGCCCAAGGCAGAGAGGCTTTGACACTGGGAGAATCAAGGGAAGGCTCTTAGCCAAAATACAGCAGTGCTGGCTACTCTGTCCTGGTTCAGAAGCTAGTGGATCAGCACACTAACTGTGAGACTTCCAATACAACTACAGAAGGCAAATAATGAGTCCCTGAATCCCAGCATAACAGGTAGGACTTGGCCACACCCACACAGCATGACAAGGAAACTGACAGCATGTGCCCTAGGGCAGCATAAGACCCCTGTCTGCAGGGGAATATTGGGACAATCTTCCCTTTGCTCTAGGAGCAAACCTAAACCTTTAAAAATGAGCAAAAAAGCAAAAAGAGCTCTGACCATAGACAGCTATTACAGAGTCAGGGAAGAACAGACTTCAAATCCTGAGGACACTAAAGGCAAAATGCTTCCAGATGAAGCCTCAGAGGGTGATATGAGAGTGTCTCCAATTCAAAAATCTTTCTTGGAAAATTTCAAAAAGGATCTTAAAAGAGAGTTATAAGAAAAATGAGAAAAGGAAATGAGAGCTTTGGAAAAAGAAACAGAAATAGCCTGAAGAAAACAACTCCTTAAAAATACAATTGGTGAAATGGAAAAAAATATACTGAAGAAAACCACTTCTTAAAAAATAGATTTATTGAAATGGAAAAATAAAACAACTCCTTGAAAAACAGAATTGGTGAAATGGAAAAAAGAGAACAATTCCTTAAGAAAGACAATTGATGAAATGGTGAAAAATCCAATGAACAAAACAACTCATTTACTAAATTGGCCAAATGTAAAAGGAGATAAAAAAGCTAACTGAAAAAAAATTCACTAAAAATTAGAATTGAACACATGAGAGAGTGAATGACTCAATGAGAAATCAAGAATCAATCAAGCAAAAAAATAAGAAAAAATAGAAAAAAATGAAATACCCCATTGGAAAAACAACTGATTGTGATGGGAAGATGATATGTGTAACTCTTAAGAACTATATCTTTGTTAGGGGCATATTTAGAGGGTGTAATTTGATTTTATTGTGATGATATAAAATAGAAAGTAGGGGTGGGAAAGGAATTGTAATGGAAGAAGAGAAAAAGGGAAGTAAAATGGGGTAAATTACATGGCATGAAGAGGCAAAAAATACATTACAGTTGAGAGAAATAAGAGAGGGGAATGAACATTGTTTAAATCTTAATCTCATCAGATTTGGCTCAAGGAAGGAATATCAGACATATTTAATTTGATATAGAAACTTGGCTCACCCTATAATGAACTAGGAGGGAAAAGGGAAAAGGAAAGGGGAAACCTAATAGAAGAGAGGGCAGAAGTAGAAGGAAAAAGAAATAAGAAAGACGGAGGGGCTGAAAAGGGAGAAAGAAGATTGAGGGAGATGGTGGTCAGAAGCAAAATACTGGTGAGGAAGGAAAGGGGGAAAGGAAAGAGAAAAGTATAACTTGGAAAAAATAGGATAGTGGAAAATATAGAGTAGTGATTTTAACTGTGAATGTGAATGGGATGAATTCTCCCACAAAACTGGAGTGGATAGTGGACTTTTAAAAGCTAGAATACTACAATATGTTGTTTACAAGAAACACATTTGAAATAAGGTGATACATATAAAGTAAAGGTAAAAGGCTGGAGCAGAACCTATTCTGCTTCAGCTGATGTAAAAAAAAAAGCAAGGATAGCAATCGTGATCTCAAATCAAGCAAAAGAAAAAATAGATCTAATTAAAAGACAAAAGGAAGGAAATTATAGATACCATAGATAATGAAGTAATATCAATACTAAACATATATGCACTAAGTGATATAGCATCCAGATTCCTAGAGGAGAAGTTTAGAGAGTGGTAAGAAGAAATATACAGCAAAACTACTAGTGGGGGATCTCAACCTTGCTTTATCAGAATTAGATAAATCAAACTACAAAATTAACAAAAAAGAAGTTAAGGAGGTAAATAGAATTTCAGAAAAGTTAGATATGATAGACCTTGGGAGAAAATTGAATGGAGAATGGACAATTTTCAGATGAAGAAATTAAAACCGTTTCTAGTCATATGAAAAAATGCTCTAAATCACTATTGCTTAGAGAAATGCAAGTCAAGACAACTCTGAGGTACCACTACACACCTTTCAGATTGGCTAAAATGACAGGAAAATTAATGTTAAATATTGGAGGGGATATGGGAAAACTGGGACATAAATACATTGTTGATGTAGTTGTGAACTGATCCAACAATTCTGGAGAGCAATTTGGAACTATGCCCAAAGGGCTATCAAAACTATGCATTCCTTTTGATCCAGCAGTATCTCTAGTGGGTCTGTATCCCAAAGAGATAATAAAAAGGGAAAGGGACTCACAGAGCAAAAATATTTGTAGCAGCCCTTTTTGTAGTGGCAAGGAACTGGAAACTAAGTGGATGCCCATCAGTTGGGGAATGGCTGAATAAATTATGGCACATGAATGTTCTGGAATATTATTGTTCTATAAGAAATGATCAGCAAGATGATTTCAGAAAGTCCTGGAAAGACTTGCATGAACTGATGCTAAATGAAGTGAGTAGAACCAAGAGAATATTATACATGGCAATAACAAGATTTTGTGATGATCATGATGGATTTGGCTCTTTTCAACAACGAGGTGATTTAGGCCAGTTCCAATAGACTTGTGATAGAGAGAGCCACCTGCACCTAGAGAGAGGACTGTGGGGACTCAATGTGGATCACAACATAATATTTTAACCTTTTTTGTTGTTGTTTGCTTGCTTTTTTTCTTATTTTTTCTCCTTTTTGATCTGATTTTTCTTGTGCAGCATAATAATTATAGAAATATATAGAGAGGGGGCAGCTAGGTGATGCAGTGGATAGAGCAGCAGCCCCTGAAGTTACAAGGATCTAAGTTCAAATCTGGTCTCAGACACTTAACACTTCCTGGCTGTGTGACCCTGGGTAAGTCACTTAACCCCAATTGCCAGAGCCAAAAAAAAAAAAAAAGAAAGAAAGAAATATATATAGAACTGCACATGTTTAACATATATTGGATTACTTACTATGTAGGGGAGGGGGATAGAGGAAGGGGAGGGAGAAAAATTTGGAAGTACAAGTTTTGCAAAGGTGAATGTTGAAAACTATCTTTGCATGTATGTTGAAAACTATCTTTGCATATATTTTGAAAACAAAAAAGCTATTATTAAAACCCCCCAAATAAATAAGTAAATCAAATTTAAGAAAAAGAAAAAGAAGAAATTTCAGTACAGGTTAGACAAGCTGACCTATGACATTTCTTTTAAATGAGAGTCTATAATTCTGTGTTCTTTGAATTCCATATGTTTTCTCACTCAATTAGCATAGACAATCAATAAATAAGCTGTTATTAAGTGCTTTCCTCTGTCCCAGTTATTGTTTTTGGTGTTAGGCATACAAGGACAAAAGTGAAATAATCTTTGTGTTCAAGGAGTTTATATTCTATCAAGGAAGACAATCTACACAAACAAATATACATCAAATTTGCAATTTTGAGCCTAGAAGAGAAGTTCTAACAGCTGGGAGAATCAAACTTTTTTATAAGGCTTCATATAAAAACAGGGACTTGAGTTAAGTTTTGAAAGAGGTTAAAGGTTTTCAAAGGCAAAGGGGAATGTATTCTAGCTTACAAAGGGGCATAAATGAGAGATAAAATAATCTGTATGAGAAACAGTGAGTTAGTTGCTCAGTTTGGCTGGATCATAGTGTGAAAGGGGAATAATGTGTGATAAATCTAGAAATGTGGATCATTAACTTTTAAGTAGAAGAGATTTGGGGATCACCTTATTATTGACTCATTGTCTAGGATAGATAAAATGAATCCTAGACAATATAAATGCTTATCCAGGGTCACAATAGATTGGTGAAGGACTTTAAGTGAAAGAGATATTTGCATTTAACCCTAGAATCGAAAGGGAGTCAATGAAGCTTCTTGAGTAGGGGAGTCACAATGGTCAGACTTCTATTTTACACAAAACATTTATAGATTAAAATAATCTTATTAGAAGGAAAAAAAAATCTTGATTCCTTTTCCCATTTTATTGAAATCTTTTGAAAATATCTCTGTGTTTTAGATTTACTTTTAAAAAAGTAAGGACCTACATTTAGATATATTTTAATATATCATCTTGCCCAAAATAATTTCTTTTGTGAAGTTAGTGAGCTAAGGGGGATTGGGGGAAAATGAAGGGTGTTCTATTTATGTTTGTGCCGTTGGCAAAATCCCATTAGCAGTAATTCCATCTCTAAGTAGAAGGTATTATATTATTTTATTGTGTAGCCCAGATCCCCAGCCCATCAGCCCAGCCTTGGCTCCTCACAAAGAGAGCAGCAGGAGGCTCGGGATTTTTGTTCCTCAGCATGCCTAATCCTACCTCTAAGTGGAGAGCATTATATGACTTCACTATGCTAGCTGGAGTGTCCGGCAGTGATGCCTTTGCTGTCGACTGACAGCAGCAGCTGAGGCCCAGGAACAGGGTCTTTGCATGGCAAAAGGCTAAATTACTTTCTTTAGGATCTCACTGTCAAGGTGGCTGCCCACAGAGTAGAGCTTCAGAGAATGATGCTTGGAGAAGAGCACCAAGGGGTTGCTGAGGGGACAGGAATGTAGATTTCCTGGGAAGAGGTTAGACACCTTATATCCTGAAAGCCACCTGAGCACCACCACTATCCTCCTCACCTAAAAAAATATCCTTCACCTATGACTTAGCCTTTAGGGATTTCATACTTCTCTTTCTGATTCTTATTCTGGTCCAGAGTAACTTAGGGACCAGCTGCATTTAGGTGGTGGTTTTTTTTTTTTTTAAGTATTTCCCATTCCTCTCCTATTTATCTCCTCATTCTTCCCTAAGATTCCTCAGTAAAGAACAAGGAACTAAAAACAAAAAGGAAAATATTTAAAACATTAAAATGAACACAAAAGCTGATTGAAAATAGGATTATATCAGAAAATAGATGGAAAGTATTACAGATCAGATGGAAAAGGAAGTGAATACCACAGTAATAGAAGAGGGGAAATCAGATTTGAACTAGCATTAGAATAAAAACCAGATTTTCGTACAAATTTGCTGATCCTGATAAATTAGTAATATAACAGGGAAAGAAAATTTACATGGACATAATACGTAATTAAAATGTCAGTTATCTTCTTGCTATTTTGTTTTGTTTGGGATCTCCCTATCTTGTCCAAGCTGGAGGAAGAGGGTCTAATCACTTCCTGATTCCACCCATGATCTGCATGGTAACTTTGATCTGCTCTGAGATGTGCCAGCCTCAACTTCCCCAGGAACAGGGATTACAGATATGAGCCATCATGCCTGGCCTTCCTGCCTTGCACTGATGGCAATGTCAATGGGGTAGAAAAAGCTGATGAGACTGAGCTAAAGACAAATTTTTGTTGCTTTACCACTTCTTAGATAATGATTTGCTCAGTGATTTTGGGATAGTTATTTTTTTTTAGACTTCTTTGCTGTCAAATGGGAACTTAAGATTTATTGTAAAGAATTCTATTTTATTTGAGTTTGTGTGTGTGTGTGTGTGTGTGATTGGAGAGTACTGTGGATTGGCAGATAAAAAAAATGAAAAGTTAGGTAGAAGGGAGCAGTAGAGGGAGTTCTATTTATGTTTTCATCATTGACAAAAATTTTTTTAGTTGTAATATCGTCTCAAAGTGGAAAACTATTTTATTTGTAGAGAGGCTAAAGCATATGGTATTTTGACATTCTGTCTGTAATTTCTCAATCTTGGCTGCTGGATTTTTTCATCTCAATCTTGGATAAAATCTCTCTCTCTCTTCCTCTCTCTTTCTTTCTTACACACACACACACACACACACACACACACACACACACACACAGCTTAAGTGGTTTGGCAGGAGTCATACAGCTATTAAGTAGAAGAAGCAGGATTCAAACTCATGATTCCAAGTCCAGAACTCTGTGCACTGTGCCATCTAACTGCCCTGTGCACTTGGCCTTAAGTCCATTTGATTATTAAACCTTCTCTTAAAAGCTACTCTAAAGCATTGCTCAAGCAGTATAACTGTCCAGAGAGAACATGCTCTTGAATAGCTATCTATCAGCTCACCAATTAACCAGCATACTGTGCTAATGTCAGGTCTCCTAAGGAGTGTCTTCATGCATTAAATGTATCTACCCTCAAGACATTTTGTTTGCCACTTATATGAAAAATCTGACTGGGCCTGAAAAATGTGGCTTGCCAGTACCATGGTCTATGTCTACCCAGACAGCAAAGTGAGTAATTGAAGCAATTATTGAAGGATTTCCAGCAAAATCTTGATATTGGGGAAATAAAATCTGAATCAATTATTCCTATTTTTAACACCAATAGATTGTGCTTGACAGTGTGAAGTATAATGATCTCCAAAGAGTTCAAAATGAAGATGACCCAAATGGTGATAGAGATATATATGGTAGGTGTCAACAGGCTGAAGTCAGGGATATCAGGATCATGAATTAAGAGGAAGATAGCCTGAAAGCTGGATCAGAGATATCTAGTCTAATTCATCTGATTTCTCTGAACTTCAGTTTCTCATCTGTAAAATGAAGAGGTTGAGCTGGATAACCTCTAGCCTTTCAGCTGTAAATTTATGATCTTATGACTCTCTGATCCTCTCATTTCACAGATGGGAAAACTAAGGTTAAGAGAGGTTGTGACTTGTCACATAGATAGTGATTGAGTGAGGAATAAGAAGTGATTTGGAATGGAAAGAAATGGCATTTATTATTGTTGATGTTCAGTTGTTTCAGTCATGTCTGATTCTTTGTGGCCCTTTTGGACTTTTCTTGGCAAAGATTTTTTTCAACTTATTTTACACTTGAGGAAACTGAGGCTAATAAGTGCTTGAGACTAGATTTGAACTTAGAAAGATGAGTCTTCCTGACTCTAGACCCACATCATTAACTACACATCATTTAACTGACCTCATTGATTAAGCACTTACAAAGTACTAGACATTCTTCTAAGTAATGAAGATACAAATAGATGCAGTCCCTGTCTCCAGAAAATTTATATTCTAATAAAGGAAAACAATACATATTAGAAGAAGAGGAGTCTGGGAAGGGAGTATAAGTCTGGAAAGTCACAAGAAGAGTGAGTAGATGTCGGTAAATGTTCAACAACTAAATCTCTGGGGCAATAAAAGAAGTGTATACATGACATCCTTTTAAATTTATTAAAAAAATTTTCTATTAAAGCCTTTTCTTTACAAAACATATGCATGGGTAATTTTTCAACATTGACCCTTGTAAAGCTTTCTTTCACAAATTTTGCCCTCCTTCCCACCACTCTCTCCCCTAGATGGCAGATAGTCCAATACATGCTAAATATGTTACAATATATGTTAAATCCAATATATGTATACATAGTTATATTGTTATTTTGCTGCACAAGAAAAAACAGTTCAAGAAGGGAAAAAAAAAACTGAGAAAGAAAACTAAATGCAAGCAAACAACAATAGAAAGACTCAGTTTCCATAGTCCTCTCTCTGGGTGTATATGGCTTTCTTCACTGAACAATTAGAACTGGTTTGAAACATTTCATTGTTGAAGAGAGCCATGTCCTTCAGAACTGATCATCATATAGTATTGTTGTTGCCGTGTATAATGATCTCCTGGTTCTGCTCGTTTCACTCAGCATCAGTTCATGCAAGTCCCTCCAGGCCTCTCTGAAATCACCCTGCTGGTCGTTTCTTACAGAACAATAATATTCCATAACATTCACGTACCATAATTTATTCAGCCACTCTCCAATTGATGGGCATCCCTTCAGCTTCCAGTTTCTAGCTACTACAGAAAGGGCTGCCACAAACATTCTTGCACATGTGGGGCCCTTTCCCTCTTTTAAGATCTCTTTGGGATATAGGCCCAGTAGAAACACTGCTGGGTCAAAGGGTATGCACAGTTTAATAATTTTTTGAGCATAGTTCCAAATTGCTCTCCAGAATGGTTGGATCTGTTCACAGTTCCACCAACAATGTATCAGTGTACCAGTTTTCCCATATCCCCTCCAACATTCGTCATTATCTTTTCCTGTCATCTTAGCCAATCTGACAGGTGTGCAGTGGTATCTCAGAGTTGTCTTAATTTTCATTTCTCTGATCAATAGTGATTTGGAGCACCTTTTCATGTGACTAGAAATAGTTTTAATTTCTTCATCTGAAAATTTCCATTCATAATCCTTTGACCATTTATTTATTGGAGAATGGCTTGAATTCTTATAAAATTGAGTCAATTCTCTATATATTTTAAAAATGAGGCCTTTATCAGAACCCTTAAATGTAAAGATTATTTCCCAATTTATTGCTTCCCTTCTGATCTTGTCTGCATTAGTTTTGTTTGTACAAAACCTTTTTAACTTAATATAATCAAAATTATCTATCTGATGTTCAATTAAGAGTTCCCAGTTCTTCTTTGGACATAAATCCCTTCCTCTTCTACATATCTGAGAAGTAAACTATCCTGTGTTCCTCTAATATAATGCTTATAATATCACTCTTTATGTCTAAATCATGAACCCACTTGGTATGTGGTGTTAGGTGTGGGCCAAAGCCTAATTTCTTCCACACTAGTTTCCAATTTTCCCAGCAGTTTTTGTCAGATAGTGAGTACTTATCCCAAAAGTTGGGGTCTTTGGGTTTGCTATAGTTATTGCCTATTTTGTCCTGTCATCCTGTCCTATTCTACTAATCAACATCTCTATATTTCTCAGCCAGTACCAAATCATCCTTTTAAATTTAATCTGTATTGTTAACATTTTCTCTATTATTTTCTTAAGTTAGACAGTGAACAAAATTGTAATCAAACCCTGATTTGTGGTGTCTGCCATCAAGAGTATAAAGCTCACGATGAAAATTTAACAATCACTCCTGTAAGCTGGTATGAGTAAGCGCCAATACATCACTGAGTATAGGGCAATCAATTGATATTTCCTTTTTTTTTTTAAATTAAAGCTTTTTATTTGCATAACATATGTATGGGTAGTTCCTCAACATTGATCTTTACAAAGCTTTCCATTACAAATTTTCCCCTCTAGTCCCCTCCCCTCCCCTAGACGGCAGGAAGTCCACTACATGTTAATTATATTAAAATACTTGACAAGTTGAATATATGTATACATATTTCCATACTTATCTTGCTGTGCAAGAACAAACATATCTACATGAACAAAAAATTGATATTTCTTTTCAAAAAGTAAAGTACTTCTTATTTAATTACCCAGAGAAGAATGTGGAAAATTTGGAGAGGGGTTATGAAGGAGGGATACAGAAACAAAGATGCCCTGGGTGCATGGTTGGATGAGAGGAAGTGGTGAAACATGGTCAGATCTCTGGAGTCAACTATTGGAATAATGGGCAAAATAGGCTACTTCATGCTCAATCAACAGTGAAATGGCCTGGAACCAGGAGTAGGAACACCAAGGCTATGTGCATTGTTCTCCCCAAGGATTAGAGACTTGGATTCTGGAGATACAGGTCCAATGTGCGGGGACTGGCCCAGGAGGGGAGAAAATAGGACAATGGTGGCAGACAGGTGGAAAGTTGGCCTGTATAAGTAAATGGTAAACCAGGCTTGGAGGGTCAACGACTTTTCCCCATCTTTCTGAAAGAAACCAGCCTTCTCTTTCCTCATAGTGTACACATGTACACACATATCTCCTCTCTGCCCTTGCTAGGGAACCTCACCTCTGTATTTTAGCTTTCTTTATAAGTGTGTTTTATTTTCCTTAGTTTAGGTTGTAAGTTCTTTGAAAGCCAGAACTGTCTTTTGCCTTTTTTTTTGTATTCCTAGAATTTAGCACAATACCTGGCACATAGACAGACACCTAAATGTTTATTGATTTACTGACTTCCACAGGATTGGAAGAGAAAATGAGAAAGACATGCATATAGCTGGAATGAGGGATGTTTGATGGGCAGCCTGATCATTGTTATAGATTTCAAAGGTTGCTAATAGATCTGAAGGACCAATGAGTCAGGTGGGTCATCTGTGGAGGATTTATGGAGCAACATGTACAAGAATTGCTCAGGATAAGTTGCTGCTAAATTGGAAGCCACTTTCTTGTAGAGAATACTGTGAATGAGCTCATGAATCCTTTGAAGTAATCTAGCCTTTCAGTGCTAGATGGATTCACTTTATTTGCAATATTTGTACTTTGTGTGGGTACAAATTAACAAAACAAAGATGAAAGACACGGTTCACTATGGCCAAACCCTGTCATAGGTGCTGTCCTGTCCTTTAAGTTTACACACACACACACACACACAGACACACACACACACACACACACACAGTACCTTCTAAGTAGAAGACATTTAGAGTGATAGTGAAGCTTCTAAAATGACAGAAATTACTACAAAAATTAAATAAAACTGGAGATACCTAAGGTGAAAACTAGCATTAGAATGGTAAATTTAACTTTTTTTAGATAAATAACTTAATTTAAATATAAGTTAGTGTAGTCTCTTAGAACACAATTTTAAGACAATAATCAGCTTAAAATTAATGTACTTTATTAACAATTAAAAGTGATAACATGAGCCCAGAAAGATTGGAGGTGAAATGTTGGTTTTCCTTTGATAGGTAGAATAATTACAAAGTGTGCTTTTGAAGTTCAAGAAGACAGCCTTAGGACACAACATTTTTAAAGTAAAAATTGGCTTGCACTCTGTTCAAGTGATTTATTTTGCACTAAGAAATGGGTGTGAGACATGATGTGATTTAAAATTTCATCCCTTGATGGAACTGCTTGAGGGTGACATGGTTTTTTTTCTCTCTTCTCTTTTTTTCCCTTCATATGTGTGTATACATGTGTGTATGTGTGTGTGTATGTGTGCATGTATATATATATATATGTGTGCAGTCTATGAGATACCATATCTAAAAAGTTAATCTCTTGACATTTTTAAAGAACTTAACAAAACCTATTCTTTTGGCATTAAACAAAAAGGACTAAGCATCTTGTTTTCTCTCTGACACTCCAGAAGCTCAGAAATCTTAAGAAAGCTAATTTCTTGAGATTGAGAGTGCTTAACAGATGTTTTTAACTTCACCATTGTTGTTTATGCAGCTTATACTGTAATTCTCTTCAGAATATGTTTTCTCTCTTCTATAGAAGTTGTTCTTTTACTGCTTTTTGGATATGAGGGGATGGGATTTCTATTTCTATTTCCAAGAAGTTTCAAGAAGTTTTTGGGATACTACTACTACTACTACTACTACTACTACTACTACTAAAAGCTAGCATTTATATAGCACTTTTTATGTTTTCAAAGTGCTTTACTCATATTATTTCATTTGATCTTCCCAAGATCTATGTAGAGTAGGTGCCATTATTGTTACCTCTTTTTACAGATGAGTAAACTCTGGGAGAAGTGACTTCCAAAGTCATATAGCTAGTTTGTTCTCAAGGCAGTATTTTAATTTAGTACTCCATATCTTCAGGTCCAACACCCAAAGTAGGTGTCTCCCGCACCAGTGTTGACCAACAATTCATAGTAATGATTTGCATTTGAATGTAAAACTATGCCTTGTCTGGCAATTGCTTTTTATTCCCCCCCACAGAAAACTTGTAATCAGTTTTTAAAATTTAAGAATTCAAAAGAAGTCTCTTGGCCTGTGAAATGTGTATTGATCTCACTTATTTGCATTTATCAATACTGCACAGTGTCATCCAAACCCACAAATCATATCATAAATTAGCATCAGTGGGGCAGTGAATCTACTGAGAATTCTTTGTAAGGTGAAATTTATCCTAAATTATTAGGATCATGGGTCCCTTAGAGGTCATCTCGTCTAAATCCCATGTTACAAATATGAAAACAGGTTTTCACTTGCTCAAGTTTTGAGGGTGGGATAAGAGTAGATAGGGGTGAAGGTAGTTCAGGTCTGGTAGTACAAAGTTTAGACCTCAAAATTTTTCATTCTTTTTTGCCTCCCTGAATTCTCTTTCTTGATTCTCACTTGATTCCCACCAATATTTCTTTTTAAAGAAATAGCTCCTTTTGGCCAGCTCTGACCTATTGCTGCTTAATTAGTATGCTGCTCTAGAAATATGATGGGTCTTTCCCAAAGTACTTGGGAGTCCTAGATTTGAATCTCACAATAGCCATTAAACTAGTTGTGGGACCTAGGGACAATTCACTGGGCAGTTCTCTTTATCCTGTTGAACCTCTAATCTAGTGAGAGGGTTCCTTTCAACTCTGAAATTCTGTCACTGATTCTGTGCCCCATCCTTACGCTGGTAATTAACTTTTAAATGGTCCAGGCAACTCTTTAAGATTAAGTTCACTGGCCATTTGCAGTAATGGTAAAAAAAAAAAAGTAAAACTGCATGTACATAAAGTTTGAAATTTATGATTAGCCTGGTGATATTTTGTAATTAGGTAGACAACCGACTGATTTAAAATCTTGCCTTAAATACTTATTAGTTATGTGATCCCAGGCAAAAATCTTTCTGTCTCTCTGCTCATCTTTAGAATGGGGATAATAATATCATCTATTGTGTAGGATTGTTATGATCAAATGAAATATATTTAAGGCTTTGCGAATTTTAAAGCACTATACAAATGCTAGCTCTTAGTTATGTCATTATATTTTCAACCAATAAGTTACATATCCTTAGTTCAGATTGCATATTATTAGCAACATTAGCAAATACATATCATATGACGTGAATCAGCCTTGTGGGATAAAGTATTCTTGAGTAAGCTGAACTCCTCATGTGTTTTCTGCTTCCAGAAGGCCAGGGATGGAATCTGTATACATAAGGGAAAGTAGTTCCTTAATCTTTGCCCCAGTAAATTTGGTTGACAAATAGGAAACCAATGGTAGAAAATTGTTCAGTGCCAGTGATTTATGGACATGAAAACATATATTTCCCTGACTCCTCATCATATCAGTGTGAGTGCACAGGTTGTATATAATTGCTCTCTTTGCTTATTGGAAGGGGAGTGTCATTTTATTTCCATAATGCCCAAAAATCTATGCTTTTCATCTGAAACACAAAATAAGTGCCTTAAGATACCATTAAACTGTGAAAAGCAATTAAATGGGAAGTTAAAGTTTTCACTTCAGAAATTAATTCACCTAGTTGTGCTAAAGCATTGAACTGCATCAATAAGAAACAACTCAGTATTAACATTTAATAGTTATAATGCAGGATGCATTGCAGGCATAGACTGCTCTCTTTCCTCTTGTGCCAAAGGTTCCAAGGATGGGGGAGAGAAAGAGATGATTTCTCCTTTATTAGCCTCTGAAGAAGCAGCTATAGATACTGACACTTTGTTACACTTCTCTGTGGAGGCCACTTATTTCTATCTGGAGCCTGGAAGATGTTCTTGCCACTAATGATAATATGCTTCAATTGAAAAATCTGACAAACTCCAAAGAAGCCTCTGGTTAAATTTCAGGGAGCCCTTGAACTTAGATGGGAAAAATACATATTTATTTACACTAATTTCTAACTGAAATTCAGCATTTCCTTCCATTGTGAATTTTTTATAATAGCTTTTTATTTTTCCAAATATATGTAAAGATAGTTTTCAGCATTCACCTTTGCAAAACCTTGTGTTTCAATTTTTTCTCCCTCTCTCCTCTCTCCAGGACAGCAAGCAATCCAATAAAGGTTAAACACATTTCCATCTTCATCATGCTGCACAAGAAAAATAAGCTCAAAAGGGGAAAAACCATGAGAAAGAAAAACAAACAAGTAAACTATACCACCATCAAAAAAAGGTGAAAATACTAGGCTTTGATCCACATTAAATCTCCAGTCCTTTCTCTGGATGGCTCTCTCCATCACAAGTCTATTGGAATTGGCCTGAACCACCTCATTGTTGAAAAGAGCCATGTCCATCATGGTTGATCATCACATAATCTTGTTGCTGTGTACAAGTTCTCTTGATTCTACTCATTTCACTTAGCATCAGTTCATGCAAGTCTCTTCAGGCTTTTTTTTTTTTTGAAATCAGTCTGCTCATCATTTCTTACAGAACAATAATATTCCATGACATTCATATACCACAACTTATTCAGCCATTCCCAACTGATGGGCATTCATTCAATTTCCAGTTCCTTGCCACTATAAAAAGGGCTGTTACACACACATTTTTGCACATTTGGGTCCTTTTCTCTTTTTTATGATCTCTTGGGATACAGACCCAATAGAGACACTGCTGAATCAAAGGTTATGCACAGTTGTTTCTTTTTGTTTGTTTGTTTGGTTTTTTAGACTAAAAAATTCATTCATCTCTTATGCACAGTTTTTTTTTATTTGCATAACATATGTGTGGGTAATTCTTCAACAATAACCCTTACATAGCTTTCTGTTACAAATTTTTCCCCCCAACTCCCCACCCCTCCCCTAGATGGCAGGATATCCACTACATGTTAATTATGTTAAATATTGTTATGCACAGTTTTTATGGCCCTTTGCGCATAGTTCCAAATTGCCCTCCAGAATGGTTGGATCATTTTCACGACTCCACCAACAATGCATCAGTGTCCCAGTTTTCCCACATTCCCTCCAAAATTTATTATTATCTTTTCCTGTCATCTTAACTAATCTGAGAGGTGTGAAGTAGTACTTCAGAGTTGTCATCCATTATGAATTAAAAAATATATATCTTGAGAAGGGGTTCAGAGATTTTAATAGACTGCCAAAGGGGTCCATCATTAAGGACATACTGGTAATGCTTAACAGCAGACACTCTGGGGAGAAAATGTTATACATTAATCATATTTAAATTTGATTTGAATTATTAGTGGTTTTTTTAAAGAATTACTTTCTTAAGTGTAGACTAGTAACAAAATAATAAATCAATCTATTTATTGATTTCTGAGGTGTGAACACTCACATTCAAAATGGAACTTCTCAATTTTCCTGACCCTAGCTGCTGATCCAGCATACCATTGGATATATGAATTTTTCTTAATAGAAAAAAAAATAACAGCTCTAGTACTACTGCTTCAGGAGAATTGTGGAGACATTGCAGTGGAGACTCCAGAGTTGCCAAAGCCTGTTAATGCTACCTCTGCAATATCTTTTACCTGTACCTCTATGCCAGTTGCAATGATTCTACTTCATAGCTTCATATCATGTCTTCTCAGGAAGCTAGGTGTCACAGTGGATAGAGCACTGGACTTGTAGGTGAGAAGATCTGAATTCAATTTTATCTTCAGATATTCAGCACCCATGTGAGCCTGGGCAAATCATTAAACTTCTGTTAGCTTATCTATAAAATGGGAATAATAATAATAGCACCTACTTCCCAGGGCTGTTGTAAGGATCAAATGAAATATTTGTAAGGTGCTTTGCATTCCTTAAAGTACTAAATTCATGTTAACTATACTAGTATGTATACTATATATATCTACTATATATATAGTATATATTATATTACATACATATTAGCCATTATACTTGCTTTCATGCCTCCAGTCTATTCCCTCTCCAAATCATTCTTCACATTGCTACCTAATTCAATCTCCTTTTAAAAAAATCTATTTTTATTCACTTTTTTGTTTTTACATTACTTTTATTCCCAAATATGATTCCTTTTCTCTAATCAATGATCCATCCTTTGTAATGAAGAATGAAAAAGGCAGAAAAAAGTCCAGGCAGCCCAACTGAATAATGAACCAACTATCTGACCATATAGGATCATAGTGTAATTGGGGCTTGAGAAGTGTTTGGTATCTTGGGATATGTAATTCATAGGGATAAACTTTCTGCTCTCAGCCCAGAGAATTGATATGGGATCATTGCAATCTTTGAATTAGAAGGGGACAGGAATAGGAGGCCAGAATACTTAAAGAGTTAAGTCCCAGGAGAGACAGACTGGGAGGATGTGGTGGAGACCTTAACAGCTGAACAGCTCGTAGGCTAAAGAAGGAACAAATTGTTGCATAACAGGATGTGGCTGATTAAATCTCCAGTTTAAGGGTATTGAGAGGAAAGGATTATGATGACTATCACTGGTCACACTCCAATTTGAAATCTATATCTGTTGGTGTTACAGTAGGATCAGAGCATTTGGAGTTGGAAGAGTCATCTGGTTCAACTTTCTCATTTTACAAATGGGTAAACTGAGGCCCAGGCAAGTTAAGCGGTTTGTTCAAGATCCCATATTCTGCCATCTCTGTAAAGAAGGAGGGGTATTTGTGTGAACATTTTTTCAACTCTTCCATGGCCACTATAAACAATCTTTCTAATGGGCTGCTCTGGTAACATGATTCTACACTCAAAGACTTTATAGCAGGTAAGAAATGATGGAGGGGACAGTTTCAGAGAAACCTGAGAAGACCTGTAGGAACTGATGCAGAGTGAAGTGAACAGAATCAGAATAATTCATACAATAATAATAATATGGTAAAGACACAGCACTGAAATATTAAGCATCTTTCAATGTACCAAGGCCACTGAAAGTTTCAGAGATCTCATGATAAAAAACCATGCTACCTGTTTCCTGAGGTGATAGACTCAGTACATAATGAGACATTTATATTTGGGTATGTGTGTGTGTGTGTGTGTGTGTGTGTGTGTGTGTGTGTGATTAAAGAAGGACTTTGTTTTGCTTAATTCTACATATTTGTTCCAGGGCATTTCTTTTCTTCTTCCTTCCTTCCTTCCTTCCTTCCTTCCTTCCTTCCTTCCTTCCTTCCTTCCTTCCTTCCTTCCTTCCTTCCTT
>JAJPUD010000517.1:645092-672705 GCA_023553655.1 Myrmecobius fasciatus
TTTCTTCCTTCCTTCCTTCCTTCCTTCCTTCCTTCCTTCCTTCCTTCCTTTCTTTCTTTCTTTCTTTCTTTCTTTCTTTCTTTCTTTCTTTCTTTCTTTCTTTCTTTCTTCCATCCTTCCTTCCTTCCTTCCTTCCTTTCTTTTTTTCTTTCATTTGACTTGCTAGATCCTAATATGTCTCTCACAATGTTATACTAGAAAATAAGTTTGGCCAGGAATCAGGAGCCCTGGGTGTTTCACTAGTAATTCTATGAGTCTTGTCTTCAACATTAAGTAGCTGTAAAAACAAAAACAACAACAACAACAACAACAACAACAACAACAAACAATGCAGCATACTATAGTAGGAAGAGCTTTGTATTTGAAACTAGAGGCACTCGAGTTCAGATTCTAGTTCTACTTACGTTGAGCAATTCCATGAGTCTTAGTTTCTTCCCCTCTACAGTTAAAGGGGATGGGCTAGCTGTCCTCTTAGATTTCATTCAGTACTAAATTGTGTGAGCCTCAAAACCTGGTCAAATCATGTCCTATGTTTCATCATGTCTAAAATAGAGATAATAGTGATTTCCCTACTTACCTCATTTTTGAAGTCCTTAGAAGGCACTTTGGAAATGTTAACATACTACAGAATATGAATTGTTACATTTATAATTAAACGTACAGCTTAATGTTAATACTGGAAATCCACATCCTTGAAAGCAGTGGTTGGAGGCTCAGATACCTTAGTATGTAATTTTGCTTATAGAACTTCCCTGCCTGATGAAATTTCCCACTTAGGAAACAGAATATTCAAGCCCTCTGAATAAGTAACCTCAGAGCTCCTGACAAACTTAAATACTGTACTTTGAGCTTTGACATCGAATGCTAACACCTTTCTGTCAAGAAGACATTCTGGTTTGGTTATTCCCTCCAGGATATATCTCCTCTCCCAAAATTCCATCAGTGACTATGGGATGACATCCTGGGGGTAAGAGCTAATATTGAATTTCTGGGCAATTTGCCCTAAATGTTAATATATCAAAGTACACCTGGGAAAGAGAGATATTTCCTCTGAATCATGGCTTCATTCTAAGTATAAGAAAAGAGTAGATGCCTCCATGATTGGAGCAATAGAAACAGACTTAAATACAATTTGGGATCTTAGACCTAGGAAAGAACAATGACCTCACCAAGACTATTGAATTCAAATGAAAATAGAGCCTATTTTTATAAGAATCCAGAGAAAAGCAACTTCACCTTTCTTATCAATCCTTGCTGTTAGGAAATTCTTCCTTCTCCTTAGGTGGAATATACTTTTGCTTTAGCTAAGGATCCTTTCCTTTTCAACATCTTCAGGTAGTATTTCACTCCCTCCCCAACTTGATATATGTTTTATATTTAATTGTAGGTATATATACGGCTAGGTGGCAGTGGAAAGAGTCTGGACTTGAAGTCAGGAACTTCTGAGTTCAAATCTAGCCTTAGACACTTCCTAATTATTTGACCATTTACTTCTCTAGCTCATTTTACAAATAAGAAAACTGAGGCAAACAGGGTTAAGTGATTTGCCCATGATCACACAATTAGTAATTGTCTGAGGTCAAATTTGAACTCAATTCTTCTTAACTTAAGGCCTAGAGCTCTCTCCATCGAGTCAACCAGCTGCCCCTTAGCACATAGTAGGCATTTGAGAAATATTGATCTTGAGTTCATTTCTGAGTCTTAAAGTCTTTGGAATAGACATTCGTAATGGTATGTTTTTCCTCTCCTCCTGCCCCCATATTGTTTGGCAATTCTTAGCTGTTTATTTGTCCAAAAAGACAGCACATTGCGATTTTTTTGTTACTATTATAGATGACTCCCTAAGGAATGAATTGGAGAAACTACTTAGGAGATAAAAAAATAACTTTGAAAAAAATTTCCTAATTGTACATTAAAGATACTGGATGTGATCTTTTTTGAAAGAGGGGGCGGAGAAAGGCATTATAGTAAATCATCATAGATATGAATATCTACATTGCATTTCCTGCTCTGATAAGAAATATTTGGAAGAACTTTAGTTTCCTTAAGAAAAGTTTTGCCTTGGCCTGAAAAGGACTGATTGCTTACAGAGGCTTATCTGTGAATATGGCTTTCATCTCTATTATATTGGAGACACACTGATTTCCATTGGAAATAGATGTTCTTTAAGAAATAATCAGTCCTTTCCAATTCATTGGATAAAAAGTTAGGATTGGAAAAAAGTTCTTGGCTAAGCCTCTCAGCTGAGGAGACTGAAAGAAACATGTCACAAAGAAACATGGCCCCAAGTCACACAGAGACTAGCAAAGGCAATCTAGATCCTAAGGTAAATCTTCACAGAGAGGACAATTTTTAAAATTTCTTCTATGTTGTTTATTTATGAGTTTATGCCATTTATATAATGTATCGTCAGCATGACCTTGAGAGTCAGGGTGAGAGTGAGCAGAGAGAGTTCTGTGGCTGGTTCCCATGTGTCCTAACTGTGTCTATAACACAAGTTATATAGGTAAGGTAACTTAACCTCTGAGTTTTATCTCTTTCCTCTGCAAAATGGGGCAATGACTTCCATTATATCCACTATAGGGTTACTGTAAAGAAGGCAAGAGACAAATACTTATTAAGTACCTACTCTGTGCAAAGAACTATGCTAAGCATTTTACAAATACTATTTCATTTGAACCTCACAACAACTCTGGTAAGTAAATACTATTATTAAGCCCATTTTACATTTGAGGAAATTGAACTAGACAGAGGTTCAAGTTGATTTCTTCTCTGCCAAATGAGTCTGATTTGGCAGAGGATAGCACTGCCAAAATATGTTTTACCGAAGACCAGATTTGACCTTAGGCATTTCTTATTAAAGGCCCACTGCTCTACTCACTGGGTCACCTAGCTTCTTTAGCATTTTGAGAAAAAATGAAATTAACCTTAAGTACTACATAAATATGAGTTATTATTAAGGGAGTATATTATTATGAGTTGTGATTATGAAGAAATAATTCAGATTTTTGCATGTAGCCTCATTATAGAATCATGCCTTTAACAAAATCTTGAGAAAGCAAGAGAAAATTTAAAAGAGAAAAATAATTTGTTCCTATTATGAAACAAATCCAAGAATTTCTTTCATGTGATTTTATATTAGTAGAGGCAGAATAGTCACCAGGAATTATTATTTAGGGAAAAGGTGGGGACAGGATAAGTTGAGTTGGATTTGGGGAGCTCATTTGGGATACAGCTTCTAGGGAAGCATGTGTGCCTCAAGACATGTGGTAGTTAGATAGGAGAAGATGAAGTATGGGTCATAGATGATTGACCCCCCCCCTAAAATTCCATTCTTCCTTGTTACCCCCCAGGGGAAGAGCCTTTCTGGTATGTAGCTACTGGGGGGAAAGAAATCTCATTTCATGTTAGGGCTGCCAAGGCTTTATAAATTTTGACACCTTGGAGGTAAAACCACCATTGTCCTATCTTTGGCTCTGGGAAGAGAACCAACTTAAAGATTTTAAAACAAAATTTTGAGTTTGTTATGAGAGAGAAAGAAAGAGAAAGAGAGAGAAAAAGAGAAAGAGAGAGAGAGAAATTAATGTCACAGTAACAGAAGAAAACAATCAGAGATTTTACAAATTAAAGTCCTGTTTATATTTCTGTTATCAATGTTAATCACATGTTTGTTTTAAACTATCATTTTGCTCAAAGGATTAAGACCTTTGAGTAAATATAATATGAATTTTTTCTTTGCCTGCAAATCAGTCTTCAGTCAATATATTGGAGGCTTTAAAATCAGCCATCAAAGCTTAGCTTCTTACTTAAGAACAGCAATGATTATTTTAAAAACAGAATCTTAACTTCTGAATTAATTGTTCTTCCTTGCTGGTGCTCCCTTAGTACTAAGATATAGCAATTTCCAGGGATAAGACAAAATGTGATCTATGTAAGTAGCTAAGATTAAAACATAGGGGTATTAGAAAATGACCAAAAGCAGTTTTAGAGTTTTATGATGAAATTGAACTTAAAGGAAAATATATTTAGTTCTTTTTGGAAAAAAAACTGATAAATGACTAAAAGATGTCCCTGCAGTCTATTTTTTTATGATAAGAAGAAATGCTCTTTGGTGTGTGAGCACCATCCATTTGTACAAATCAGCTGCCTAGACATCTTCTGTTAATTACAAAGTAGAAAGGTTTTATCTTAAGCTCTTTAATTCATCTGGGAATAAGATGATAGGAAATATCTATCATGAACTGTATTATTGATCTCTACAGAGTTAAGAGAGTTTGTAGCCTTCCCCACATTCACCCCAGAATGGATTCTATTTCATTAAGAGAGGAGGAATATTACTGAACAGATATCTCCAAAGCTATTTAAAAACAGACACCAACCAAAAACAACAAAACCCATAACAAAAACATATAGAGTCAAAAAGGTCTGTGTTTATCTTAAAACGCTTTCTACTTGGGTGAGTGAGAAAGTCACTTAATTTTTCTGAGTTTCAATTTCCTTACCTGTAAAATGAGAGGGTTAGACTAAATGGTTTCTTAAGTCTCTTCCAGTTTTAAGTGTTATTATCTTGCAGAGTACCCCAAGAACTGAGATTGAATACTGTAGTGGGTATAATGTTGGGCCTGAAGAAAAGGCTCAACTCCCTCCTCCAACTCTGATCAGGGTCAGCCATTTTACTTCTATTTCGTCCTCTGTAAAATATAATAGCACTAATAATGCTTCCCTATCCCATGGTTGTTGTGAACAAATGACAAAGTGTATGGGAAATACTTTGTCATGAAGCATCAATAATTGACAAACCAAAAAATATTTATTAAAAACCTATGAAGTGCCATACCTTATGTTATTATTATTTTAGATTTCTTAAATCTGGCATTTTCCTACTTTCCATTTTTTGAAATGACTGCAACTTAAATACATTATATTGGAGTTGAAATTTCATTTTTTTAAAGTGCCAAGTTTACCTACAGCTTTAGAGTTACTATTGGATGTCACCACTCTTAAGGGGCAAATACGCCTCTTCAGTTGTCTGAAAGGAAAATGGCTGTTTTCACTGGAGATGCTATGCCCTGCCCAGTAGGATTCATTCTTAGATGAATTCTTGGATGATATGTGAACAATATCATTGCCCTAATTATAAAACTGTTTATATTGTGAAACCTGTAAGCAGGGGTTAATTGATGAATAACGTAGGTATGTCAGGACACTCACAAATGATATGTTTTAATGAAAGGTAGCATGGATGAAAGCAGTTTGTCAGCAGAATCATAGCAATGACAGGTGATTCAGAGTATATGCTTGGGCAGAACTAAGAGCATGTAAAAACATTTAGGGTGTTTTTGAACGACACCTTTGATAACTCATTAAAACCAGAGGCCTGACTAAACTTGTGGGAGGACAAAGCAGAATATTATTTGGAAGCAAGGGTGGGTTCAGCTTGGTGGAACTATATGGGTCCAAAAGTTATGAATGTTATAATATTTGTACTCTGCATAACCTCCCACACCTGCTCTTGGCTGTCTTTATGATGATCATAGATTATGGATCTAGAATTTAAAAGTATTTTTAGAAGTCATCTAATTCAATCTCCTTATTTTACAGAAAAGGAAACTGAGGCCCCAAGAGGTCAAGTAACTCAGTCCACATCAGGCAGCCAGAGAATCCAGTTGTTGTTGTTTTTAAATTATACTGACAGCCTACCATAATGAAGGAATTAAATTAATATTTGACTTCAATTAGATTAATTCAGTGTTATTTCTGGGAGGGTTTTTTAAAATATGAGTCATTTATCTCAGGTGCTTAAAACTACTATTTATGACACTAAACTGGAAGAGTATAAATCATTATAAATCAAGCCATTTTTATGAAGCACATAAAATTATGATTCTACTTTAAAATATAAAAGAGGCTATAGAGAGAAGAAAAATAGTTCATCAACCCCATCTTTAAAATGAAGACACTTTATGCTATCTAAGGTTCCTTCTGACTAGCATAGTATCCATCCATTCAAGCATGGATATGTGATACTTGATATATTGATTTGGATGGTCCTTCCAATTGTACTTATCGCAATATAGTTGTGCAATTCTTATCCTTTCTTCTTATGGATTTTCATTAAGAGGTTTATCTAATATATTAGAGATGTTCTGTGCTTTCTTCTGATATCACTAGGATACTAGCAAGCTACTTAATTGTTATATCTTTCCCTTGTCATGTAGATATCCCAAATTGCAACCCTTATTGTGATTGCAACTCTAAAGTGATATGTGTCAAGGGGACCTGAGTTCAAATTCAGCCTCAGACACATACTAGCCATATGACTTTGGTCAAGTCATTTATTTTACTCATTTTTAAAACGAATTAGAGAAAGAAGTGGTAAATTTTTGCCAATAAAAATATATATATGCATGTATATATATGCATTGTGTGTTTATATGTAGAATATATATACTATACATAAACATATATATTTATATTGTTGTCATTGATGTTTTTGTTTCAGGTATACATTTATACATACATGTATACACACAAGAGTATATACACATATGCATATATATATTGTTGTTGTTGATGTTGCTTTTGTTTCAGTCATACATTTCCTATTTAAGATAATAGATTTAGATCTAGAATAGACCTTAGAGATCATTTAATCCAGCCTTCTCCTTTTAAAGATAAGGAAACTGAGGTTCTGTATGAAGTTTATTTATTTTATGCTATAGTATTCCATAATACAGTACCTCCATGTCCTCTGTGTGAGTTTCATTTTTAGTTTTTTGCAGATTAAGTTCTGTAATGCTGCTGACAGAATCAGTCATGTAATGATACTGTTACAATATTGTTATTAGAAAGACAAGTCTTTGTTTTGGGAGGAAGATGAGGGTCATTTAAAGGAGTATTACAATTTCCATTTGGTTTTCTTTGTGGTTAATCATGTCAATCATTTTGGAGAGATTATAGATTTTATCCAATAGTCTCTACAAATATTCTGAGATTTAATATAAGTATACAGTAACATCTGAGGGCCCTAACTAACCATAGAGATTCTGTTTTGCACTTGAATTCTGCATGGGATTTCCTCATTAAACAAGCAAAAATCTTTGGCAAGAGCATATATATTTATTTTATACTTTCTCTGAAGTAAATGATTAGGGTATCATTGAACAGGATTATCTGTTCTTATGTCTTTCAGGGAATATTGACTAATTTTAAAGTATGACTGACATTTCATCAGAAGAGAAATTTTAAGATATATTTTTCTTCTGCCAAGTCAAATACATTTTTTATGACCAACAAACAAACCCAAGAGAATCTTATATCCTCAGGATCTTTTGATTAATTGTATAATAACATGAATTGTTGAGAGACCCAACTAAATCAAGTCATTTCAAGAGCATTTAAAAGTAAAACTGGAAGGAGGATAGCAAAAAGAAGAAAAATGTGAAAGATTTGTATGACAAATTATTTTCCCAATTCTGTGAATGGTCACTTGTGAAAATCTATTCCAGGCAGTTTTCAGAGGAAAATATCCAAGTTATCAAAATCCATATAAAATTCTTTTAATTAATAATAATTAGAGAAATGAAAATTAAAACAACTCTGAGGTTCTACCACACACCCATCACATTAGTAAAGTTGACGAAAGGAAAATGACAAGTGCTGGAGGGGCTGTGAGAAAACAGGTCCATTAATACTCTGGTAGTGTAGCTGTGAACTGGTCCAGCCAGTTCTAAAGCAATTTGAAATAATGTCAAAAAAACCCCCCCCAAAAAACCTATGCATACCCTTTGACCCAGAAATACTAGTTAGGCAATCAACATTTATCAAATGCCTACTATGTCACAGCCATAGTACTAAGTGGCTACAAAGAAAGGCAAAAGCCAATCTTTTTGCTCAAGGAGCTCACAATCTAATGGGGGAAGGGGCTGGGAAAGGGGAGATAACGCATAAAGTGGATATGTGGGAAAAATAAGGGAAGGATAGAAAGTGTACCCAAAGTTCAGAAGAGTGTAGTCAGGAGGGAAATGATGAGAAGGCTGTCCTGGGTATCTTCCTTAAGTGGAAGATCTAGATTGACCACGCTCTCTAAATAGATGGAAGAAGTAGCCCCAGAAACAGAGACTAATGCCTTACACTCCAAAGAGAGCAAGGAAAAGAGGAAAAGAGTCCATATGTACACAAATATTTATACTGGCAAAAAAACTGGAAACTGAGAGGATCTCATCAATTAAAGAATATTTGAATAAATGATATATAAATGTGAGAATACTATTGTGCTGTAAGAAATGATAAAAGGATATTTTCAGACAAATCTGGGAAAATATATATCAATTGATGGAGGGTAAAGTGAACAGAACCAGGAGAACAATTTATATAGCAACAACTATCAATGTTCAGAGTCTTAGGAAATATGATTAATACAATGACCATTCTTGGTTCCAAAGAACTCATGATTTAAAAAAAAAAGTTAGATTTTTTCTGACAGAGAGGTACCTGGCACATTGTAACTCCATTTGGGATTTTCTTGGAAAAATACTGGAGTTGTCTGCTATTTTTTTCTCCTGCTCATTTTACAAATGAGGAAACTGAGGCAAACAGAGTTAAGTGACTTGCCTAGGGCCACATAGCTAATAAGTGACTGAGGCTGGATTTGAACTTAAGTCTATTTGAATTAGGCCCAGTCAAAGTATCATCTACATAATTAGCACTTAATAAATGTTAATTGTGATTAACATGTCAGAATGTAGATTGATACATATTCTTTTTAAACATGGTCAATGAGAGAATATGTTTTGCTTGACTATGTATACTTGTAATAGGGGATTTTATTTTTCATGGTTTTTTCTTTTTTGGGAGGGTGGGGAGATGTGGTAGAGAGAGGGAGGAAGAGAAATAGTGGATCTTCATTTGAAAAAAAAATTATTCAAAAAAAGGAGCAGCTAGGTGGCACAGTCTATGGAGCACCAGCCCTGAAGTTAGGATAAACCTGAGTTCAAATCTAGTCTCAGACACTTAGCACATCCTAGCTATGTGACCCTAGGCAAGTCACTTAACCCCAATTGCCTCAGGGAAAAATCCTGTTGTTTTTTTTTTTTTTAAACTAATACCCTAATCAAGTATCTCTTCCATGTATGTAGATTTTTTTATTTAAAAAATTCTTTCAGATGATAAAGTAGATATATAGACTGGTAGTTGCTGATCACCTCTTGGTTGCCTTTTGGCAGGGAGGTTAAAAAAAGTCTGAGATTTTTTTTCCTCACACTTTTGATATCTTCCCTTTCTTCAAAACCAGGTGAAAGGATTCTCAAGATTCTCACAACTGTGTGAGACCTGCAAAGCCTTCCTGTGTATACACTTGGGGTCTAATCTGGCTGCTTTTTCCTTTTCCCTATCTTTTATTGTCTTAATTCCATTTCTACCTCCTCTAGAAGCACACTTAGATCTGTATTAATAGTCTAATTGTGTAGCTCTTCTGTTCTTGATGGAGAAAATAGTTTGCCATACAAATTTTTCCCAATTTCTTTTTTTCCTGTTTTCCTTCCAGTTTCATCCTTAAATGCCCTTGAAATGCTTTGATTTTGTTGGGTCTCTCAACAATATTTCCTTAGACTGAGATTATCCTATTTTGTGAAGGAACACTGTTCATAACATTCCATCAACCTTTGTAGTTGACCAGGTGATGCTTTTGGCTTTCTTTTGCAAAGTAAACAAATTTGGTTTTTTAAGTAATATTAAATGTTTTAGATCTTTGATTGATTTATTTGATTTACATGATTTACATGAGTTGCACTTACTTTATTTTAAAATTATTATAATTATTGTCAACATCAATTCATTATCTATTTTTTCCTCATCAAAAATTTGTTTGAATAAGTCAGGATCAAACTGTTTCAGTGGTGTGATAATTCTTTTGCTCATTGTTATTCTTTCTTCTAGCTTTGTGATTTTTTCTCTAATAAGTGAGTGGTCTGATTGCATCCAAATGGCTGTTTCAGAAAGGAGTCTCACATCACAAGCTAGCCAAATCTCAAATTCCATAACTTTATTGATGATGGGGTAATAATGGGGAGGAGATTTGGAAATGTATACTTGACTGGTCTGGCTAGTTGAAACTCCATATGGATTCATGTGTGCAAAGAGGTCTAAGAATGAGACAATTGCAATGTGAATAGATAATTCATTTAGTCTTTTTTTTTTCTTTCTAAGTAGGTACCTACATAATTAGGAAAAGGAAAGTTTAACTTCAACAGCAGAGAAAAAATATATTTAATAATAAGCTAAAGAAGACAAGAGGATTTTTTAATTTGTTGAAAGAGATCTTTGCATGTAAATGTATATGTGCATGTGCACACTTGAATTCAAGAATGAGAATACTTGCAGGTGTGTGTATAAGTTGCAGATTTGGTATTATTGAGTTAGAACAGGTGGTTTCCTAAGGCAGCAGAATCTTAGGGAGAACAAAACGTACAATTCCAAATAAAAAAATGCCCCACAGCTAGAGTTTATATGTGTGGGTGGGGTAGTTGGAAAGGAAACTTTGGTGGAATGATGGATTGGTAGCAAGAGTAGCTTATGGTATAAACTGCTTTAGTAGTTTATATGATGTACACTTCTTGTACAGGAAATTTGTGAATCTGACTCTCCAGCTTTTCAGTGTCCCCACCCTATCCCCCTCTCCCCCATGTCTAAAAGGCTCTCATTGCTTACTTCTGCCTCCTGGCTTTCCTGTCTTTGTTCAAGACTCAACTCAAATAAGAGATTTTTCTAGATTCTTCAAGCTCCAGTGCCTTCTCTCTGAGGTCACCTTCCATCTATATCTTATATATTTCATATTTTTTCATGTTACCTCCTCAATTAGAAGTGAGTATCTTGAGGTCAAGGACCATATTTTGGCCTTTCTTTTTAGCACACTGCCTGAAATATTGTGTTTAATAAATGCATGTTGATTTATAATTCATATGAACTTCTGGAGAATTGATCAGTCCTATCAATAAGGTTTTCTTGTCTGTCCATCAAGGTTCCATATTAGATCAGATGATTAGTTTTATATCGTTATTAAGGTGACCAAATAATTGAAACAACTTTTGGGGACAGTTCTTTTGGTTATCATTATGACCATGTTAGAGCTATCATTTGCAATCCATTTCTAGACACATTCAGTATAAACATGTGAATTCATCAATTATCTAAAAGAGTCTGAGTATCTTTAGATGTTTGAGGTGAAATACTTTTTGATCTGTGCTAAATAGCTTTTCATCTGTTATGTTTCCCCTTGAATTTTGCTCAGGGTCCCATAAAGTGCTCTCCTGTAGGGACAGAAGCTTGGCTTTGAGCCCAGCTGTCAATGATTTAAATATGCTATATTTAGTATCTGATCTTAACTCCTCTCCTCTTTGTTCACTCTTTGCTGTTATATTATACAGGGTTAGGAGAGAACACATTAATAATTAGGGCATAAGATCTATTAGGATACCAAGAGAATGTAAGCTTGTTTAGGGCAGGACACTTTTGTTTTCATATTCCCATTGACCAGTACAGTGCCTGGCATAGAGTAGGCATTTAATAAATATTTGTTGATTAATGAGTAGTCAGGATAGGAAAAGGTAGGATCCTTCCAACCCCAAGAAGATACTGCAGAGGTAGAAGAGTCAGAAGTTGGCCACTGATTGGGAATAAAGGGAAAAAACCCGACCATTTTCAATTTTCATTTTCAACACAATAATGATGCTGCTAATAGAAATTGGTAGGATGGGTAGGTTTTGATAGCGAAACAATGAGTTAAATTTTGAGGTGTCGATCAATCAAATATTTATTAAGTGCCTACTATGTTTCAAGTACTGTGCTAAGTCCTAGAGGTACAAAAAGAGGCAAAAGACAATACTTGCCCTCAAGAAGTTTATCACCAAGCAGTGATAAATATGGGACTAGAGTTTATGTTATAACTACATCTACAATGATATCTATATATATTTGGATGTCATTTATTTTGTGGTAATAATGCCATGGAAATGGTTGAGATCACCAAGGGAGAAAGTAGATTGAGTCTATAAGACTATCAATAATAAAGCACAAAGTGATTTACCTAAACCTTGTATGTCCCCCAATCCCTAATAGAGTATTCTGCACATATTTGGTGCTAAATAAATGTTTATTTGAGTGGGAAAAATGTGGGATTGTTCAGATAAGTAGGAGGAGACACAGGAAAGTATAATGTTGCTAAAACCAAGGGAGTGCTATGGAGTATGAATTATAGGAGTCAGAAGTACAGAAACATTAGCTTAAAAAGCAATTCTTCAGTCATGTCACTGCTTTTGATTCCTCAACTGTAAAATGGGGATAATCATAATGTCTACTTCCCAGGGTCATTGTGAAAAGTAAATGAGAAAATATTTGTGAAGCACTTAGTACAAAGTCAGGCACATAGTTTGTTAAGGATAAAAAGCAACAACAACCTCTGTTGTTCAGTTATTTCAGTCATGTCTGACTCTTTGTGACCCCATTTGGAATTTTCTTGGCAAAGATACTAGAGTGGTTTGCAATTTTCTCCTCCTTTACACTTAGTAGATGAGGAAACTGAGGAAACATTTTCTAATAGAACTCAGCCTCACTGATTTTCTTCCTATAATTCTAGGAGCTACTAATGCTGGGCTCACTTATGCTAGCAAAGAAGAACTGTAAGCTTGCTAATAACCATCTTCTGCTTATGTATGTTGTTCAAGTCCTTATATATGTTACATATTGCCCAAGTTCATTCACAAGTTTTTATATTAGCTTAAATTTAGTCCTGTGAATACACTCATGCTCCATTGTTGGATTCTTAGACATACATACAGACTTTGAGAATGGATGTGTCATCAGAACAATAAAGCCAGGATCTAGATACATAGGAGCACCCAGTAAGACTTCATCTTGGCTGCAGGCCTGGATAACAATAAAAGTTAACACTTGGAACTTATGGAAATGAAAATATGGTTTCTGTCAGAAATACTGAATTTACTTAGACCACATGTGTATTATGTGGCCCTGGGTCAGGATGAGAAATTTGTAGAAATTATTCAATGTTAATCCTTGGGATTTATAGTTCAGATCTGTGAACCTTGCAATAAATCACCTGACTTCCTCCTGTCATGGCAAAAGAATCATAATTTTTGAAGGGAGGGGAATGGTTAAAAAAAGGAACTTTTGCATATGTTCCTTATATTTGCAAAATGTAAATGATCTCATTTAAATAATATTTCTAGTTCTATAAATAATACCCTAATTGACCTTATCTGGGATCTAAAATAAATGCCAGATGCCTCAAGTCTTTTTTGGAAGTAGATGGCTATAAATTTAAAAGATCTTTTAAAAGAAGTCTACCAAGAAACATAAACAACTTTCAAGTTCAAGTTTAATCCCTACTCTTTGCATTCTTCCTATTAAGTAGCTAGGTAACATTCTGGATAAAACAATGGGCCTGTAATAAGAAAGATCTGAATTAAAATTCTACCCCAAACGCTCACTAGCTCTATTACCCTGGGCAAGTCACTTAAGAGCTTTTTACCTCAGTTTCTCTAAATGTAAAATGACAATAATGATAGTATCTACCTTCTAGGGTTGTTGTGAAGATCAAAAAAGATAATATTTGTAAAGCCCTTATCACAATTACTGGAATATAGTATTATTTAAAAAAATCTTTCCTTCCCTCCCTCTCTCTATCCTTCCCTTCCCCTCCCTCCTTTCCTCTCTTCCTCCCTTTCTTCCTCCCTCCCTCTCTTGATTCCTTCCTTCCTTCCTTCCTTCATTCCAGCTCATGGGCCTGGATATTTGTTCCTGGAACTTAGATGAACAAAGATTTCATTATGTGTTCTTTACAGGGAGGACATCCACAAGGGATAGGCATCCCAGGGAAATTCTGCCTTTTCCCCCAAGACAAGTATGCATAGGGTTCTATCCTAGGTATCCAACACAATAAATAATGAATAATTTTTCTCACTTCTCTTTTCAAAGAGATCTGTCTTTAATAGGGCTTGATTTCAAAGTGATTATGATATTTAGACATTATGCTTTACCCAAGAAAAGGAATTATATATATGCAGAGAAATTCTGATTAAAATTTTTTTTGAGGAACTATATGCAAGAAGAAATTCCTGAATCAAGTTAACTAATTTAATTAATATCTGTGCTTTAGTGGATATCAACTGGTTTAGAAGACAGGAAGACTTGGATTCAAGTTTTACTTTCAACATATACTTAATTTTTCAGTGCCTCTTATCAATTTTCTAAGACTATAAATTGAAGAGAAGACCTTAGTTTGCAATGATAGAAGGTGTTTCCTCACTGGGGAGTTCCTCATGACAAAGAAATCACAGAACTAATCCAGAAAAATTTGGTCCCAGTAGATTAGTATTCACTGGGTTATATTTTCCCAGAGTCTAACACCATAAAATACATCATTTCTATTACTTTTCTTCAAATTCTCAAATGATTCAGAAGTTCCTTTTTATGCTAGTCTCAATTTATCTATGTCTCTGTGCCACCCTAGAAGAAAGGGAGGTATATTTGTCTTTTTTGGGGGTCAAGTTTGATCATAATTGTATACAAAGTTGTATACATAATTGTATACAACATTTAATTTTGTGTTTTTATTCTTTCCATTTATAATGCAGCCATCATTGTGTGTGCATTGTTTTTCTGGTTTTGTCCACTCCATTTGGATTAATTCAAATGTTTTCCCGTTCTCCTTCCTATTCCCATTCCATTAAAGTTCACTCTAGCTCATCACTGGAGCCTCCCAACTACCCTGGGAGTAGACATGGATATGATTATCATTCCTGTTTTGTAGATGATAAAACTGAGTTTGAAAGAAGAGTGACTTGCCATATTTTTCAGAGAAAGGAGAAGAGACAGGATTTGAATCAGAGTCTTTCTGACTTCCTGCCCTCTGGTCACTATTCTACTCATGTTACTTCTTGGAAACAAGGGAGATTCTAAACTTCTGAAGAAGGAAATATTTTCCGGGATAATTACTCCAGTGAGTTGAATCAAGCAGAGTACTATCACCAGGGACTTAACACCCAGGAGAATGCCCAGAATGAATGAGTAAGTGACTACTGAGAAACATTGTTAATTTCAACTTTGTTGATTCAAATAGTGTGAAGTCAGCCAGAGGCTAAATTTTTCAGTTTACTAGGAAGAAAGGGTTTATTAATCAAATTGGTGATGTGAACAAAAGTGTCAGGTTTCCTTTTAAGTCTCTAAGCAGCCAAATGCTTTTAAAGAACTTTTAACATTCTAAGTATGCTAATAATGCTAATTATAAATTTTGTCCCTCTGTTAAAGCAGGTCCAGCACTATGAGTAATAGGAAAACCAAAGAAGTGTTAAAAAAGAAAAAGTACTTAGTTTATCAATCTACACACCAGAAGAAGTGCAATTGCTTTTAAAAATATCGAATTTAAATTTTATTTTTTCCATTTAGACTATTTCCCCCTTGTTTGAGGTGGGCCTAACGTCATTTTCCTGTGGTTCAGATAAAACATAGATATAAAATGGGGCACTCACAAGTCTTTGAGTAGATAACAAAAGGAGTTTTACTTTGCCCTAAGAATTTTCAACAAGGATATAGTTGTTCTGGGCTTTGCTGAATTGGCTCCTCTAACCTCCATATGGAAATTCATTGGTCAGCAGGACTGAGTAAGGTGATTTCATATTCATCAAGTGGATCTCAACTCCACACGATGGGACTTTTCCTCATCTGTAAAATGAACTGAAAAAGAAAATGGCAAACTATTTCAGTATCTTTGCCAAGAAAACCTCAAATTTGGTTATGAAGAATTGGACATAAATGAAATGACTGAAAAACAATTAAAAAGTGACCTGGAAGCTGTGTCAAGGGAAGAGAGATTAATCAAACCCTAATGACAGTCTTGTTGTCTCTTAGAAAAAATTGACCTAGGAAATCCTCAACCTTGGCTGTATCACATCCCTAATATACATGAATTTATAAATTGAAGTATCACATTTATGCCTTCTAGAACACCTTTCCTGTGAAAAATTAAAAGTGATTGACCCAAAAACTATTGAAGAAATGATGAAAGGTATGTATAATGGCTATCATATTTCTTTCATTCTTAATGAGTTAGGAAGGAAGTGAAGGCAGGGAGAAAATTTGGAACTGAAAATAAAAGTTTAAAAAATTATGTAAATTATGTGTACAGAAAAACCTGTGCAAAACCTGCATGAACTGATGCAGAGTAAAGTGGGTAGAATCAGGAGAACATAGAAACAACTGTAAACAAAAACAATTCTAGTTGCTAGTACAGATGAACCAGGACAGGAGAAGGTCTTTCCTCATCCCTTATCTCAGAGAAGAGGAAGAGGAAGATGAGCTTCTTGATGGGGTGCCATGGTGACTACAAGGCAAAATACAAGGACAATGGTCTCCATAGGGAGAAGAAGCATACTACTCTGGATATAAATGCCCAGGGGAAAAGACCTTTGGATCCCCTTGCTAGTTATGGCTCTGGCTTTATTCAATTTTGATATTTCTATACATCATGGCAGCTCATGAAACAAAGTCCTTATGAAATCCATATACAATGTCTTCTCGTTTTCTTTGTTAGTATTAAGCCAAGAAGTACATTTTCAAATTGTTCCTCCTTCTATTTTTGTGCTATTTTTAGTTTCCAGTCTCAATGCTTTCTCTACTTCTGAGCCAGGTATATAAAAAATGAATTATGTTTTTCATCCAATTATTAGCTTCAGTGATAATGAATTGGCAGCACATTTATTAAATGAGGATTGTGTAGCATCTAAATGATGGTTAAAACATATTTTATACTTGTTATATATATGGATCAATACACATATGTATCAATATACCCCATTCATTCCTGAAGTCTGGACCCAGTCTCCTTCTGAGAACATTGGACATTTGTATGCTGTCTCTGAATTTGAGATTTGGCATTTGGAACTCTGACTGTATAAATGCATGTGGCAGGGGAGCTCCCTGTTGGCTACACATCTGAGGAGGTTCAAGAGCTCAAGTTTTTTTTCCAGCAAAAGTTTGGAATAAATTACACCCCTCCAAATTGGCTCCAGATAGAATTGTTTTGCATGGGATAATGTGAAGAGCTTAGGAGGAGTGTTAAATGAGTCCCTTCTGTGGGGGTGGGGAAGGGTGGGCATATGGGGGAGTGCTGGTAGTGGTGGCAAATAGTGATGTGGAGGAGGAGGGTGAAATTTGCCCTCTCCCCCAAGGAGTTTAAGATGGGAAGGTCTAATTGATGACATGTGCAACATTTAAAAAATAACATCAGAATTTTTCACAAGTGACTTTTAGTTCCAAGGGAATGTAGCTTTGTGAAAGTATACTATGTCTTGCCACATTATATTTTCCTAGAAAAATATGGCCCACTAGTAAATTTTAATTTGACACTCTTTCTCCCCACACTAACACACTCTTCCATTCCAGATTGTGCTTAAGTCCTATCCATTTTGGCATATAAAGGAGGTATATTTATTCTATTTATGCTATCTTGTTACAGACTATGAGAGCTCTTAGGTTTTACTATCTGAGGGGTGACAAGATAAAGATTTCTCTCTACAAATCTCCCCATGCCATGTCTACAACACAACCTGAAATTCTACCATTCCAGAGTAATTCTAATTAATGAATCAATTGAATGAATCAATAATAAGGTTTCAGGGTTGAAGTATCTTAGAGCTAAAATAGATTGGGGTGGGAGAAGGGTAGGAAGCCCTTTCCATCCCTTACTTCAGCCCCTATTGCCCCCAAGCATTGAATGCTGCCTTTGGGGATGCTGGCTTACTTCTATCAGGAGTTACCTGGAGCATTGCTCTATCTTGATACAATGGTGTGGGAGAATCAGACTATTTGGTGCTCTGGTAGTATTTGAAAATTTCAATATTCTTTACAAACATGAACACGTAATCATAGCTTCAAGATCCTGAAAGTTGTGAATGGAAGAAAGGTCTAAGGAAAGTCTAAGGAAGAGTAACTACTTTGGGAGTTAATAAATTTGGATCCTTGTTTAGCCATAAACTAAACTTGGGACATTAGAAAAACCATAACTTATCTGCTTCTCAGTTTTCTTATGTGGAAAAGCTTGATTTTGGTGTCAGGAATTTATGTACTGCACACAGTAAATGCTTATTGATTGTCTGACTGATTGCAAGACCATATAAGAAGCTGGAAGGAACTTTGCTGTTGTGAGGACAGCCTTATGTACTCCAGAATTGAATTATTATTATTGTAGCTCTAAAATTGAATGATTGTATTGCCTTCCTCCTTCACTTGGGGTAATAAAAGTAAATGCCCCAGTCACAAAATTAAGAACAGAACTTAGGATGTTAGGCATATCAATATATTGAATTTGGGCTTTAGCTCCCAATTACTACAAAGAATCAGGGTGTTAACAGTTTCTCAGAGCTGAAGACATCCAGGTAAATATCTATTTATAGCAAACTGTAATTAACCCAAATATTCAGAAGATGTTTTAACCTTGTTGAAAATTTTTCTTTTTATTTTAGAAGATATGACACTCATTTTTGTAAGGATAATAATATCCTGGACATAATTTAGTGTTTTTTATTTAAATTTTTAAAAAATTAACAAGTTTTTATTCTTGCTTTCCCACTTTCTCTGCCTCTATGCCTCTACCTGTAAAAATATATTAAAAAACAAAAACAAAAAACAAAAGCTGAGTAGTTTCAATCCTCTAAAATCATGGTTAATCATTGTATTACTCAGAGCTTTTAAATCTTTCAAAGTTTCTTTACACTGTTGTTGCTATATAAATTATTCTCCTGGTTCTGCTCACTTCACTATGTATCAGTTCATATAATTCTTTCCAGATTTCTCTGAAACCATCCCTTTCATCATTTTTTATACCATAATAATACTTCCTCACATTCATGCACCATACCTTGTTCAGTCATCCCCCAATTGATGGGCATATGACATAGTTTCTCAATACTCTGTGTACTTTCATTTGTTGGTCCTCATGCCTGGAATATTTTCCCTCATCATTTTTGACCCCTGGATTCTCTGGTTTTTTCAAGTCTCAGTTAAAATCATGCCTTCTGTAAGATCCCTTTCTTGATTCCTATTAATGCTAATGTCTTTTTTTCTGAGATTATTGATTATTTATCCTATTTATATATTTGTATATAGTTGTTCCCTATTAGATTGAGAGGTTTTTAAGAATGGGGATGGCTTTTGCTTTTCTTGCTTTACTCAGCTCTTAGTATGATTCCCTATAAATAATGGGTATTTAATAAATGTCTGTTGACTTCACTTGAGGAAACAATCTCTCCCAGATGGGAGTGCAGCAAGAATCAGGAGAAGTTCCATTCAGAAGTTTTCAATAGATTGAGATAAAAAGGATGAAAGTGTCAAAATATTAGGAATTGTAAGACAAGAGTTTGAGTAATCTGGCTGGAGCCTTGTAAACATGCAATGTATTTAGTTATTGGTGAGCAATCCAGTGTATATGAAGCATGAAAAAAGAATGGAAAGTTCAGTTAGAACCACATTGTAAAAGACTTAGAATGCTAGCTTGAGGATTTGGAGAGTCAGTCATTTAGTGTGCTATGGGCAAATACTGACATTTCTGAGCAGGGTCAAAAAGTTCCATTGATTCATAGCACCCAGCTCAGCGCCTTATACAAAATGGATATTCAATAAATATTTGTCAAGTGTATGATTTAATCACTTCTAATGGGTATTTGTAAGATAATCTGGCTGTTGTATATAGGATATGAATGGGAACTTGGAGACACGTTAGAAAGCTGCCACAGTAGTTGTAGGCCAGAAATAAAAGGAAATTCAACTAAAATTGTGATAAAGACAACATTAAAAAAAAGGATGATTTAAGATTATTACATCATGAATTTCAAAACATTCACTCTAATGTTGGAGGCAGCATTCACACAATTGGATACACATAAACATATATATATATATATATGAGTATAGGGTACATATGGGAGTACTTAAATATATAAATAGGAGATAATCTTAGAGATACTACTCAAGCACTATTAGTAGGGGGGGGACTAGAAAAAGTTTTGTATCTTCCTTTATTTCTTTTATTGCTTTCCTGAAACATTAAAAAGCTTCTCATAACTGTTCTATTATTAACTTGGCTATCTAGTATTTTTATTACAGTGTTTGCCCTTTACATTGTTGAATAATTTTTTACTCCTATAATATTTATTCATTTTATTCAAATTTCTTTTTAGTTATTTACTAATTTTTTATTGAGCTTTCTACTTTTTAATGAAAGTATGTGTATATGTGTTGGGCATATATATGTGTATGTAATTAATTTTTTCTTATCCTTTTTTGTTATTTGTTGTTTTCTTAAAAACAAACCTGGCATATTTATTTCTCTTTTGAGATAATTGAGGTATTGTTAGAAGTCCCTTAATTCCTCTTTCAGTCATATGGATTTTGAAAACTACTGATCTCCACATTCCTGGTCAGTACTTCAATAATATTTCTGATAAGAAATCCTAGCTTCCAGTGACCTTTAGACAGTATAAGGCTTTCACTCTTAAAGGTAATATTTATATTGCACCTCTCCATAAATGTTAAATGCTTGCTAATGTTAATGTAGTGCTGTAGTTGGGGAAAATAAGTTAACTGGAACAGTTTGACTGCCAACCCCTGACCACATTCTCCCCTCCCTAAATACCACATCCCCATTTGATTATGCCAATACACCTCTGACAGTATTGAGCCACTTTCAGCTTTTTGGGGGTAAGGGTGGAGAGAAGTAGATTACAGAGGAAAGGGAGTCAGAAGAAGGGACGGAAATAAAAAGGGTCTAGAAAGAGAAATAAGGAAGGGAAGGAAAGGCAAGACAGTAGGATGCAGAAAGGTTCTAAAGTTGTTCACACTTACAGGAGAGCAAAATGCAAGCTATCAAGAAAAGAAACAGGACATTTTTCACCTCCACTCTTTCTACTTCCTCATCCCCCACATATGTGATATTGTTAAGCATAGATGGCATAGGGGGTAGAGTATTGACTGGACTTAAAGTGAGGAAGACCCTTCTTTCTGCAGGAGGTCTTATCTAATCCACCACTCTCCTCTTCTACCTAGAATCTTACCTCTGAGACAATCTTTGACTCATGTTTTATGTATGTTATATGTACACATTATATTCTCCCCCATTAAGTTGTGCTTTCTTTGAGGAAAAGAATTGTATTTTTGCTTTTTGTTGTATCCTTTATGCTTATTACATACATAATATAAGTGCTTAATAAATTGTGGTTGACAAATAGGCTGTGTGATGCAGGACAAGTCACTTAACCTTATCTGTTACATAGATATAATAATAATTATGTATAATACATATAATACTTTATAAAATATGTAATAAATTATCTATAAATAATATATAAATTTATAATGAATTACACATAATAAATTATATAATAATAAAACCTATTTGATGGAACTGTGAAGATCAATTAAGATAACATAGGTAAAGTGTTTTGTAAATCTCTGGCAGCTTTAACTTTTCCAAGATGCCTTCAGTAAGTTCATCATTGGGTAATCTCATTACCTTCAATTATCCTTGTTATTCGAACTTCATGAGTACTCTCTGCTTATCTGATTGCAGCATTTAGCCATGCACTTCTTCACTTAAGCTAATGGTTCAGTGGATAGAGCACCAGCATAGAGTCAGGAAGACCTGAGTTCAAATCCAGCCTCAAACACATCCTAGGGATGTGATTCTGAGTAAGTCACTTAATCCTGATTGTTTTACAAAACAGACTTCCTGGATCCACTACAGAAGGAAATGGCAAACCCCTCCAGTATATTTGCCCAAGAAAACTGCATATGGGATCACAAAGAGTCAGACATGACTAAAAATGATTGATGAACAGCAACAACAGGACTGACACCTCTTTATCTCCTCATTTCTTACCTAGCTCAGTGACTGTGGACTTCTTTGGCCTCTATGCCATATCCCTTCCCCCACTTTCAGCTTTCTTTTATGTAACATCAACCTCCATTACATCTTAAGTTCTTTGAGCTCAGAAATTGTCTTTTTTTTTTGTACTTGTATCTTCAACACTTATTACAGTGATTGACACATAGTAGGTCCTTAACAGGAAGAAATAAGTATTTATATGTTATGTTATGCTGTGCTGTACTTTGCTATGCTATATTATTTTGTTATGCTATGCTATGTTATATTATGTTACCAATACCCTTTATGTGCCAGACTCTATGCTAAATGCTTTACAAATATTCTCATTTAGTAAATATTTATTGGTTGATATATGAGATATTATCTCTTATTTTATTTATCTTCAAAATTGCAGCATTTGTTTATAAAAAATGTACCCATGTATTCCTTGCTGCCCTGTTATTATGGAGCTCTACCTACAAGCATCCTGTTTTCATTGTCAAATGTATATCATAAAACTCTCTGTCTATCACATCTGTTTCAATAATGTAAAGATTAGTGCCATAAAAAGATTATAGATATTTAAGCCAGGTTTCTTGTCTAGAGACAGACAGTTGACATTGTTTATTGACAGGTCACAGTGTTTAAAGCTTTGCACTGTTTTGCGAAGGCCTTCCTGAATGAGAAAAGAAGGAATAAATATTAATATAGCCAGCTTTTGGTTGTTTATGGCCTGTTTCTTCATTGTGTCGATTACCCAAATTCTTGCTACTGTTCCTTTCCATTACTCCTAAGCCTTTACTAAGGGATGAGGCCAGACAGGGAAATTGATCTCTTATGTGTCCATTCAGGTGCTTGTTAAACAATTCTGGAGGTTGTTTCCTGAGATACCCCAACTAATAGTGCATGTGAGGGCTTGGTATCATTTATGGATTTCTATTTTTGCATACTGTACTTTCCCTACATTATTGTGGTTAATTTAAAATACATATTTTATTATTTTTAATAATTTTGTTATATTTATCACATTGTCTCTGCAGGTAGAGTCATTAAAATAAAAAGGGACATAAATATAAGTAGAATTTATATAGCATTTTAGAAGTACGATCTCGTTTGATATTCACAACTCTGGGAGGCAGATAATGTTATGATCCCCATTTCATGGATGAAGCAACTGAGGCTGAGTGACATAGTTGATAGAATCACATAGGTAGTAAATGTCTGAGGCTGGATCTGACCTATTTTTTTGAGTATTGAATCTGTAGGTAGGAAGATCTGGGTTTAAATCTGACCTCAGTTGCTTATTTGCTATGTGATCTTAAGGAAGGCATTTAACCTTTGTCTGCCTCAGTTTCCTCAACAGTAAAATAGAGGTAATGATAGTGCCTACCTCCCAAGGGTTCTGTGAGGATCAAGAGAAATACCCTTTAAAAAGCACTTAATGTAGTATAAGCACTATATAAATGTTAGCTGTTATTATCCCCTGAATCACCTAGGTTTCTCTCTTCTCCCTTCTTGTCTCCACCCCTCCCTGAATATATCCATCAAGCTTTGAACTCTTTTACCTTTCCTTCCATTCTGTAGACAAAAAGAGTTTTACGTGGGTTTTATCTTTCTATCTCTAGCTTGTGTGTTTTGGGGAAAACAGTAATGCAATACAGAATGCCATACATGGGTTATTTCAGCTATGAATTAGTCTCTTTTATCTGTCTCTGACCAAAACAGATGTTGGCAGCCTTTTGATTCCAGCTCCTTAAGTCAGACTAAGGCTATCAGTTCCGCTTAGGAAAGCTGTAGGAAAATGATTTAACCCTTTCACTAGACCTTCACTAATTGTCTTGGGCTTTCTTTTTCCAAAACTTAAATGAAGCCATGTCAGGAATAAAAAAGCAAAAATCACTTAAAAATGTTCCTTGATGCCATTTGTGAAGGAAGTGTTTTTTAATTCTTGTATTTTAAATTCTGTGAAAATACTTCTTCTTTGCTTGAGGAGGTGGTGAAATGTGTTTCCAACTTACAGTCAGAAATCCTTTGCATAGAATACCAAAAACGCCATGGACAGTTTAGTGAATTACAATGTCTATCAGACTGTGGTAATGTGCATCCTGCTGGGACAAGGCCTCTTTCATTGTGGAAACTCAACTTTTCTTTTTTTTTTTTCTTTCTTTTTTTTTTTTACATTTAAAAAAAAGAAGTCATTTTTGTGATCAGTAACATGGAGAGATCTGGAACTGGCATATTGTAAGAAAAAAAATGTATCATGGGAATGTGGCAAATGCGGGTAACAGAGCAGAAAGGAAGAATGAGAAAAGAGGAGGATAATAGGAATGTGCTTAATGAACATAAGTTTATTCTAAGCATTTAGTATATTGTGATAGATGATTAATTAGAAATATATAGAGAGAACATATAATTTTATTTTAATCATTTTAAACCAGTTTGCTATAATACTGTAAGGACTGTGATTTTAAGTTTTGTATATTAAGCCCTAAAGCTGGGAACTGCATATTTTGAGTTCATTTGCTTAATCATAGGAAGCCAATTACAGGACTTCTACTCTTGTTTTTGCCTTGTTGTGGTGACCAAGCCCAGTGTGGTGGAGGTGCTGATCTTCATTGATGGAGGGAGTGTCCTCATTTGGGAGTTCTCTTCATGAATGAAATCACAGGTCTAGTTATTTTCCTTAGGACAGTAGAGCAATTTACCTTCCCCCCCCTCACACACACACAGATTAGACATATGCTGGGGGGCTTGCTATTAAATTAATAATAATAATAATAATAATAATAATAATAATAATAATAATAATAATAATAGATAGCATTGGAATAGTACTTTAAGATTTTCAAAGTGCTTTATAAATATTATCTCATTGGATCCTGACAGTAACCTTAGAAGATAAGTATTATTATTCCCACATTATAGATAAGAACATTGAGGCCAGCATGAATTGAGGATTTTTTCAGGGTCACACCACTAATAAGTAAGTGTCTGAGGGAAGATTTGAACTCAAGTTTTCCTGACACCAGGTAAAGAACTCTATCAACTGCAATTTAACTGCCCACATGAAATATATCCCCTTTTGAGGAACAATGTGCAGTTCTGAAAGGAGGCTATAGCAATGGTATAAAACTCAAATAGGAACAGGGGATCTCTAAACCATATACAAGAATTTCTAAGGAAGCATACTGACTTAGAAAACCACAAATATTACCTATGTTTTGTTGTATTTTTATTTATTTTATTAACAATTTCCCAATTATAGTATGGTCTGGTTAGGCTGCAGTTGACACCTCTGCCTTTCAACTTCACACCTTACTTCTCCCCCATCTCACCCTGGATCTTCTGATGTAAGAAATCTATGCCTCGTTTATTTTTATTTGAATGGTGCAGATTAAAAATAGAGAAGGATGTGGCAAAGGTTTGCCTATTACTAACAGAATAGTGATGTCACACTCAAATAGAAATGAATCCCTGGTATACTTAGAGGGTGTAGATAAAAACTGACTTTAATGTGATGATATAAAAAAGAAACTAGGGGTAGAAAAGGTGTTGTACTAGGTGAAGAGAAAAGGGGAGATAAAATGGGGTAAATTACATCACAGAAATAGATCCTTGTAGGTCAAATTGACTGAGATAATCACAGATTAACATTTTTCATGCTGTGTTGTATTTTTATTTACCTTGTTAAATATTTTCCAATTATACTTTAATGTGGATTAGGTTTGATTTGGCAGATTACATCCTCAATATGGCCTTTAAATTTCATACCTCTGCTATAGAGTATTACACTTAATAGATGAGGTTACCTTTTTTGTGTTTATATTAACTATATATTAATATAATCAGGTTCATTTTTATAGAATGTGAAGAAGACAGTATCATCTTGAGGGTTTAAATAAGGTTTTCTCAGGAGTCATATCCATATCAAAATTTCATGATTTATACAATTTGTTGGTTTTTACTATGGCTATATCAATGACCAGTTGACAAATTACAATGACTAATTGGCCACCTAACTTGACCATTGGGTGGCTTGATTAATTTGGCTATAGAGACTATATATATATATATGTACATATATATATATATACATATATATATACACATACATACATATATATATACACATACATACATATATATATACACTATAGAGATATAGACAGAAGGAAGCATAAAAATTGCAATGAGATTGGAGTAATATAAAATATGTAGGATGAAAACAATTGGATATAGGAGGACTCATTTTCTAGTCATCTACGCAAAAAGCATGATGGAAATCTTCCTGAATAAAGGTGGCTTCTTACTCTTTTGTAAGAGTAAGGTACTCATAGGTACATGGCTTCAGTACTTGCCATTTATAGGAAAACTTTGTCATGTTTTGGATTTGCTAGAAGTATCTACAGTCAATAGAAATTGAGTCTTAGAGGCAAGAAAGCCCTTTTCTTGCTAGCAGACCCTGTGGCCAGCCCATCTGGGTTGGCATAGTAGACAAATTGAGTAACATCTGTTCTATCAGTATGTTGACAAACTTCAGGGTCTGGGATATTGTCACAAAGAATGGTTTTATATATTTGCCACTTGGTGGTTCTTTGTGTGGATTTAGCTTTTCTTTTGTGGTTTCTTTGGGTTTAGACTAGCCTCAGCATCATTTGTTAGGGTTGGAATGACTTTGGGACTTCAAAGACCTGATAATATTTTGTCAACTGGAATTTTTTTTTAACATACAACATATGAAGAACTAAAAATGCCTATTGGTGACCCAACTTTTAGGACCTGGATTGATTCTGAGGAAATGAAGAATAAGAGGGAAAGGAGCAACAACATTTCCATCACAATAGCTGTCATGTTATGCAAGGGAGAATCCCTTCAAGTCTTGCCCCCTTTCTGGATCTACTGCATAGTTGGACACCAATCTTGGAAACATAAAATTTCTGAATTGGAAATTGCATTAAAGACCAAGCTTCATTATGTACAGCATTTTTGATGTACAGTCAGTGAGAGGAAACCCACTACCTCCAAGTTTACTATCTTTCATTGTCAGACAGTGTTAATTTTTCAAAGCCTTTCCTTAATTCCTTAGGATTTACTGTTCTGTAGCTGCTCTCTACTGCTGTCCTCTAGGTCTCCATAGAGCAAATCTAATTCCTCTTCTATATCACTGCTCTTCAAATACTCAAAGATGGCTAATTGCCCTTCCAAAGACTACTTCTTCAGATAAAATACTCATGCTGGAACATTTTTTTTTCAAATGACCTTCTTATGGTACCAACTTCTTTTCTCTCCCTATCCTGGTGAATCTTTTTTGGGCTGCTCCATCTAATCTATGCTCTTCCAATGACTGAACACAATACTCCAGTACTGGCTAGAGCAGAGTACTGCAAGGACTAGCACTTTCTTTCTGGACGCTATGCCTTCTAAGATTAACATTAGGCGGCTGACATATCATACTCTTGATTCCTTTTTGAGTTTTCAGTCCCCAAGACATCTAATTTGTTCACATGGTCCATATTATCTTTGTCATTGAATTCTAGATCTGAGACCTTAGAGACCATGTAGTCTACCTCCTAATTTTACAGATGAGGAAACTAAGACTATTATCCAAAGTAATGGTGGTGGTGGTGGTGGTAATAGTAGTAGTAGTAGTAGTAGTAGTAGTAGTAGTAGTAGTAGTAGTAGTAG
>JAJPUD010000518.1:0-15376 GCA_023553655.1 Myrmecobius fasciatus
TCATGATATTATGCCTCAGGATTGTTTTAATTTGTGCTTCTCTAATAATTACTGATTTGGAACATTATTTAAAACTTTCTAATGATAATTTTTATTTCTTTTTTAAAAACTATATCTTTGAGTACTTGTCTGATCCTATAGGATTTTAAGGGATCTGCAGAAAGACTTTTAGGCTGATAGATCAGTCATCTGTGAAGTATTTGTGGAAAGGATACAGGCTAGCTTTTTACAAGATGTAAAGGTCAGTACCACAAGAGAAGAGTACCTGCTTCAAGCTCCTGGTTCCAATGAAGCATTGATGGATTTGCAGACAATGAAACAAAGGCTTCACAAGTTTAAGGGTTCTGCTCATAACCACAAAGACAGAAAATGACAGAGCCTAGACTCACTGCAGCTAATCTGACCCCTTGTCCAAGTGCTTCCACTTTATCAGTCTGCCTTCCTAATGATGACGGGGATTTTAGCTGACTTTCCTGAAAACTCACAATTTTCCACATTAAAAAAAACAAACAGACGATGAATCTTCAACTTTTTGTCTACTTATGCTTTCAAGGCAATTGAAATTATTTATGTATTGTGTCTTAAGTGTCATTTCCCACACAACTCAATTTCAGAGCTGTAGCTTCAATAATGGGATGTTTGCTTCTTTTCACCGTTCATTAATAAAGATATTAAATAAGCCTACATTACACAACAGCCACAGTGTGGAAGAACAGTGTCCCTTCCTTTCTATTCATCACAATTCTCTGCTTTGCTCTGGCAGCCAATTTCCAACACAGTATAGGAGAAAGAATGTATTTGTGAGACATCTCTTTCCACTATTTTTCACTTTATTGGAGTTTTCACATTAAGGTTCCCAATAGCTCATGTTTATTGTTTCCAATTAATTTAGCAGCCTGTCTATCTTAATTTAGATTGCCAAGCCTAAAAGTGAACTGTTCAGAAGTAGAATGGGCCATCTCAGAAAGTTGAGAGTTACCTACCATTGGAGGCTTTCAAGCAGAGGGCAGATGATCACTTGTCAGGTAAGAGGCAGAGAAAATTCATGTTTAGGTTTGGGTTGACTAATTGCCATTGATGTCCCGTCCAACTATGAGATTCTATGATTTTAGGATTTTTGGTAGTATAATCCTAGAACGTGCTATACAAGAATTCTTTGAGGCAGTTAGTAGCAGTATTGAGTCTGAAGTCAGGAAAATCTGAGTTCGAATCTGATACTTATTAGCTATATGATCCTGGGACAGACACACAATCTCTGTCTACCTCAGTTTTCTCATCTGTAAAATGTGGATCATAGTAGCATCTACCTCTCAGGTTGTTGCGAGGATCAAATAAGGGAATATTTATAATACATGTTCAACACAATGCTTGACTCATAGTAGCACTTTATATTTTTATAATTTTTTATGTATTATATGTATTTATATATATTATATAATTATATATATATATATTATAATTTTTATAATTGTATGTCAACATAATTGGTTTTGTTTGTATGCTATGCATTTTATTAAAAAACATGACATTATGAGTATTATGGAATATTACTGTTCTGTAAGAAATGACCAGCAGGATGATTTCAGAGAGGCCTGGAGAGACTTGCATGAACTGATGCTGAGTGAAGTGAGCAGAACCAGGAGATCATTATTCACGGCAATAACAATATTACATGATGATCAATTCTGATGGACGTGGCTCTCTTCAACAATGAAATGTTTCAAACCAGTTCCAATTGTTCACTGAAGGAAGCCATATACACCCAGAGAGAGGGATGTGAAATGTGGACTACACCATAACATTTTCATGCTCTTGATTGATGTTTGCTTACATTGTGTTTCCTTTCTCTGATTTTTCTTTCTTGTAGATACGATTTTTCTTGCACAAAAATGATGTGTGGAAATATGTATACATACATTTGATTTGTCAAGTATTTTAACATAATTAAAATGTAGTGGATATCCTGCCATCTAGGGAAGGAGTGAGGACTAGGGAGGGAAAATTTGTGGCAGAAAGCTTTGTAAGGGTCAATGTTGAAGAATTACCCATACATATGTTTTGCAAATAAAAAAAATAATAAATAAAAACATGATACTAAGAAGTGGACCATTGAGTTCATAATCTGCCAAGGAGTCCAGGACACAGAAACAGTTAAGAGCCCCTGCTCTCCAAAGTGTTTTATTTCCTATAGGTCTCTGAAATCTCTGCCAGCTCAAAATCAATGAGCCCATGATTGCCAGCCACTTACTCATATATTCCAGGAAATGCAAACCCTCAGTTGGCAGAGTCAGTATTATGGAGAATGGTCCACAGCTTCAGAGAACTGGGGGGCCCTCATGAACCACATGGAGAATCAGGAGCAAGTTACTTCATTTTCTAGATCTTCACTTTGTACCATCTGTCAAATGGGAATTTAGTCTTAATCCACTCATTTACTCACTCAAGTTATTGTGAGCCTACATTTCTCAAAGTACTGATGGGTTTTGTGGAGATGTAAGAATGAATCAGACACAAGCTCTGCCCTCATGGAGCTATAATCTAATATGGCAGATCAAATACATTAATAAATAATTTTAATGCAATGCAAAATACCATCACTGCCCCCCCCCAAAGAAGTACAATGTATTGTTTATGAAAGTTCAGAAGAGATGAGGATTAGGGAAAGTTCTGTAGACATCATCTAATCTTATTCTCAATTTTTACAAAAGGGGAAACTAAGGCCCAGAGATGTTGTTATTCAGCCAAATTCCCATCCATAGTAGGTATCAGAGGTACTTTTAAAATATCCAGGTTTTCATATCTTTCCTATCTCTCCATTCTCCATTGGGGAGCTCATCCCCTTATCTGACTTTAATATTATCTTGATTTAGATGACCCTCAACTTGCCATTTCTTTCCTGAACCTCTCCTTTGGACATCCACATTTTCAGGTCTCTCTTGTCTCTGGAGCTTTCACTCCTACCACATATTTATCCTGTTCCAAATTGAACTCATCATTTTTATACCATGCTCCTCAAATGCACATTAAAACCAGATCTTTTCCTTACTTCCCTATTTTTTGTGGTGGGTTCCTTGAAATCATCTATTACTTTCCCCTCTCTTTCATTGCCTTTATCCAAATAGTTGCTAAGTCCTTTCAATTATACTTCTATAATATCTCTCTTCTGTTATAAGTGACTTCTCTCCTGTCCAAATGTGATTGACATATGGAATCTGAGACTTCACCCTTTTTTAGAGACATCCAAAATGTCTCTAAAACTCACTGTCTCCTCTTTATTCCTTTTATTATCACCCTAGTTCCATCCATCATAGATGGGATTCTTATGTTTAGAATTTTTTTTAAATTAGTGATCACAAATAGAGATTGAATGTCCAGATTATTTTTTTTCTTGGTGGACTATGGGAAGCAAATTTGACCCAAGAAATTGTGATTTCAGAGATGATTACTAGACAAGATTGTGATGTCTAAGGGATTCAAGAAGGAATAATATCTCTGGTGTGAGGGCTGCTGAGCACTTTTCAGGGCTGCTCATCCACCTTTTGTGTCCACCTACCACTCAATTCTCACTTGTGTCTCCAAGAAGTTGGAGTATGTGGAGTGACCAGATCCTGTAACACCATCCTTGTGAATGGCCTAAACCAGATTGAGGGTAACTGATAGGCCTCAAACCTTACAGTGAATCAAGGGGGGGGGGTTATCTGCCCTGGACATGTGAAGACTTCTGGTGCACTAGGTGGATGAGAACAATTTCCATCAGCCATGAAAGCAGGCTCCATGGAACACTTAGACCTTGATCAGACATTGTATACACCCAGGTCATCTACTGCATCCTGGGTCTGACTTTTGTCTTGCCACTGGACCTTGATGACTCTGAAAGAGAGAGGGAGGCTGACAACTATCTGTGACTCTGCCTCTTGCACATACAATTTTCTTACAAGTCAAAACATCACTGCTCTTTTTATCACTGACTCTCTTCAAAAAGAAAGGATGAACAACAACTAGGAGAGCTCCTCAGACAGTAGGACAAAGGGTGGAGTGGAGAAGCAGAAATCCCTTTGAAGCTATTGAAATAGTTCAGGTGGAAGTTAAAAATGACCTGAATATTAATAACAACAAATACAGAGCATTTTAATGTTTGCAAAGAACTTAGCATATATTGAATTATTTTATTAACCTTCACAGCAACCTGTGAGGCAGATGATATTAATCCTCCAACTCTGAATGTTGTCACCGTCTGTTCCCCATACTTGGAACTTTCTTCTTTCTCATCTTTGTCTCCTGGTTTTTCTTCTATCTCAACTAAAGTCTTGTGGCCCTTCTTAGTGCCTTCCTACTGAGACTACCCCAAATTTATACTGCACATCTCAAACATATTTTTTTACACATCCTCCACTGAGCTCCTTAAGAGCAGGGACTATTTTCTTTTCCTTTTCTTTGTATCCCTAGTGCTTAATACAGTGCCTGACACATAGTAGACAATTAATAAATGTTAATTTACTGAGTGATACATTTTCCAGATTAAAAAAAAAAAAAACTGAGGTGAAGTGAGTTGTCCAGTCATAAAGCAAATAATTGTTGGGACAGGATTTGAACTCAGTTCTCTGAGTTAGTTTGAACTAAGTCCAGGGCTTTATCCCTTGTGCTTATACTCTTCAAACGAGAGGAAATCATAATTTCCCAAGGTGGCCCATTCCATTTTTGGGCAGTTTGGAAATTTCTTCGGAGTCAAGACTAAATTGCAAATATTCTCTGTTGTTCCTGGCTTTTTCCTCTGTGGCCAAACAGAAATTTTAACTCTTCCACATGGCAGTCATTAAATACATGAATATAGCTATTATGCTACCTCAAGTCTTTTCTTTTTCAGATTAACTTCAATCATTGCCTTCATGTGATTATTTATGGCTTGACTTTGGATTTTTTGGGGAGTCTTTCAATATCCTGGTGAGAGATGGGAGGCAGAAAGCTAGCTTACAGAATGTTCTAGGGTGAGAGTAAGGTGGCCACCAGAAAGGTTGAAGAGACAAAGAGAAGGGCAAGTTAGGGACAGAGAGAAAGGGGGGAGACAGAGAGACATAGACACAGAGAAACAGATAGACACAGATATACACCGTCAGAAAGAAAACAAAATGTCAGAGGAGCTAAAAATGAATGGGTACATGGAGGTTTGAAGGAGAGAAGAGTTAATGCCTTTGATGTCCTTGACCTTTTCAGGAAATTAGGAAGTAAATTCATCTGATGTATTAATATAGAGAGACTAGGGAGTTTTTTCCTTAAAGGGAGAAGAACATATATGATAAACTTACATGGATAATGTGTTTGAGGATTAATACAAGATAAATAAAAAATAGTCATTCAGTAGTAAGGGACCATTTGTGGTAAGACAGAACAAATTTATAGAGAACATAGTGAAGTGTAGTTGGTGATTTCTTGTAACAGTTGGCTCCTCATGAGTAGGAACCGGACAGAAATGTGTTTGGCAATACTGAAGTTTATAGATTAACTGAGCAAGAATGACTGGAGGTCAAGAATTTAAGTTGTAGGCAATTACCATCTTCAAATGTCTGCCCGCTGAATCAAAGAAGGGCTGGAAGATTTGAAAATATCGAGAAATAGAGCCTAATATCCTTCTGGTCAATTCTGATTAGAATGTTTAATGTGCATCACCAAGAGTATCCCATACTGATGGACTAACTAAGGAGGATGGCCACTCAACTTCATGCTTTAGTGAGGATAATGCTCATTTCAATTAGAATGATCTCTTTTGGCAGGAGGTCTGAAGGATGGATGAGAGTGGGAGAAGTTGATATGCAGGCAAACCAGTTAGAAGATTGTTACATAGCATGGTGAGGAATACTGAGGACCCAAAACAAGGTGACATCCAATGGAAGGAAGGAGTTCAGAGAGATATTGCCAAGATAGAATCAACTGTTTGGAATTGTGAAGTGGTGGAAGAAGAGTTACATTTGGCAGAGGATTCAAGCCCTCATGATGAGGTCAATGGTGATACTATAAAAATAGAAACACTAGATAGCAGGGCAAGATTATTTTGGTAAATATGACATGTTTAGTTTGGTCCACCTTGAGCATGAGATGTTATAACAATAGATAGAGACATGTTCGGAAAGGAGTTGGAAACATGATTCTGAAGGTCAGTGGAAAAATGCAAACTGAGTGTACAGATTTAGGAGTTGGAGTCAGAGTAAGAAATTTTGGAGTCTAAAAAGTTGTAGTAGATTAATTTCAAGCAGTGGTGAGGTCTAAGTCATGTAACCATCCTTGTGGCTAGCTTAGGAAGAGCACAGGGGTCATTATAGCAGCTGAATTCAAAATGGGCATTGGGTGATGTTAGAAAGGTCATCAAGATGAGCACTGTATGATATTAGAAGGTCATCAAGATGGATATTGTATGATGTTAGAAGGGTCATCAAGAGAGACATTGGATATAGACCTTTTATTTCTTCTTTTTTTTTTCTGATACTGGCTTCTTTTTTAGTCATTCCACCATATTAACAATTACAGAAGAGGATGAAAGAGAGGCAAGATATAGAAGTCAACTTTGAATCTGGCCACCTGGCTAGGAAGAGAGAACCAATGAAATAAAGAACTAGGGAACAGTCTTAAATAACTAGTTGGTCAAACACATTTGGAAGTGACACAATTTGTTCCTTCACTAAGGACTTTCTCTGCTCCTCTGACATAGTATAATAATGATGCTGACTCCTCAAAAGCTATACCTAATTGAGAATAATGTCAAGCAGGTCCTACCAAATCAGAAGAACTCTTAGAAGAGGGTTAAGGATAAGTTGGATGTCTGTTGAACAAAGACAGAATTATCTAAACCCAGAGCTGTTTACCACTAGAGATTGACTACCAAGAAATTACTATTTTAGCTATAACAACTCATTAAACTATCTCTTATGACATGGAAGTTATGTGACTTTTACTAGGGGAGGGACTAGTGATTATTTATGGACCCAACATCCTTGAAGTCAATATTTTTTGGTGCTATTTCAGTTTTTCCCAGAAGACAGATGAGCAGTTTTGACGATTAACTGGAAAGCGTTGGGAGGAGGGCAACATGTGTAGTGAAGAGATCTGCGATTCTTTTGTATGAAGATTGGTTGAAGGAACTGGGAACACTGAATCTCAAGAAGAGGATATTTAGCAGGGACATGATATCTATCTTCTGTCTAGGAAAAGAGATCACTCAGGGGGTAGGGTGGGGAAATAGCCTCATTCTGCTCAGAATCAGAAGATAGAACTGGGAATGATGGTAGAAGCTGTAAAGAGGCACATCTATAATAAATATTAAGAAAAACTTCCAAATTATCCCAAAGTGACACAAATTCCCTTGAGAGGTAGTAGATACCCTTTTTTATATGATCAAGCTTCAGTGGATGACTATTTGGTACATACGATACACATGGCATTTTTGCTCATTGAAGGGATGGATTTGACAACTTGAAACTTGTATCCAACTCTGAAATTCTGTGGTTCAGAATAAAACTAACTTACAGTTGAAAATGTTCTCTTCCGCTCCAATATCCAGACATACTATCTATTTTCCCGTTTCCTTCAATGTTTACTAGGGAATAGGAACTGGACCTGTGATTTCATTAGCATCCTTTACCAAGGCAAGCAGGAATTATTAGTCATAGAGATACCTAGAACTGTAAGCAGTTCAGTTGCTTCCAGTAAATAATAGAGCTGGGACTTGAATCCAGGATCTCTTGGCTATAAGACTGGTTCTCTGTCCACTTCACTATGATTGCCTCTTCTCACTTACATGACCCTTATAGTTGATGTTTCTTATCTGCACATGCCGTTTCTTCTTATTAAGATGTAATGGGTCAGGGCTACAATGTTTTTGTTTTTGTTTTTGTTTTCCTAGCACCCAGGACAGCAATTTGAATATAGTAGGTACCGCATGAAAGTATTTTGGATTAAATTGACTTATAGTCAGAATGTCTTCTGCAAAATTCCACCTCTTGATAGAGAATTTAACTTGATTCTTGAATCCTGTTATAAGATTCCATGAACTCTTCTAGATTCTAGCCTGCTGGAAAGTTTGTGAGCATCACTCAGATGATGTACTAGGTCTGCAATCTGAAGGTCAGACTAACCAACCAAGTAGAGATTTGTCTTCAGTAAGTTGGGGACTAGGTGCTACTTCTATGGCTCTTTTACTTCCTTTGTGAAAACAAGAGTTGGCAAGCATGGGCAGAGGTAAATACAGCATTGGAGGGGATACCCAAGAATCAAGAACTTGGATACATTGACATGTTGATATCCAGTTTTTTTTAACCTTGTAGTTATGTTAAAATACATGGGAAATAAAAAAGTAGGTGCCTTAAATCAAAATGGGCTTGAAATAATTTTAGTTCCTAATATCCCCAAACTGAAAGTCCCATTAATGGAATCACTAGCCAGTGTTAATAAGCTGGCTAGAAGTAGGAGAAATTCTAAGAGAGACCCTTTTTGCATCACTTATCAATCTTCTTAAGCTTGCTTGTACTCCAAATCTGGTGGGAAGCCCACAATCTTGGGATCTTCTAATTGTTGGACATGAGGGTTCCCAGAAATTGAACTTCACAAAATAAAAACAAAATTTGTGTTAAAAGAGAGGTTTACTGAGAATCATCAGGCATATGGACTTCTGAGAGAAATTACTGATTCATTACAAAAATATACATCTATCAAAAATGATGTTTATATAATGAAAAAATAATCTTTCTCATTTATTCTAAAGCTGCAAAACAGAGACATACTTATTCCAGAATGGAAGATGACAATGGTTTACCCCTCCAGGACCTGATTAAGCCTACTTTGGATAAAGATCACATAGGCTTCCCATCTCCTAGCAGAAAAAGAGGGAAAAAAAAGGAAAAAGAAAGGGCATATTTTTGGTCATTCTCTTTCTGCCAGAAGGACTAGCTTTTCTGCAAATTGGCCAGAAGAGAAGTGGAAGAGGCCTTTTGCTCCCTGATTTTATGTCATACAGAAGAGGGAAAAATTAGGACAAGGAGTAGAGTCAGAGTAGGGCTAAGAGACTCTATTGATCAGCTAAAAGGTAAGAGAGAAATCAAGGTTAAGGAGAAAGGGCCCAGAGAGCCTGTTTATACTTCTGCCTCTTATTTGCAATGAGGTCTGGTGACATGCTCTTCATCAAATGTTATCTTGCTGAGTTCAAGCCCCCCCCCCCACCTGAGTTCCTTCCCCCAAGATGAGAAAATATCTTATTTCTCTTCTAATCTCTTGTCAGAAGATCTCATTTTGAATTAGGGGGCTAAGCCCAATAATGAACAGAAAGCCACCTCTTAATAGATTTATGTGGTTCATTAAAGATCACAATTTTGAATAAAGAGGATTTTTCTCCCCTTGTCCTCCAGCACCCAGGCAAATTGGAAGCAGAAAGTTGTTCCTATAAGCTAGTGTTTAGCACAGTGCCTGGAACATAGTGGGTGTCATACAAATGTTAATTATTATTATCATCAGTGTCATAATTTTATTGTGGTTATTATTTAGTATAGCAATGTTCTGAAATAAGTCATCAACAAACCTCTTGTTAAGCATTTTGCAAATATCATCTCATTTGATAGAGAAGAATCTCTTCCCTCCCTCTATTCAGACAGCTAATAGTTGGTCAGTTAACAGGGCTATTGTCAAGGTTGGCTGATCTGAAGAAGCTGTGTTATATTCCCAACCCATGTGAGGGACTAATTACATCCATCACATCCCGCCTCCCACATTATGACCAAGCAGACAAACTCCTCCTAAGCTAGCAGGTAGACTGGTAATAACATTCAGTCTGAAATCAACACAATGGAACATTTCCCATCACTTTCTGACCTTCGGAATGGAGCTTTGATGCTTCTGCTCTTTAAAAGGATTTCTGTATTTTGTGGCTTTCTGATAATCCCTGGAGAAATTTCTATAGATTTTTGAGATAAAGCAAAAGGAGGACATCAGTATATGTGTATATAAATAGCACCGGGGAATTATGAAGAGTGTCCTTCAAAAGGCACCTGAGAAGTCATTGGATCCTGTTGGAGTCCTCTTAAGGTGTTACATATCGGACACTTGCATTTCGTCTTTCCTCCTTGAAGATGTTTTCTGGCTTGTCAGCTTCTCAGTAAGACTTAAAAGCTCTAAATTTCCCATAGCATTTCAGAGACCCACAGAGACACTGACCTCTTCAAGTAACTCAAGTGTGAACTCCACCTGTTGCTCAATAAGCAACAAGCTACCTAAAAAAATGGAGGAAGAGTGACTTCACATGGATAGAGAGAGTTTTGCTCTCTGAAGTCCCAGACTGACAGAATTTTAGAGTAAAAAAAAGAATTTGGCAGCAATACTCCTTCCATATCCCAGCTCTAATATATCCCATAAGTAATCGCCCAAGTCTATGTGAAAGCCTTCAATAAAGGGGAACCTTCTTCTTCCACTTATGGACATCTCTCACAATTAGGAAGTTCTTAATATCAAGATTAAATTTCCTTTTGGCAACTTTAGCCTTTTGTTCTTTGTTCTACCCTTCAGGGATAAACAAAACAAAGCTTTTCCTAACTCTTTGACATGATTTCATTTCACATACTTGAAGGCAAATATCATATCCCCTTTGAACCCTCTCTTTTCAGATTAAAAATGGAGCCAGTTCCTTCTACTGATCCATATTTCAGTATCACCATGGCAAGAAATGTCATTGTGGTCAATTCTGAATGCAAGTCGGTAAAAGGTTTTATTCTGTAGATAAATTACAGGTCAAGGTAGGGAGAAGCACCAACTGGAACTCTCTCTTTATAGGGCAAGTGGGCATTTAAATGTGAGCCATTACCACAGGTACTTATAGTAACTAAAAACATAGTCATTTTGGGCTCACAATGGATCAGTTTCTGGTCTTAGGACCAATTTGATGTGTTTTATGGGAGATAAGTGTCTTTCTAGTCTTCGAGTTTTTAATTGGTCTTGAGGATCTGAGACAGGATGAATTTTGTTGTCTTTTAATTAGTCTCATCAAAGAATTGGGCTAAAGGAATACAAGACATAAGATTAAAGTTGACCTTTACATCTTCAATGGAGGCTTCTTTTAAAATGGCATTACTAATATTAATCAAGGAAAAATATTCTATCTTCTCCAGTCCCATTCCTGCCATGGTAGAACAGACAATTTTTGAGTTTTATTTTCCTTCTCCAGCATGCGGTGCTATCTTGGTAGCATGGATTAGTGCTATAAAATGTTTATTGATAGATTGGTTGATATGATATAAACTCAAGGCCTTTATAAACCTGGCTGATGTCTCTGGATTATCTCTAGTGGGCCCATGGCCTTCCTGTGATGTGGTAGCCAAAATTAATGTCATCCTCCTAGATTTATTCTGACTGGGGGAGAGTGGGGAGAAAATATGATCATTTTGCCAATTGCATCTTTTTTTTAAGACAAAGATCTCCTTAGATTTTTCAGATGGCTACCATATTTGATAAACTTCTTTTCCTCATCCTATTCTAGGGGTATAGACATAGGGGCCAAGAGACTGGCTTAGGAAGGGTTAATTGCTTAGCAACAAAGCTATTGTTTAGAGCCTGCTGGCAGGGAATGGGTCAGGAAAGACTAATTAGATGAGCTCCAAGTTCTAGGGATAAGCAAGTAGAACAGGTGAAAATCAAGCTGGTGATAATTGAGGGCTAATTATCCTCCACCCAGCAATTGGCCACCAGGTGTTTTGTGCCACATAAAAGCAGAGACTGGCAGTTCAACAGAGGCTGGGTTTTATTCAGAGAAACAGTCAGAGCTGGAAAATACTCAAGGCTTTTAAACCCCACAGAAATGGTTTTTGTGGATCTGAGTTATTTGCTCTCACTTACTTTAAGGATTAATGGCAAAACTGGGGGAGTCAATCTGCTGGGTGATTTTCTGTCCTTTTCTCCTCTGCTGGTTACTCCTTCATAACTCAGATGGATGGCGCTTACGTTAACCTTGGCTTCAGTGGCTAACATAGTATTTGGCTTAGCACAGCTTCAACATGATCTTACTACTATGTTTTTCTAGGAGAGACAATTGACCTAGTACGAGCCAGGCAGAAAATTGAGCTGGGCTTTTTGCAGGGCCATGCTTGAAGGCAGAATGTAGCCCATCTGTTGGAACTACGGAGAGTGTTTGGATCCCAGAAATAATCATAATAGCTAACATTTGTATGGTGCTTTAAGCTTTACAAAGGACTTTACATATATTATCTCATTTGATCCTGAATTAGATTGTCAAAAAAAATCCCATCAGGCTAGTGATATTATTGTCCTTGATTTTACAGTTGAGGTAACTGAGACAGAAAAAGGTTAAATGGCTTGGTCAAGGTCACCTAGCTAATCAGAAGTGTCTGAGACAGTCTTTGAATGTCCCTACTCCCCTGTTAAATGTGTCACCTAGCAGCCTGGCTGGATCTATGTGACCTGATCTACCAAAAATAGCAGGGAGGAATAAAGACAGACCTCATAGGCCTTCACCTTTGACCTTGCTTTCATTCTTATTTTCTGACTCATTGACTCATGGTTTCAGGTTTACTTTAGGTTTCCTGCCTAACAGTATGAGAATACAAGAGTTTCTCCAATATTTGCCATGGGTTGAAGTGATTCCATGAAGGGGTCCTGTGAATTTTTCTGTTGCCCTTATTCTATTATTCAGCAGAAAAATGTTGCACAGTCCTTGTATAAGTGGGTCCTTGGACTCCTTCCATTGGATGATGCTCTCCAAGGCTCATTTTCCTTATGCTCAGTTTTCTTTCCCTTCAAAATGAAGCTATTTCTCTACTCGGAAGCTCTTTCTTTCCTCTCAGAGTTGAAACAGTGCTCTTCGTGGTTCTGGTCCTCATCACTATTTGCTTGGACTCCTTTAACAGACTCCAATTGGATCTTCCTGCCTCAAATTTCTACCTGTTATTGTTCTGTTCTTCCAGTCATATCTGACTGTTCATGGCTTCATTTGGGTTTTCTTGGCAAAGTTACGGAAGAGATGGAAAAATCTCTTTTTCTTCTCATTCTCTAGCTCATTTTACAGGTGAAAACTGAGGCCAACAGGAATAAGTGATTTGTTAGATCATATTACGCTTCACCTCAGTAAACTTCCTCAGCCCTTTATTGCTTCTCATATGATAGATTCTGGACCATCGGCGTGAAGCACTCTGGGATGAGGAAACCCTATCAGCCAATGTATCTTCTTGTTTACAGAATTGTCTGGAACACTAAGGGACTAAATTGCTCACAGTTACATGTTCTGCATGTGTTTGAGGCAGGATTTTAACCTGGGACTTCTCGGCTTCAATACTGGCCCTATCCATGGTACCATGCTGTCTCTACATGGCTTTTAGAAAAAAAAAATGCAAGCTCCCCTTAAAGATGTTCCCTGATCACAAATTTTCTGACCAGTCAAATTGACCTTCTCATAGTTCATCATATAAGACACTCCATTTCCATGGCTGTGCCCCTCAGACCTCCCACTCTTGCTTTTTCCTCAGCTGTACATCTTGACACTCCTAGTTTCCTTCAAATCTCAGCTCAAGGGCCACTGCCTGATGGAGTCTGTCCTCAATTCCTTTCCAATCCACCCCCAATGCTAGTTCCTTAAACCACAAATAATCCAGAATATATTTTTGTATATACCTAGGTATGTAAATATTGTCTCCCTCTTTAAGAGCAGGCAATGTTTCACTCTACGCTTTGCATCCCTGGTGTCTAGTCCAGAGCAGGCACTAAAGCAATATTACTGACTGGCAGGCCAAACTGACTCATGTTCTAATTTGCATGCTTCCCAACCACATGGTAAATGTCTTGAGGGCAGCAGGCTCTAGTATGGAGTTACACAAAGTGAGCAAGTGAACAAATAATCAAATCACTCTAGACTTTGCTTTCCTCCTTTATAAAATATGAAGTTCAGTTTAGAAGATCACTAAAGTCCTTCTACGTCTAAATATTATGATTCCATGGTTCTAGCAATGGTTCCAACTTTGCAGAAACTTTTCAGATTCAGGCTCCGAATGTCTCCTTTGCTCTTGATTGGTGGATTTACCCATATCTCCAACCTTTTGTTTCAGAATCCAGTTCTGGTGATACCTTATCATTGTTTCTGGATCCTCCCAGCTAGAGTGGACTCACCCGCCCACAGCTTCTCTTAGCCTTTGCTTGATATGACCCATTCCTTTTGTTCATTCAAGCTTGTCCACCATTTCTCCACATTTGATTCAGATCTACAAACACTTGGTAAGCATAGATTCTATCCAAGATTGTGTTCTGGAGCCTGAGAATACAATGACAAAAATGACTCAGTCCTTGCCCTCAAGGAGTTTCCATTTCCCTTGGACAAATAATGACAAAGACTTCCTCTACCTCTTGTTCTTTTAGTGTCCTTAACAGAAGATGCTTTCCCTTCTCTGCTTCCTTCTACTGATTGATCTTGGCCATCCTCATATTTCTTGCCTTTGTCCCTCCTTGCCTATGGCCACATTTTCTGAAGATCCTGATGCAGCTTATAATGGCTTCCACAAAGCCCTCAAAGACATGGAGGATGGTCTTTACCTAAGCATTTGACATTTTTTCCCTAGTGCGAATGACAAATAATAATAAGATATTTATGGAGTGTGATTTGCACTTTGGGAGAGACACAGATCACTGAAGCATTGAAACAAATATCGAATGATCTATCATGCTCATTTATGACTGTGTCTGATTCCTCTAGGACACTCCCTGAGGGGTCAGGAGTGTGTGTTGTTTGTTTTCATTTCTGTCTCCCAGCATTTAGCATACTGCCTTGTACAGAGTGAACATTTAATAAGTGCCTGTTGAATTGGGGGGGGGGGGGAAACCCAACAACCATGAATTGAATCATTAAAAGCTTAAATTATATTCAGTAACCTATCACAGAGCCTTACATATAATAAGTATTTAATGAATGTTTCTTGGATTGGATTAAATCTTTAGTTTAAGAAGGGAAGTATATGTTTGAAAGATGCATGCATTAAACTGTCAAAAATGCTTTTAAAATGTTTGGGTGTTTAAGTTATTTGTAAATCCACTGATAAAAAGTGCTGCAGTCTCCTTATAAAACCTGGTAAATGATAATAACCTATATTTATGTGGCCCTTAAAACATGATTTCATTTGATCCCTACAGCAACCTTGTGAGACAAGGTGCTCTAACTATTAATATCCTTATTACCCAGATGAGCTTATTGTCTGAAGCTGACAGGCTAAGTGATTTGCCTAGACTTTCACTGCAGGAGAAGTTTGAGAATCTAGGGCTCCTTGGAGTCTAAGACCAGTACTATAGCCCCCTCTTACCTGAATGAGAGAGAGAGAGAGAGAGAGAGAGAGAGAGAGAGAGAGAGAGAGAG
>JAJPUD010000518.1:15386-41451 GCA_023553655.1 Myrmecobius fasciatus
AGAGAGAGAGAGAGAGAGAGAGAGAGAGAGAGAGAGAGAGAGAGAGAAGAGAGAAGAAGAGGGAGGGAGAGGGAGAGACATTCAGAGAGACAGAGAGAGTTGAGTACCTGGGTCACAATCATAATCATCACTTCAACCAATGCCACCCTTCACATCCCAGGAAAGATAGCGGAACCCCCCCATATCCAAGAGCCACAAGAGTTACAGTAGCCCTAAAATCAATCCAATGCTTGAAACAGCTTTAGCCATTATTTAGGGATAACTTTTATGTAACCTGACAATCACATCTATGGGTGTTATAACCTCAACATTCTCTGTGGATGATGAAGAAAAGAAGGTTCTCAGCAATAAAGTCCTTGGCAACCCAAAATGGTTGATGCCAGAAAGGGATATGGTTTAAACCCAAGGAAATGATATTAAAGAAAATATATTACCATTTCTTCTGCTGCACAATTCTAAGGACACTGATTGGGCCTTTCTATCTGTACTGTAGCTGAAACTTTATACATATGTTGTGTCCTCATATTAAAATAGAAATGCCTTGAGAGGAGGCATTATTTTGCTCTTATATGTATTTCCTCCAGTGCTTAGCACACAAATAAATATTCAACAAGTGTTTTTCACATATACATACATATATACATCGTGCTAAGATACTAGTCTGATATGTCTTAAATTTCATGTTGCAAATACAATCAAAATAAATCACAGGATCAAAGAATTATAGCTCTAGAGCTGGAAGGAACCTTAGAAATAATCTAGACCAAACCTGCCAAGTAGCAGATAGGAAACTGAGCTAGAGAGTTTTAATCTCTTCCTCAAAGTTGAACAAGTAATAAATGACAGTGCTGGGGTTGGAACCCAATTCTTTTGATTTCTCTTCTTTATATAAAATTAAAGGAAGTCTAGAGCAGGAATTCTTCACCTTTTTTTGTTTCCTGAGCTCTTTTTCCAATGTCTGGTGAAACTTAGATGTGGACTCCCTCTCAGAATAGTATTTTTAATATTTTTATAGGCTTATACATAGAATTACAAAGGAAACCAATTTTATTGAAATTCAATTATCAAAATATTAACAAGTTGACAGATGAGTTTAAGGCTACATGCGACTATTAAGAACTTTGGTATTTTCAATAAATCATTTTCTCATTTCCTTGCATTTTAATATGTAGATGGAAATTAGCCATTGGACATCAAAAGGAGTCCACTGATTCCAAATGGCAGCCTTTCCCCTTTATTGTTTTTGTAAGGGCAGGTCTAAGCAGTCCCCAGGCTCAGTGATGTGAATTTGGAGAGGCATTTCTGGAGTACAGAGTCCTGGGGATAAAAGGGTCAAACTAAGAGGATTTTGAATGTGGGTTTTAATCCACTGGGGAAGTCTGTCAGCATTACATTTAGGAAGATAAACTGGATTCTGCCCTTGCCCTACTCAGCTGCTAAACTTCATCCAAGACCAAGGGAAACACTGACTTTTCAGATTGAAGAGAACAATGTTTCCCACAGCAAGAGGATGCCTGGGGAGTGTGGTTTCCTCAAACATGGCACAAAGACAGATTTCAGTTGACAGAGAAATGAGCAAAGCATTTAGTTTTCAGGTATACATATTCAAGTGGGATAAAGCCCCAGTCATCCTTCTTTTATCCAGCTCTAGCTTGTTAACTCTTCAAGAGACTGGTTTTTTGGATCTCAGCAGACTAGTGGGGTTTCTGCAGCATTTATGAAGAAGGTGCTTTAGCTCAGATTCAGAAAGGGACACTTCCAAAAGCTTTGTGGCCATCAGGTCTTCTCACCTTAAATACCTGGGGGAACTTATTGGGTGAGAAATCAGTCAGCTCAATGATTGCCTAAGAAATCTAATGAGTTACCCAGACATTTCAGTCTGAAGATCAGAAGTCTTGGGGATCAGGAAGCTGCCAAGACCATTACTTCTCTTTGTTTTTGTCTTTCATTTCTCTCCCTGCACAGTGTCTTATTTTTGGAGTTTACATCTTTATTAATATCCTTTCCCTTAATGTTCCTTTCAGAATATATTGTTCCTCCTCTCCGTAAGCAATCCCACTTAACAAATAAAAAAAGAGAGGAAGCAATTCAGAGGCATGAAGAGAATAGGACGCCATATGCAATCTTGTGCATCTTTAGTCTCACCTCTGCAGATTCATCTCATCTCTTCTTGAATTGTGCTTTTCCAAGGACTGCCAATCTGTACTTATTGTGAATCTGGAATCTTCAGAAACTGGTTCAAATAATCAGAGAGCACACATTCACATGGACCTTCACATTTCCCCAGTACTTTGCAGATAGTACAAAGTGAGAAAAACTTAGGGGCTATGCAGAACAAGTCAGGCCAGAATAAACTCATTTCCTTTCTTGGCAAAGTTGTTAGCTTGATTCACTGTGATCAGCATACCCTGAATCTGTGTCCCAGAGCTGGGTAGTGAGTGAGAAAGCTGCCAACTGGCATCTTGCTCCATACAATCAATTCTGGCTAAATCCTAGTCCCTCACTTTTGATGTATGTGATTTGTGGAAGATTAGACAAGCTATTTCCTCTCCTTGAGACTTAGGGGTTTGACAAGATGTCATCTGAGGTCCCCTTCAGCTCTAGCTCTATTACCTAAGATCTCCACTCCACTACAACTCTGGGAGGTTCATATTACAGGAATTTTTAGCTTCATTTTATGGGGGAGGAAACGGAGACCTGCCAAGTATAAGTGGCCTTCCCATGGCCACACAGCCACCAAGTTCTGCTTACAGTCAGCATCTAATAAGTGCTGAATGTTAGAGTACATTTTCTTCTCTTTTAGAAGCACAGTCATAAAATTACCTAAGACCCTGTAATCATCGACAAGAAATGGAAGGATGCCCTTTGCCTTTACAGCCTCTCTATAAGGAAAGTACTTCAGTTTCAGTAGAGCAGGACTACTGAGGAGTTTATTAAGTGATACCCAAAGTTAATGGCTTCTATCTTCGAAGATTTTTATAGGCTGGATACTTCTGAGAAAAGAAGGTCATATTTGCAGTCAGAATACCTGCTTTCCATTTAAGCTTTACTCCTTTACTGTATGGAAGAAGTTGGAGCAAGTCCCTTCACCCCTCAGTTTTCTCCTGTAAAAGGGAAGGTTTGGACTAAATGGTCTCTAGGTTCTCTTCTGTGAGAGGCAGGTTTCCAAGTAAGGTTCCTCCTGATATCAGGGCAGTTCCTCTCTTCCTTTCACCAGATTGTCTCTGTGAATTATCAGAATCTTGGGTTCCATATTAAGAACAGTCTGACACGTACTCCAGGCTTTGGGAGAAGAGATTCACAGAAAGGAGAAGATTTCACGGTTAGGATTCTGAAAGGCAGCTGACTGAAGAGAAATGGGATCTTTGCAAGGATAACACCTAGAGGGTACAGTGGACATGATTCTGGAATCGCATTCAGCTCAAATCATGAGACTTGGAGCAAACCAGGTAAATGCCTCCATTCTTGGTTGTTCCATATGGGAAATGAAGGATCTGGACCAGATAGACCTCAAAGTCCATTCCAGACCAAACTCAACGATCCTGTGAATTCTGATGCACAAGTGATTCTGATGAAGGGGAAGTAGAGAGTTGGTGAGATTGAAGTGTCTGTATAGGGTGTTTTCACTGTTTCTAAATTTATAAAGATATGTGCATAAGATAGAAACAAGGGTAGGCAGCTAAGAATAAATATGAAGAATGATTAGCATGTATTGATGGGAATATTGTTATCAATAGTATAACTCAAAACACAATGATGCTTGCAATGAATGCTGAAGACAAAAATATTGAGGGCAAGGGGATTGTTCCCTGCAGTTGACATGATGATAAAAAGGTGAAACTACTCAATTCTAATCACATTTCAGTTTTCTTTACTTAGCATGGTAACAGAAAATGATCAGAGAAATAATTAATGAAGAATTGGAACCCAAAATGAGAAGATGGTAAGAGAGAGGGTAGCCACTAGTGGTGAGTTTCAAGCATGTCGTGCCTGATGAACTATAGCTTAGGGTTCTGATCGGGATTATCCTCTGGCCTGAGCAGACCATTATTAAAGTGTTTAGGTAGCTTGGGCTTCATTGATGAGCCAAACAATCAGCATGATGGAGAGCCCCAAGTTCATCCTATCCAGAGAAAGAATCAAAGACTCTGAGGGAATGTACTAGCTGTCTTCAGTTATTCAATGGAACGTCATGCTCATCTCTGTGCATAGGATTCAAAGCAACAGGCAGAAAGTTTTAAAATGAAAATTTAGGTTTAATGTAAAGGGGCTGGGAGAGCAGAATTTCTCATCAAGTGGGACTTTCAAAAAGCAGACCAGACTACCTTGGGAAACAGAGGATTCTCCTCATTAGAAATATTTTAACAAAGGTTGAGTGAATGTTTGCTAATTGTGTTGGAGAGGGGCTGTTTTTTTCATAGATTGGTGGGGTTAATTAGTTTTTGTGGCCCCTTCCGATACAGAAATTGTGTGTGGTCCTGCGAATTATTTGCTGAACTGCTATTAGTGACTTTGAGAAAATTCTGGGGAATAAAGCCTTTACTGCAGGACTAAAGAAAGCTAAGTGTCCTGATTTTTTTTAAGTGGAGAGAAAGATGCAGTCTCCAAATGACTTCAGTTAGCACAACTTTCATTCTTTTTTTTTTCACAACTTTCATTCTTGGAAAATTTTTAAGAGACGGTTTGTGAGCATTTTGAAAAAAAAAACAATGACTCATGCTAGAGAATTTGGGACTATGCAGAACAAGTCAGGCCAGAATAAACTCATTTCCTTTCTTGGCAAAGTTATTAGCCTGATTCACTGTGATCAGCGTACCCGGAATCTGTGTCCCAGAGCTGGGTAGTGAGTGAGAAAGCTGCCAACTGGCATCTTGCTCCATACAACCAATTCTGGCTAAACCCCAGTCCCAATGTCTCCAGACTTCTTCATTTGTCTTTTGTGGTCACCTATGCTAAAAAAAATTGCTATGCCTTTTTTGGGATATTTTATTCAGAACTTGGTCTGGTGCATTTTCTAGGTTTTGAAAAAGGACCTGTGAAAGAGAACTTGACAGTACTTTCTGCTCCCAGTTTATGTCATTTATAACATGGATGTGACCATAGAAGGGACACTAAGTCACATCCTTGTGTGACCTGTTGTAAGGAATAGCTAATTGAATGTAGACTTGAGAACAGCTTCAGAAGAAAAATAAACAGGAGAGCCTGGTTGAAAATTCTACAGGGCAACATTGAAAAATTATTCATGCATATCTTTTGAAAATTAAAAAGCTTTAATAAAAAAAGGAAGAAAAAGAAAATTCTACAGGGGAACAATGAAATTCTGGAGACAGAGAGAAATGATTATGGAAATGAGAGAAAAGGGGATTTGTCCAAAGAGATGAATTTAGATAAATAAGGAACTTACAAACCAAATTGTTTTTAAGAGTACATTTTTTGGATATCTCTTGTTTTTGTATCACCTACTTTCCCTCCCTTCCAGTTCCTTTCCTATTTCTTCCTTCCAAAGTAATGAAAAATAAAAAAAAAAAATAGAGAAGAAAAAAGTTTGGAAAATTAACCAGTTTATCAAAAATCTGATATTATATATGTATATAGTTCCATAATCACAACCTCCGATTTTTGTAAAAATGTGAGAATTTATCTTCTCATATTTTTTCTTTGGGACAAAGCTTGGTTACCATGGTTTTGCCACATTTACTTTGTTGTTGTTGTTCTCATTTCCATTGTTATTTTACATATTGTTTTCCTACATTTGTTGACTTCATTTTGCATCAGTTCACATGATCTTCCAGTATTTCACTGTATTTATCATGTTCATTTTCCTTATGGCATAAAAATATTCCATCGCTATCTCAAGCAAAAACTTGTTTAGCCGTTGTCCAATGAACAAGCATCTATTTTGTTTCCCATTCTTTGAGACTGCAAAAATGCTGCCATAAATATTTTGCTGTATATTAAGCAATTCCTTTTGTTATTGCCAGAATGGATTTTTAAAAGACATTTACTAGAGATAGAAGCAATAGCAGGTAATGGAAGATACATACAATGCTACAGAAAAGAAATTATCAGGATTCCCAAAGCATAGAATAAACTGAGATTTGTGAGGAAAATAAGGAAGATAAAAACAAAGTTAGTTTTAAAAACTTGATTGGGAGAAAATAGAAGCTTAGATTTTAGCTCTAACTGCTCAGGGCTCAGACTGGATGAGATGATAACTGACAATGGAGAAGGTGGGCTTCTTATTTCTTGCCATTTTCTGCCAAAGAGAATAACTTTGGTCCTGGAAAAGACAGAATAAGATTGGCTGAGGAGGAATTGCTTCACAATGTAAAAACAGAGACAGTAAGAGAGCACGTTTTGTTCTTGTGGAACACATGTCATTTGGCCCAGATCAACTACATCCTGTGCTACTGAAAGATCAGCCAGATGGGATTGCTGAGCCACTGTCATTGAACTTTCCAAGATCATGGGGATTCAGACTAGCTCTGTAAGGCTACAGGCAAATATTGTCCCAATTAAAAAAAAAGGAAAAAAACAACAACCACAAAACAATAGGACCCTGCAAATTGCCTTGTCATTGTTTTGTTTTTATTCTGAGTGCATGAGTTTGTGTGCATAAATATATACTTATATTCCCTTCTCCTATAGAATATCAGTTTTTACAATTTTCTTGCTTTATACTATCCAGAGTTCATTCTTGGTACAAATTCTCTCCTCACTATCAATTCCCAAATTCCATTTTTTTTTCCTTCCCTAGTGACACTTTTTTCATGAAATCCTTCCTGATACTCCCAGACTTCCTTGTAATGAACTACTTTGTGTTTGTTCACTTTATCTTTAGGTTATATATGTGTATAGTTGCCTTGGTCTTTGTGTTAGAACATAGGCTTCTTATGAATAAATCAGGGCTATTGTATCCCTGAGCTTGGGCATAGTGCCTGGTGCACAATGGAGGCTTAGTAAATACTCGTTGCTTAATGTTGCTTTTGTCTTTGTATCTCCTGTGCCCAGATCAGTGTCTGACACATACTAGGTTCTTACCAAAATATCTGTTGATTGTTTGAATAATTGGTGCAGAGAGCTTGCTCTATGATGCCTAGAATCAACACTGGGAGACACAACCAACATTGTGGCTGTAAGAATCAGGATGTATTGCTATGCTAGAATGGTGGGTCAAATCATATTGATTAAGTTTAGTAGGGATAGGATTATAGATAAAAGTTTTATAATGCATTTACTATGTCTTAGTCCCTGTGCTAAGTGCTGGGGACAAGAAAAAAAGCAAGAAGGAGAATTGTGATCCTTAAAGTCATTGCATTCAGATAGGAGAAAACCACCTACAAAGGGAAGCTGGAAAGAAGGAATAAAGGGAGGGCGGTGTGTTGCCTGGCTGGCTGGTTGTCCTTCATGCTCATAGATGTGACCTCACTATGTTAATCAGACCAATACAAGGTGAAAGGGCTTTCCCACAGGTCAGGCACAAGTAGTCCACAGTGAATAGATCTCTAAATCTGTACACCTCATGTTTCTTTGGAGCTAGTCTGCTAATTCTGCAATTCTGCTTTGCTTCTTTGATGTGGACATGTCAGTATCTCCCACTCTCCCAATGGATTCCAAAGTTCTTCAGAGACCTTGAGAGCATCCTTGTATCATGTTTTCTGACCACCATGTCAATACCTGCCTTGTATGGGTTCTGTGGAAAATAGTCAAACTCACTTTTAGCATTTAAATCCTCTTCTTCAGTTGGATATTTGGCTAGAGAAAAGTTGACTTTTCCATGAGGTATCTCATCACTGGCTTCAGCTTCGATTGATGACGGTCTGTTGAGAATATGGACAGTCTATCTCTCTAGGAGCATGTCCTTATCATCAATACTGCTCCATCAGCACTGATTAGTTAAGATGTGCCATGGGTTTTCAGGCCACAAATAGTCTTTATAATATCATAAAAGCACTTTGCATTGTTACCATGAGTGTAAAACTGAATTTCACCTGCCTTCTTACTGATCCAAGAACACTGCATCTTTCTAAACTGCTTTTGCCCTTTACTTTTGATCGATTTAAATGCTGATTTAGAGATGGATCAATCATCCTACTGATGGATCCTAAGAAATTCTCATTTTTCATTTAGTGGCTTCTGAATTTCTCCATCACTTCCATCAATCCAATCCTGATATTTGTGAGTATTCTGGCCCAGAGAAATAAATGGCATGTTATACACCAAATCTTTGAAAGCTGTTCCGTCTTTTTCTGCTTCCCCATTCCCTATCAGTTAACTCAATTTTCCTTACCAAGTTAGCAACAAACTGTTCAGTTATAAAGAAGTGCTCTAATCTGCTGATATTAGGTCTTTTGGCAGTGCTCTTGCCTTGGTACTGATGCTTTTGTTAAATGAAAACGTTTAGCTTAGAGAAGATGAGGCTATGATTTGTCCAGCACTCATGGCCTTCATCACTCTTGTATCCTGTCTGTCTCTTCTTACAAGATGTGGTCTATTAAATGTCAGTGTTTGCTGTGAGGGTTCAGCTGTGAAGTTTTATTGTGTTTAGATAAAAGGAGCACAGGAGCACAGTGAGATGCACAAGTCTTCAGAAGTAACTGACCCTTGCCATTTCTGCTTCTGACTTCATTCCTCTCAAGGTCTCCCTGACACGTCTGAGAGTCTGTACTCACTCTTGTGTTAAAGTCACCCAGAATTACAAGCTCCTCTTTTTTTTGGCACATTGATGATGACTGTTTCTAGGGCTTCATAATTTTTTTTTCTTTGACCTTTTCAGGGTACATTATGGTGGCAGCATATGGCTTTCCTGGAAATGGCAATTGCATTGTCACGAGCCTGTCTTTCATCCCCTTTTGGGAGGCATCTAATTGACTAGATTAGTTTTAACAGCAAATTCTACACAGCTTCACATTGCTGTAGCCACTCCAGAAAACAATGTGCTTCAAGCTCTAACCTTCACAAGCTGGCCTTCATTTGCCAGCCTTGTTTCACACAGGGCCACCATTTGATTGAGAAACTTTCTGAATTCTCTCATAACAAGAGCTGGACTTCTTTCAGGTCTGCTAGAGTTCTTTTGTTCACAAGCATGAGCACGTTCCATGTACTGATGTACAGAATCACCCTTGCAAAGTTCTTGTACTTTTTTGTATGCTTGGACTGCAGGGTAGGATCTTCCCCTGATGTGGCAAGCAGGCAGGGTTAGATTAGGTGTCTTTCTCGTGTCAGGAGGAGCAGTGCGGCCCTTAAAAAGGCTGCCCAGACACCCAAGGGGCTGCTGAATCCTCCTGGTATTTCAGTCCCATCAGGAGATGATGCTATGGCCTGATCCACTTGTTTGGACTACCGCTCACCATGTATCTGCACCTGCTGATTTGTCACTTGACTGTCATCACAGAGCTCTGAGTTGGGAAAAAATGACAAAATAGTTTGGGTGATATCTTTTCATTGACACACAAATTGTATTTAAGAGGCAGAATTCTGTGAAGTTGTCAGTATAATTCTCTTTTCCAAAGTCATTGGTGCTTAGTGGAAGGATGGAAATCAAAATGACTGACAATGGCTTGGGAAGCAGTGGGTGACTATGGCACCTTTGATGTCTAACTCAGCTCAAGTACTCCATGGCCTTTGGTTCTAATGCCTTCATGGTCCAAACTGTTCAAATTTTCCCATTCCAGTGGGGGAAGTCTTCGCCTATTTGGGGTAGAGGCCCCTAATTCACTGATGGCTTAAGCCCATTGGTTACCTCAACCTCATTTAGCCCATCTGCCACAACAGTTTACTAAAGGGTGGCTGCTACCTATGCCGTACCTTCTTGGAGCCACAGGTGAGACTTGGGTGACAAGTGAACACCCAAGGTAGAGGATCAGGATCAACCCTCAGAAGGGTTCAGCAGCCCACCAGAGGTACTAGTCTTCCTTGTACACCCGTACACCCTGGGTAATAATGCACATGGCACTATGGTATGGAGCCATAGCTGTAAAGGTCTACCATGAAGTAGGGTAAGTCCCAAATTGACCTTTTGGAGCCTAGGGTATTTCTATGAATGGATTTCAAGATTCTACAGTGAGATGGGAGAGATGCAGATAATGGATAAATATAAATTCTTAATCAACAGTAAAAAAAAGTTTGACTTCATAAGTCTTAGATGGGGGAACCAAGGCTAGGTCCAACGTGTCTAAAAGGTATCTGAAGGTTTTAGTAGACTTTAAACTCCATATTCATCATCAGTGATATGGGGGATGAAAGCCATTAGTGATCTTGGACTGCACTAAGTTATACAACACTTAGAGGAATTAGAAGGTCATGATGGCCCCAAGAAATAACTAGGGAACCACTTATATGGAAAACTTATATGAACAGTTTCAGAATAAGTTCAGAACAAGGGAGCAAATTGTATAATCACATCCTTGTAAAAAGGAGCACTTGTGAAGGCTGACAAAAATGATAAAAATGGTTTGGGCGATATCTTTTCATCGACACACAAATAATTCTGTGAAGTTGATCAGCATCAATCAGTGACACACCCAGAGGACCAAGTTTAGAAAACAAGGTAACAAAGCATCCACTGCTTTAGTGATAGTACCTACCATTTGTTATTGAAGGTTGGTTTCCTTGTTTGGCTTTTTCAAACCTTCTTTTTTCTCCTTCCTCATCTCCTCTAGTCTCCCACTCCACGACTCTCCTCATTTCATCCTTTTTTAGCAGAAGATAAAACCTAATATTTGAATGGGAAAGACCATTTGCTATGAACTCCATTTTTACTCCATCTCAAAGCCTCCCGCCATCACCCACTATTTCTTTTCCTTTCTTTTAATCTTTGATGAAAAATGGTCCCTTTTCCATTTATACTTTTGATTCTCTCTAACTCCCTTCTCTGCTAAATGACTGCCACTTCAGTCATCATCTTTAACTCTGGTTTCTTTCCTGTGTCTGTAAGCATGCTCGGGTTTCTGCTATTCTTAAAACAATCCTGACTTACCTCTACTAGTCCCTCATGATATTCCTCTTTTTATACTCAGTGCTCTAGAAGAAAGCTGTCTCTACTCATTGCCTCCACTTTTCTCACCCACTTCTGAAATTCTAATCTTTTCAGGGAGGCTATTTGTTCCCAAGTTAGTAATGATCTCTATGTTTGTTGACAAATCCAATGACTTTGCATCAGTCTTTTCCTTTTCTGCCATGCTGAGTCTGTTGATCATCTTCTCTGCCCGAGTATCCCTTCATTACATCAGTTAATTACACTGATATCTCTTGGTTCTTCTCCATTTTTTTAACCATTCCTTCTTGGTCTCCTTTGCTAGATCTCCATTCCTGTCATACTCTGAGTGCACTGCCCAAGGCTCTGTTCTGGCTATTTTTCTCTATTCTCTCACTTTATCTAGTTTCATGGGTTCATTTACCATCTTTACGCATTTGACTCTTAGATTTATATACTCTGTGATATTCTCTCAAGTTCTAGCCCCTAGTTGCTTATTGGACATTTCAAACTAAATTAGGCATCTCAAACTTAACTTATACTGTTTTCTCCCCCAAATACACCCCTCTTTTGAATTTTCCCATTTTTGTTGAGGGTACACCTTTATCAGTTTTTCCAAGGTTCACAGCTTGAGTCATCGTAAGTTTCTCACTGTCATCAGCTAATTAGTTGCCAAGTCTTTTTGATTTTATTTTCATGGAATTTATTGAATCCATCTTCTTGCTATTCTCATAATCACCACTCTTATCAGGCCATCATCACCCACCTTGGACTATTGCTTCCTAATTGGTCTCCCTTTACTCTGGCTCTCTCCTCTCCAATCCATCCTCAATCACAACTCCAAAACTGATATTCTTAAATTATGGATCTGGCTCCATCACCAATTTACTTAATGTATTTCTCTTGTTTCCTTTTGACTCTACAATAAGATTTAAGCTTTTGACACATCATTTACATTTTTTTCAAAGTGTGCTTACAGGTTACTTTCCCAGAATGCACATTATTCTCTTTCACACTTTCCATAGTATAGTCAAACCTTGCTATTTCTGAAAGCACAGAATTCTTTCACCTTCTCTGTGCTTTTGTATACCACCCCTTCCCCACCCTGATGGTGCCAGAATCCACTCCCTTCTGACCTCCCTCACTTAAAATCTAGTTTCTATCAAAACTTTTATCAAATTTCATCTATTTCATAAAGCCTTTTCTTATTTCCCCAAGTATTCACACCTTTCCTTGTATTTAATTTGTATATACTTATATAACACTACCTCTTGGGACCCTCCTCCAACTTGTATTTATGTTTGAGCATCGGGTTCTCAAAGTGCTGGCTACTAATACTCTTAGGGCTCTAGAGATAACCTTGAAAGACTCCCCTCCTCCTCCCTCCCTCCTTTCCTCCCTTCCTTCCTTAATTCCTTTTGTTTAGTCACATCTTGTTTCTAGTCCCCCCATCCCAAACACTATCTTTGTTAGAGTTTTCCCTGCATTTTCTTTTATTCAATAATATTTCATCACTGTATGGGACTATTGATTACTATTCATTCTTTCCCCCTCAGCTTCTCTGCTGTTTTCTTTTCCATGAGGTTTTATTTTCACCTCTTGAATTTTTTGTTGTTTTGTTTTTTACCTCATTTGTTGTGGTTTTTTTCTTTTTAGCTCATGGAGAGCTGGATTTAAACACTGTCACTCATGAACTCATCCTGCTGAAATTTCTGGTTTCATTATTTTAAATGCCTTTTCATCTCTTCTTATGGTTGACTGCTCGCTGAGATGACAGAGTGGTGTTTCCTGTCACTGAGGATGAGAATAAATCCCTACAGAACCCCTGGAAAATCTGTCCCATTTCTCTACTTCTGTTTTAACTATAAGATTCTCAAAGTATGATCTGGCTTGGGTCTTATAAAAAAAATCTTCTGCTGGTTAGACTGGTGGCAGGTTAAGATTGTGTCTGTGTGAGTAGGAAAGGAACCAAGTATCATGGGGATAGAATCAGTAGGACTTGATAACTGAATAGATTCGGGAGCGAGGAGAAGAGAAGATTCAAATTTAAGGCTAGATGGCTGTGGAAGTGAAATTTCCTCTAAGGAGAGAAGTTGGCAAATAGGGAAGCTTCAGGAGGAGGATGAGTTCCATTTTGAAGCTGTGAGTTGTGGGGTGCTGAGGAGCACCCTAGGAGAGATGTCTATTAGATAGCTGTAGATGAAGGACTAGAACAAGGGAGACACTGAGCCTAAACGTCTCTTGGTTTATTATCTATTTAACATTGATGTTAAATCCAAATGAAGAGGAATGAATATTTCGACACTTTCAGACACACATTGTCTTTCCTTTGACTTTTTTTTTTTTTTACATAAAATGGCTCTCTTTCATCTTCCCTCTGTATCACTTACATTCTGTGGCCAGCAGGTGCTCATCTGATCAGTTATCAGAGTTCATTGATGAGATGATATAGTGTATATGCTTTATGCTTTTATTTTTGTGATATAAAAGTACTTTTATGTAGTCATTATCACATGTCTAAATATATATCTATCTATATGTGCATATTTCCATTTAATAAATCTTAGTTCATCAGGTTGGTTCAGTTAACTTCGGATACTGACAGGGTTTCTTAGTATGCCATTGGATCATAATTATTATTATCTTGTCCACAAGTACTTGCCCAATAATTCACTTGTCTAAAATTGTTTTGGCGTTGAATAAGCTAAAAAGGTTGGAAATTGACAGATACAAATCCCTTAAATATTAAATTGCTGAAATATATTTACTTTGGCTTTTTTTAGGTCTGAAATAATGTTTATTAACATCAAAGGCTATTTCAAATGTATGGGTAATGTTACCCTCATGGAGCACATGATACATGGTAGGCTGTCATGCTGCAAGAATACCAAGCACTGGATAGAAAAGATGAACTAAAAATGAAGCTGGTTTAGTGGGAGATTGGAGGGATGATGGATTTGCTTCTTTTTATTCACACAGGTACTTTCCCTAGTTCACTTCATTACAGCTTTGCAGTGGAACTATTGCAACAGCCCTTTGATTTGTTTTTCTTCTTGTCTTTTTGGTTACAATCTGTCCCCCACGTAGTTGGCAAAATTATCTTTCTAAGACACACATCCGATCATGCTGCTCCTTCCCTCTCTCCAAATCTTTCCAGTTTTGTGTGAACTCCACTTTAGGTTAAAACATTGAATTTTCAGGCTGATATTTAAAGGCATTCCAAGTTCGATTCCCCTCTTTTTTTTTTTAAAGAAAACTACTTTATTCTGAACTTAAGAAATAAAATAAGAATTTCCATAACATAGAATAGAATAAAAGATGATTTTATATGATACTGCAAATCTATTATGTGCAACTTGATATTCCTTTAAAGCAGATAATAGTTATTGTTTAACTTTCTTTTTTCTTCCTTCCCTCCCCTTCCTCCATCCCAGCCAGAGACAGAGATAAAGATAGCTACCATTAGATACAGATATACGTGTGAAATCATTCTGTATTTACTTTTATTTATCAGTTCCTTCTCTGGGGGCAGATTACGTCTTTCATCATAGGTAATTTGGGTATTTAAAACTTTTTTGTTCTTTGTTCTTAATATTGCTGTTAGTGTATACGATGTGCTCTTGGTTCTGCTAATTTCACTCACTCTTCCTTATTTAGTGTAAATCTGTCCATGGTTTTCTAAGCTCCTTGAGCTCATCATTTCTTATAGAACACTAGTATTCCATCCCAATCATGCTCAACAACTTGTTCAGCCATTTCCCAGTGATAGACTCAGTTTGACTCCCTTGTAGCTTTCTTCTGATTTCCTACTATGTCCCCTTCCCTTACTCAATCAAACTGCCCTCCGGGATGTTCCCCATGCATGACATTTCATCTCTCCCCTGTTATTTCACAGGCTATCCCCATTAGGGAATGCAGACCCCCCTCCCCCCACCATCCCTCTTTATTGTAGGTACCCAAGCTCAGGTGTCCCCTTCTAGCCACAGTTCCTCCCCACCTGGTCCCTTCATTCCCTAGTATTCTTTCTCTTCTGTAATTACTCTGTTGATTCGTTTGTTTTCACTTATCTGTGTAGATACACCAGTTATGTGTAGTTATTGGATCTCTGGGTAAAATATAAGCTCACTGAGGGCAGAGACTCTTTAAAAAAACAAAAACAAACCAGACTTCTTTCAGTACTTTTTTAACAGCTAGCAGAGTGTCTCAAACACCTAATTAGGCCCTTCGTGAATGAATTGACTTTGAAATACTTTGCAAAGGTGGCTTAGTGCAAAACCTTTAACTTCCAAGTTAAAAAATACACGTCTTTGGGATTTCAAAAATTAATTCCTTTTAAATTGTAATTGCTAGATTGGGCCCCACAATTCCCCCAAAGTCACATGGCAAAGAGGAGATGTGCAACAATTTTTTCTTGACTTGACAAGAGAGAGGTACAGAACTGAGCCCCGTTCTCCACACTTCCGACACAGTTCTTTTGGTTGCTATTGTTACCAGACTTCTTACTTTTATTGAGGGTAGAGATGAGTAATTTCTCCCAGGGCTTGGGCTTCTGCTCTAAAAATGCAAATGGATTTAATATTTAATTGTTGATCTGAAAAGCTAAATCGGAAGATGTGTCTGCTCCCTATGGCAAAAGTAAAAACCCCATGCATGCATTATATATTTTATATGCATATATTTCCATATATGATCGACACATACACACATCCATAGCCATGTTTATAGCCTCTATCATATATTTATTTAGGATATGGTGCCCTGGGAAGCAGCAGGGGCATTGTGGGATCATCTGCTGTCTCCCTTCCTCTTGGTCAGTCCAGAAAATGGAAACTGACTCTATTAACAACAACAAGACAAGAGAATGAGGATTTTGAGATTCTGGTTTTTAAAGACAAATGCCTGTGGGTCTGTGGCAGGAAGAGTCCGGCGGGTGCCTAGAGGGTTATTATTAGACCAAGGGAAGATGGAGAGGGCATATATTGAGGTGAGCTTCTTGCTGAAGCAATTGGTACCAGAGTTCAGCGGCGGGTGGAGTGAATGGAGCAGAACTAAGCAGATGATACATGGTACAGCTTCCCCCCAAGAGGTTTTGAGCAGAAAGAAGTGGTAGCAGCAGCGTACTAAGAACACTTAAGGGAATCACAAGGCATCAGTGCGCTGATCTATGCCATGGAATAATCTGCGCCAAGGAAAAAAAAAAGATCAAGCAACCTTATTTTTCTGTGTGTGGGGTTACCTGCTCCTGCTACTCATTTCCAACCTTCTGGCTTACCCCTGGAGATTGCAGGTAGTTAGTCTGACAGGGTATATTTTTGGGAAGCCTGGGGATTAATTTCTTAGCAAAGAGCAGCACCCACATTTAAATAACAGTTCCTTCCTTTTACTGGTTGCAAAGCAATTCCACTAGAGACAGCAATCAGATGGTCTCCAACTCACTCCTAACTCTGGCTGTCATCAGAGACGGAACTAGGGTAGAACAAAGGGGCTTTGTCCAAGGGATGCTGAAATTTAAAGGGAGTATGATACTAGGTCATACTTTTAGTAAGTAGGCAACATGAAAACTAAAATTCATGACTAATTAGTAAGCAATCAGCAAACATTCATTGAGGGCTCTTGAGTTAGATCTTATTTTAGATACCAAAGGTACAAAAGCAAACATGAATGATACCCTGCCCCCAGGAGATGATGATATTCTAACAAGATTGGTTGTGTGACCATAGGAAATTAATGCTCACTTCCTTCCTCCTCCCTGACATAATGGCATTTCAGGGGATTTCAGTCCCAACTTGAACCCCTTCTAGGAACTTCCTAGCCCTGTGATCCTGGGCAAGTCGCTTAATCTCTAATTTACCGGCAAAATGTATTCACTGGAGAATCCCCTCCAGTGTCTCTGACAAGAAAACCTTGAATGGAGTCACAAAAGCTTGGACATGGCCGGGACAACAGAACAACACCATGGCAAGTGAGAGCGGGCTACAGCAGACAACCCAAGAGGTCTTCAGGGGCAAACAAGATGGCCTCGGGGACACCTAGGATGAGAAGTCTTGCCAGTCACGTGGTGACAGCCAAAGGCTGCAGATCTGGAGTTGGAGGGCACTGCTGGTGCCCTGGTGATGTCAGGAGGAAGCAAGGCAGGCTCCAGCATGGGGAGAACATGGGTAGGAGAGTCCCAGGGGGCACAGACATCTGCATCTTGGGGAGAACACACACTCATCCATCTCAATGTTTGAGAATCAAAGCTGATTGAGTTATCTCCTCAAGATTGGTCTCAGGTCTCCTGGGAAGAATCAATGGACAGGCTAGGCTGAAACAGCTTAACCTTGCAGGCGATTTACCTGGCCGCTGAATTTGAGAATCAGTTTAAGGAAGGGACACATTGAGGGGGCAGGGGATGTTTGGAAGAACCAACCCCAGGCAAGGGCAAGCTGGCAGCTTGGAGCCACAGGAGTTTATGTAAGGGAATCAGAAGGCTTAGATTTTCCAACCTGTGGATGAATGCCAGAATTCAACATGTGGCAGAGAATGGGCTGATGAAAAGAAAGGTTCTGCTGCGTTCTAGGGCACAGCCTCTCCCCTCCTCTCCATCCTCATCCCCTTCTCCTAACCCAGGCAGTGTTAGATAAGTAGAACATAAGCTATGTAAGAGAGGCACTATCTCATTAATCAGGATCCTTTACCTCTGAACTTGTTTTTAACAACATTTTGATCATCATATTTTCACATTTTTGGCTTCCTTTGTGATCTAAAGTCTTTTCATTTTATTCATTTAACAACATGACTCTGCAGAGTACATCATTTTCCTTAAATTGCCAGTGGGGCCAATGATCTAGGGAAGGATTAAGAACCTTTGACTTAAGTCTTTCTTGAACAATCAGAAAGTACTAGATTAGAAAATAAAAATAATCTCGAGGGTCAGAATGGAGTGATGGGAAGAACAGTGGAATTGGAATCACAGAAACAAGAGTTCCAATCTTGACTTGGCCACTAAGTCCATGGGTGACCCTGGATGGTTTCTAAACCTCTTGGATCTCAAATGAGTAAATTCGAAGGACTTCACACCTAAGTTCCAAATCCTTTCTCTCCTTGAATCTCTCATTGCAATCTCTCCTTGAGTCTCCCATCGAAATCCCTCCTTACCCTCTCAGCTGAAGATTTCCCCTTATATTAGACCAAGAAAATTGAGGTCATTCATCAGAGTCCCCTTCCCAACCCCCAACACCAACTTCTTCCTATGGACCTTTCCTCCAGTATTTGAGGAAGAAGTGGTCCTTCTTGTCAAGGCAACTAACCTTCTCTACATGTACCTTAGTCTCTTCCCTTTTCAACTTTTTTGGAACATTACTTCCTTTATCATCCATTTTCTCTCTCGGTTTCAATTTCTCTTTATTTACCAATCCTCTCCCCGAAGTCTACAAACACAGCTCCCCCAATTCATAAAAATAATCCTTGCTGGACCCTACTATGGATATCAGCTATCATCCTATGTCTCTCCTCCTTCTCAGCTGATCTACACCCTCGTACTTTAAGTCTTTCTCCTCATGATCTGCTAAACATTCTGCATGCTGATTTCTGGCTTGATCACTCAACTGCAAATATTCTCTCCAAAGTTACCCATGGTCTCTCAACTGCCATGTCTCCTGGTCTTTTCTTAATCTTGATTCTTCTTGGCTGGTCACTACCCTCTCTTCCTACACAGGAATTGATGCAAGGTGAAGGAAGCAGAAGCCCAACTGCTTCATTTTATTTAAAAAAATTTAGTGATATCTTTTGTTTTTAAATTACTTTCATTTCCATCCAGATCTAACCCTTGCTTTGATCCAGCAAATCATCTCTTGAAACAATGTTAAAAGGAAAGTAGAAAAAGGGAAATAAAGCAGTTCAGTAAAACTAATCAGACCATCAATGGACTCTACATGGGTAAGTGATTTTCTCTGCTTTGAGTCCCAAAGCTATCTGATGAAAGGAGTGAATGAATGCATTTCTTACTTCACTGGGAGCAGACTCAGGATTTATAATTCATCATTTCACTTTATTTTCTATTCTTTTTTTTTCTTCCACTCCAACAAGGTTATATTTCTCCACTCCCACTTCCTTCACAATTTGGGTGTCTTCCTAAGCTTCTAGGAATTCTTCCTGTTCATCAAACGCTTCTGAAAGTATAATCATGCTCTTTTACTTTCTCCTGTCATAATTTGTTTAACCATTCCCTAATTCATGGCAACATTTCATTTCCCTTATTAATTACCATTAGAAAAAGTGCTATGAACCCTTAGGCGTATAATGAGCTATTCTTTGTAGCTTTGGTCTCCATGGGAGGGGAATAGAGCCGCAAGAGTGGGCAAGAATCTTTTAGTTATTCTCCTTTTGGGATGGTTGGAACACATCATCCATTTAAGCTGCATGTCAACAGCTTCACCAGCAGTGTATTAGTGTGCCTCTCCTTATTGCCTCCAGTAGTGATTGTTCTCATCTTTTGTTACCTTTTCCAATCTAACGTTTTTCTGGGTGTGAAGTAAAACCTCCAAGTTGATTTGATTTCATTTGCCTTTCTCTTATTTTTACTGGCAGTAGCTAAAGAAATGGACCCAGAATCACTAAACCGTGAGTTCAAATTCTATCTCAGACATTATCCAAGTAATCCTGGAAGAGCCAACTTCTGCCTGACTCAGTTTCCTCATCTGCAAAATGTGAATGATAATAGCATTTATCACACTGAGTTGTCCTGAGGATCAAATGAGATCCTAATATAAAGCACAGTACCTGGAATATAGCAAGCATTATATAATGCCAGGTCTTATTATAATTATATAAGATAATATTTGTAAAACACATTACAAAGATTAAAAGTGCTCTATATTTACTAATTATTGTGCAGCTCAGGTCACTTTTGAATAGCGATGGCATTCACATATGGTATATATGACAGAAGGAGAATAGAGATTTTTTTTTATTATTAAAACTTTTTATTTGCAAAACATATGTATGGGTAATTCTTCAACATTAACCCTTACAAAGCTTTCTGTTACAAATTTCCCCCCCCTACTCCCCACCCCTCCCCTAGATGGCAGGATATCCACTACATGTTAATTATATTAAAATATTGACAAATCGAATATATGTATACATATTTCCACACATCATTTTTGTGCAAGAGAAATCATATCTACAAGAAAAAAAAGTCTGAAAAAGGAAACACAATGCAAGCAAACATCAATAGAGAGCATGAAAATGCTATGTTGTGGTCCACATTTCATATTCCTTTCTTTTTTTTTTTTTGCTGAGGCAATTGGGGTTAAGTGACTTGCCCAGGGTCACACAGCTGTTACTGTGTCTGAGACCAGATTTGAACTCAGGTCCTCCTGACTTCAGGGCTGGTGCTCTATCCACTGCGCCACCTAGCTGCCCCTTCATATTCCTTTCTATGGGTGTATATGCTTTCTTCACTGAACAATTGGAAGGGAACAGAGATTGTTAAAGGAATAGTGGGATCAGCAAATGCAGATTTGGAAATATATTGAATTTGAATTGCATTCATTAGAATGAACCACTGAGGCACAGTCACCTATTTGCAGATCCCTGAACAGGAACCTTTATCTGCCATCTCTAAGTCGTAACTTTCATACCTTTCCCTTTGATTATCTTATGTATAGCTTGTACTTAAATGCACTTAAATAAAATGCACTTAAATCTCCCATTAGAATGTATATTTTTGGACCATTTTACCTTTCTTTTTATGGTCATTTACCATGACCCTGGTACCTAGTATGAGCTTAATTTATGCTTCTTGATTGTCTCCATTTTACATATGACGTGTGTGTGTGTGTGCTTTTATATAAGAAAGTCTAGTTTCTTTTTATGGCTTCAGCTTATTGGACCAAAAACCGTGTCCTGACCCCAAAAGGTCCTGCCTTTCGCTGCCTGCGAAGCAGTTTTCTGTAAGAGGTTTAATGTAGTTCATGAGAACTCGCCAGTGCTGAGCCTAAGTAAACTGCAATATAAATTGAAATGGTTGCTCCCAGCTCAACTCATGCCCCAGGATTAAACTGAAATATCACTAGTGTCATGTAGGGATATTGCAGAGTCTTGTAATTCTGTTAGCGCCAACCAGGAACTCACAGGGCCGTCTGCAGAGTAAGTGGCCACATAGAATTCCCTCAGAATTATTAGTAAGAGACAAGATCTGCCCAGCTCCTGTGAGAGAAGGAAATTCATAAAGTGAGGAATAAGGGAAAGCGATGGCGGCTCGGGCAGTGGGAAGCTGGCAAGGGAGTCCCACCCAAGAAATGGCGGGCTCGTTCAGCCCCTTTTTGCCCAGCTTCCACTGGGTAAACTGCCTTCCTGCTCTTCCCTCGGACACAAAGGATACTCTGTTTCTGTGAGGAGGAATATTCAGCTTCATGCTGCAATACATGGGTTTTATTTAGCGTATATATATGTATTTTTTGTATTTGTATATATACATATATACTATGTATATTATATATTATATATGTATATACACATATATACTATGTATATTATATATTATGAATATATATGTACATGTACATATATACTATGTATATTATGTTACATAATATACATAGCATATTATACATGTACATATATGTACAAACGCTCTGGACTTCATTTACACATTCGGGGAACACGGTTAGCAAGATGTCACTGATTAATTGACCTTCAGTGTGACCATTATTCCTTCCCCGGTGGGACAGAGATGGAAGAGTCACAGGAAGGCATCCACACCTTTGTGGATTTGGGGCAAATCCACTTCCTCCTCCAGGGCGGATAGCGATGTGTCCAGACTCCACTAAAAATGGCCATATCAGGATAGGTGATGTCACCGAAGTTCGAGAGCTTGCCAAGCTTCTCGCTGACCAGTGACAGGGCTGGTCTCCATCAGAGCAATTCTTGCCTTCTACCTTTGGGGTCCCCAAAGCCGCCTTTGCAGGAGTGCTCCCTTGTCTCCCTGAGGATCTGGTTCCGCTCTCCAGAGGTTGTTTGATGAACCCTCGGAGGATGAGAACTCCAGTGCTCCCTGCTCCCAGAATGCTGGGGAGGCCATCTTTGCACCTGATTCTCGAGCGAGCAATGGAGCGTCCATGCGGGAAGATATTAAAGACGCTTCCCGGAGACATATGGGTCATTGGCTTCTGCTCCTGTAGGTTTATGTCTCTCAGTTCATAAGAGCCAGATTAGAGGATGAAGTGAGGGGGATCACAGAGGCAATAAAGCGACTGCAGGCTCTGGCTGGAACCCTCCCCAAGCACACCGTTACTCCCACGCTAAAATGTAGGGGGAAAGTTAGAGACCCATGACAGCGTCAGGCTCACCAAGGCTTCCGAGGTCCCCCGTGCAGCCTCCTCCTCGCGCTGGAGCCCCACGGGGTGGAGATACTCAAAGCCCTCTTTTCTTGCAAGCCATAGTTTCTCTTCAACATAATCTAACTGGGAGCATGATAGATAGAGCCCTGGGGCAGCAGCCAGGGAGACGAGTTCAAATCCTACATCAGACATTTACCATCCACGTAATACTGAGCAAGTCACTTAACCTGTATTTGCCTCAGTTTCTTCACCTGTATGATGGGATAATAATAGCATCCACTCACCGGGTCATTATTATTCATTATTTTAAGTCCTTCTAACTTTGAAATTCTATGATTCTAAGGAGATCCTCAGATGACCTCAGAATGTCGTATTCAGGTAAACTACTGCTCTGACGGAACCTGAAAGACCGAAGTTAGTGGAGAAGTACCTAATGTCCTTAAACTTCATTAGACATTGAATCACCCCATCTTAGAATGTCTTCCATGTTCTCTTGCCTCCCCTACACGTACGCCTCTCTGCTTCTTAATAGCACGGATGTCCAGTCTTCTCACCGACGTGAGTGTATTTGTGGAAGAGCGCCCCTAAATTTTATGGAAGAGGAAGTATTTAGCTGCTATTTTTCCTTCAGTGTATTTCAGTAATTATATCTTCTGGCTTATCGACATCAAGGAATCCCACTGGTGGGGACTTATGAACCGGTTTTAGTAGTAGGTACTCAGGGAATGCCTTTTATCTGGGACAGTTCTCCCTCATAAGATTTAACCTGAGAAATAGTGGCGGTGTATCACATAGGAACAAACATTTAAAGTGCTTTACAAAGTGCTATCTAATAGCCATCATTAAAGTTATTGTTATCATCTGCAGCCCTGATTTCATCAGTATACAAAATTACAAATTTCTATCTATGATAATAGATCCATGCTTTGGTGTATGGTTCTTTGGCAATGGTTTTGTAATTCATATTCTTAAGGAGAGTTACCTGGGGTACTGAGAGCTTGAAGATTTTCCCAGGGTGTCAAAAGCAGGAGTTGAACCAAGACCGTCTTGTATCTTAAGTCAATTCTTTATCCACTCTAATAAGCTGTTTCTCCTCATCACTATCACCATCATCATTATCATCCTGACAGTTATTATCATCACCACCACCATCATCATCACTCATCATCTCCACCACCACCATCATTACCATCATCATCATCACTCATTATCTTCATCACTATCACCATCATCACCACTATCATTACTATCACCATCACCACCACCATCATTATCATCACTCATCATCTTCATCACTATGACCACTCATCATCTTCATCGTCACCATCATCATTACCATTACCATCACCATCCTCATCCTTATCACCATCATTACCATCAACATCACTAATCACCATCACTACCACCATCATCATCACTCATCTCCATCATCATTACCATCATTACTACCATCACCATCACCATCATCCCTTCCTTCATTCTTCTCCAGGCAGTGCCTCATAAACCTTCTCCCCCTGGAAGCTCCCTTCCTTTCCACCTCTCCTCCACTCCAGATCTCAGCCACTGGAAACATTCTGCCCCTGCTCTCTCCCTCTGATGGCCTCTTTCCTTCCAGAAGCTAGCCTTTGAGGAGGCCTGGGACAACCTTGTCTTCCTTCCTCCCCACACTATGCTCCTGACTCTCCTGCATTTTGTCTCTAATTGCCCAATTACCTTCATCTCTCTCCCTTTCCTACTCCACCCTTTTAGCTCCCTTTTATATATTGTTTTAATCACCTTCATCAATCATCACCAATCATCCTCAGAATCAGCTAACATTTCCTCACCTCCCCAACACGTACACCTCTCCTGAATGGCACGGATGCCCAGTCTTCTCACTGCCGTGAGTGTATTTGTGGAAGCGCGCCCCTAAGTTTTCTGGGGAGGGACTATTTCCTCACTGTCATCCTCCAGGACTTGCTGCTCCCCAGAAAGCTGAGGCTTTTCCCTCAGCTCACCCAGGTAAGAAGAAATGACCTGGTCCGCGGCCCATCATTCAGAGCAGGAAACGACAGCCCCCCCAACTTTCCGCCCGCTTTGCTCTCTCCAGAGCCTGAATCAGCACTGTGTCTATTTCAAAGTACATCTCCACTAGTGCCAGCATTTCGGCGGGGAGTTAGCCGTGACCACGGCAGTGCAATACTATTAGTCAGGCACATCTGCACTCGTTCAGATAAATACACTCACTAAACCTCCTAATTCACTTTCAAGGGATAAGGAAAACCATTAAGTGCATCTCAGCAGCTCCCCGGATGGAGTTCTGGTTATCTCTTTTGTTAAAGACAGTTTACAACATGGTCCCCTCAGTACACATGGCAGGCTGAAGTGGCTTTGTCATTTCAGACCATGGAGGACGGTTTCAAGTCTCAGCTCAGAGCGAAATGAAGTTAGAGGGAAATTTGCAACCTTAGAACGCGAGTGTTTATTGGAAGGAAGCCCTCAGATGGAAAGTTTGGGCTTCTGGCAGATCCTCCCCAAAGGCACAGTCTCATCTGAGGGATTCAAGTCTAGTTGTGCCTTAGAGAGGGAGAGAGAGATAGTGGAGATCACCTCTGGGTGCCCTTCACGGCCCTTAAAGCAGGAGTCGGGCCGCTCTGAAGGCAACTTGAGCTTTTTCTGGGGGCCGCTGCCAATTTCCAGAAGTTGTTATTCTCTTATAAAAATTTCCACATGTTCATTTTTTTAGACTTCAGTCTTTTCCCTCATGAGGATTTTTTCAGGGTCAGCCAAGCAAGAGGAGAGGGGAGAAAGGAGGGGTGGGGAGTGCAGGGGAGAGAAGGGATGGAGAGGGAGGGGTGGAGGCAGAGACCCAGAGACTGAGAAAGAAAGGGGACAGAGAGAAGAGCAGAGGTGAGATGGGGAGAAAGAGAGAGAAAGGAGAGAGGACAGGGAGTATCAGAAAGAGACAGGGACACAGAGACAGAGAGAGACTGAAAAAGAAAGGAGACAGAGAAGAGCAGAGGTGAGAAGGGGAGAAAAAGAGAGAAAAAGGAGAGAGGACAGGAAATGTCAGAGAGAGACAGGGACACAGACAGAGATAGAGATAGAGAGAGACAGAGAGACTGACAGAAAGAGAGAGAAATAGAGAAACAGAGGAAAGAGATGAGAAAAGTGAAAGAACAGAGAAGAGAAGAGAGGAGAAGTAGAGAGAGAAAATAGAATGAGAAATGAAAAGAAGCTTGCAGAGGAGGATCAGAGAGTGGAGAATAAGAGAAAGAAAGTAAAGGGAAATAGAGAGCAGCAGAGGACAAGAAAAAGGAAGGAAGAGGCAAGAGCTTGGCAGAAACAGAGCTGAAGTGTGGGCTCGGCAGCCCCTTGCCTCCAAAATAAGAGAATCCCCTTCTCTCTGCCCCCCACCCCCACCCCGGCTTCCCCATCTGGCTAAGACTTATTAGGAGCGACTGAGAGCCCCATGCTGGTGGGGGGGGCAGAGGAGAGGGAGCTCATGGGAAGCCCCTCAAACTCTAGCCACCCCAGGAGGTGGACTCCCTTTCCTACATGTGCATTGCCCCTGTGTGCACACACATATACATAGACATACTGCTTCTCTCACACACATGCACTGTCTGTCTGCTCTGTCTCTCTCCCTCTCTGTCTCTCTCTCTCTCTCACATACACACACACTCACACACCAACCTAAGATGCCTGTCCTCTGAGGAGCATTAAGGCAGGCCCCTCCTTCTCTCTCTCTCTCTCTCTCTCTCTCTCTCTCTCTCTCTCTCTCTCT